>QANY01008723.1:2135593-2306798 GCA_003255025.1 Datisca glomerata | reverse complement strand
GCTTATAACCGTTGTTCTTCACCTCCCTCTCTCAAATGTTTGACAGCAAGCCTCCATCTCTCTTTCTTCCTCTTTCAATCTCTCCATTGTTGATTCTATGGATAGCCATCTTCTTTCTTCCTCTTTCTTTATTATTTTTCTAGTTTCTCTATTTCTCAATTCAAATATCTCATTTCTATGTTTATATATATTTATCCAAATATGAACTTTTACTCTTCAAATTCCAGCAATTTACATCATATTGTATCTGTTTTTGGCATCGTCATCACATCGCCGCAATGTGGAATATTCTCAAAGTACAAAATATTTTATTTCCCAAGAGTACTTCAATCAATCTTAACTGAAATATTTGGAGAGGTAATCATATCCGTTGATTCCATCTGACGGTTATGATTGCTTTGCTTTGGTGTCTATCCATGCCTCTTTTTCTGATTGGTTCTTAACTTATCTTTAGGTGATGTGGCAGCCAACTCATCGATTCTGTTCAAATATATTCTCATTCTGAGATAAATACCTTCATGTTCACCGTGTAAAGGTGTCAGTTATCAACTCTGAATATATATCTGTTTCTGACTCTTGATGTTTGCATATTCTTAGTGCACGGCCGCCCTTTGACCTTTTGTGGAGCTAACCTTTTATAGAAGGTGCATATTTATTTATTTACAGTTGCTCCGATGATTTGCATTTTCTTATGTTATTGCATTGGGAACGCGAAGCGCGTTATTTCCCTTTTACCTTGGTTTCTGATGTTGGCTTACTCTGAAGCTTTTTCTATTAGGAGTAATTTCATGCTTTCGTCTTAATTATGATTCTAAAGATTGAATACACGAACACTCTTACTTTGAGCTCAATTTTCTCTCTACTTATTTCTATTGCTTACATGCCAGTGACTACAAATTTCTTTTACATGTCATAAAAGCGAGGATTTCATTCTTTTAGCTTGGAATTCAAATCTCAGGTCGTGTAATTCCTCTTCTCCACGACAAAAAAAAGTATTGGAGATAAAATTTTTTAAAGACTTGATAAGAGAGAGATATGAAGATGGAGCTAGAAACCCATTGGAGGAAAAAGGTGACAAAAGTACCCTCAATCTTGTGCCTTTTTTCTCTTTTTCAGGTAGACTTGTAGTCTCGTGACTGAGTTTATCATTTTCAGAAGAAAAGAGAAAAAAACTGGAAATTTAAAGACAAAATCTCTAATATACATTTCGGTTAGACGTTTGAGATGCATGCAAGGTACGTAGTAAGCTGCTTCTACTCTTTCTATTCTAGGTTATAGATGATGTTTCAGTGGAACAAGTTTCTTTAATGAAAATTTGAGGATAATCTGCTTCTTCGTTCTCTAAGTGTATACTGATGAGACATACAACCACAATATATACTTATTTACTAATAGTGTTTATATACCCACAGTATAGACCCACGATAATAAATGTATACCCATATATTAAAATTTGACAGTTTAAAAAACAAACTTCTTCATTCTTCTTTACATCAAATCGAGAGTCTCAAAATTGCATTAAATTAAATAATGAAGTAGCAATCTATATCTATAGTATCTTAAAAAGAGTCTTAAGGGAGGAAAAACTTTTGAAATCCCATTTTCCCTTGTAATTTTTCTTTTCATTTTAATAATTTTTTTTAAAGAATATTATTTTTAATTTTCTTATAATACGTTTTTAATTTATACTTATGATACATTTCATTCACCTTGATATTAGTTTATGAATTATGCACTTGCTATTATTATGGATTCATGAACTACATAAGAGGTTAATTTGAAAACTGTTGAGCTATGCGTAGTTAATGAGAATTCTTGAACTATGTAGTGCATAGTCAAGAACAATGTAATTTAATTCGTATAATTCAAAGTAATTACCAAGAAATTCACACTTGATTCTATGATTTATACTATTTTTATTTTCCACAAATTTATTAAACTATATTAAATTCCTCCCTTTCCCCTTAATATATTTTACATATCATACTTCTAAAATTAAAGTGTGACATCTTTTTTATTATGGATTTTTAAATTTTTTTAACACGTGCGATAAATTTGCAGAAATCAATGAAAATTCTTTTACGTTCTTGATTTACTTTACAAATTATATTCACAATCTGAAAATAGGTAAACAAATTGTTACTTATCGTTAAGAAGTTATTTACTTAGTAGAGGATCGTTCCAATTTTTTTACTGCACATCTACAAAGATGATCGATTGTAAAATTGAAGATGGTGTATATCTCTTGGCCAATGTTTAACAAAGATAGGAGAATAATGAAAAATATGATACAGTAGAATGTAGCTTATTATAATACAGCAAGTACAGAATTTATTAACGACAAGTAAACCATATGATATTAGTGAGAGTTATAAAACATGGAAAACACCAACAACATCTACAATCAATGAATCTATCAAGAAAGCTCAAGCCAACCATTACTCCTGATGAAGATTACGTAAGCAATGATAAGTGTATATCTACTTATGTCATGTATATAAACTGTTATTATAATTAAATTGTTAAATAATGTATTATCACATACAACGTATACCTTATGTTAGACTTTAGTTAATTTACATCATGTCTCTGTTTTGTACTTTTTCTATAACAGATAATGTAATTTGCATCTTTGAAGACTCGTAAATGTCAAGCACACCACCCTTTATTATAATTAGAAATTTGTAGATCTTCAGCATAGTGGGAAGCTTCAACTAAACGAATAATAGAGGTTTTGTGGTGTTTCATTTGTTCTTTTAATAGAATTCATTATTTAGGTTAGAATATGATCTAATGGTTTACTCTTTGATCAAAATGCAAGTTTAGTACGAATCGCTCTATGTTTTTACATAGTAATTAATTATTATCATTTTTGTGAGAATGATAGTTAGAGAAAGACACAATGGTACTTTTGTAATAAGAAAGACTTGTAGTTAGTTTTACTGCTTACATGTAACAGAAGAGTGTTTTCCATGTATATTTGATATAAACATTAAATAATCTATTTATTTTTATACTGAGGTTACAAAATATATGCTGTGTACTTAATATAGACTATATTGCATGAAAATCCTTTACTACTTCATAAGCGATTTTCTGGAAGCCATCGAAAAACGTCTTGCAATATTAAGAAATTGATGTGATTTCAACCATCAAGGATAATTAAGTTCACAACTAGACAAGTTTAGACAATCGTGCTTGGCTCACATACTAGATATAAATGCACAAAATTTCCCTCCCAATTATGCTTTCAAATTTTTAGAAGAATGTGTAAGCACAATTGAACATATGAGTTATCCTTTAATTTTAATGGGAAATTGATGACATTTGGATTGAAGGAATTTGCTATAATAACAAGCCTAAATTATGATCCATTGTCTTTCATTAAGAAAGAAAAGTTATCTAGTGGGTCCTTGTTATAATCAAGTTTTAAAGGTAAAAATTTGATAACACAAGGACTTAACGATAGCTTATAAAGTAATGCAAATAATGGATGATGATGAAAAGTTAAAGTTGGCAAAAAAAAATTGTCTGAGATATGTTGTCTATTCTTTATTTTTCATGTAGAAAAAAGCACTTTAAAGGAAGAATAACTTGCCAGTGCCAGGAAAACCAACAGGACCAAGAGTAGCCATGCTTCCATAAAGGTAAATTAAGCGTCCAAAAACTTTGGGATCACTGCGGTACGATAAAAGCATTGCCCAACCAAAAGAGGGTTTGTGGAATATGCACCCTAGCATGAATTAAGCTTTGATTTGTTCAAAAATTGAATATGCTTTGCTTTTAGATGGATTGCAATTACTCATTTAAGTTTGATGTTAGATTTTTACAGATTTCTATATGCTAGATAAAAAAACATTGGCATCACTTCGAATGATTTGACATCTCTGTACAGATGTTTGATTTGGCAAGACTAGTTAATTAGTGCTAAATTTGTTTTGGATATGAATATTGTATATGGATTGTTAATTAATTAACTGAAGTGTTAGTGTTTCAAGACTATCTTTTCTTTGTTGATATTGTTAGTACATATCAGGGTAATATTCAAATTATATAGCTTCACTAAAACCTCTAACTGTTTAAGAATATGCTCCAATATAAGCAAATATATGTATGTGTGTATAAAAAATATACACACCCCATCTCCCCCAAAAATAAACATAGAATGCTTGCTTAACTTTCATATGCATCAATGCCTTTTTCTTAAATTTCAAGTATTTTTTTATGTTGAAACGACAAACTTCTCAACAAAAGCATGCATGTAAGTAACTAAAGAGTCATACAAACTTCATGCGCTTGAAAACCATATATTATACATACATATATATATATAACAAAAGTAACTAAAGACATTTCACAATCCACCAAAAAGGCTTCGAAGTCTTACCAAGCACGTATAGGAGAAATTTTTTTTTTTTGCTTCAATGACATCATAGTTGGAAAATTCAAAGACAAATCAATCTACCAAAATATATGACCTTCCAAAAACTAAGATCCACTCGAGATAATGTCCCTTGTATATTTGCACATTCAACAGTTGTGTCCTAATTTACCACAATTGATATCACAGTAGTCAATTCTGTTTCGATGACTGTTTCAATTTTTTTTAAAAGAACGTTTCAGATACTCGATGTTCCAGTATTACTTTTCAGAAAAAAAAATTGGATTTATAAAAATAATATTATAAAATTTATAATATAATAAAAAGTGAATCATGACATATAACTAGCAAGATACACACATAATTCTCATTAAAAAAATTTTAGATGTAGCACTTGTAATTTATTCATAGCATTCTGATTTATATAAAACTATTAGCCTAATTCTTTAGGTGAAAAAGTAATCACCCATTTAATCTAAAAAACCACCCTTTTAATCATAAAATAATCACCTATTTAATCTGATCAAGTTACCTAGTCTAAAAAATAATTATAGAAAAAAATTAATCCATCATAGAAGAAAAGTTATTATATTAAATTAAAATTTATTATTGAACAAAATGAAGTAAAAAAAAAAAGATTGCATGTCACGAGATTTGGTCCTTGATGGGGAGAGTTGAATACAAAAGCCTATGATCACATGAGTTGCCTACATTGTTATTAAAAATAGTGCTTCCATTAATATTTATTAAAGTTTTTAAAGTAAGGGCCAATTTCGGGCCATTTTTCATTTCCCCATTGCAGGCGAAATGGGTATATTTTGACCAGAATATTTCATTCCGGCCAGATTTGACCAAATCTTGGGACAAAATGTTACCATCCCTATTCCATTCTGTTCCCGTCCCATAATTGAAATTCTAGTCATTCCGGTTGGAACAAAACTGAATTGACTATTATGATTGATGCGTCTCAAGCATTGTTTAAATTCACTTAGATAGTGTATCTACTCTTTTTGGGCCTACCCGGTTTCCATTGAACCAAAATAGAAATTATCTTCTACATCGTCAAGAATAATCCTTTTGACTCTAATTGCCAATAGAAAGCATGGCATCTCTATATATGGCTTCCATCAAAGACTTTAAATAGTAATACGCACGAAGGATAGGGAGATGTATTCCTCTTCACGAGAATAGTACAAACATGAGAACAAGGTAATTCAATAATCTAAAACTCTTCAAAATCGCAGGTCTTCTATCATAGATCAACAACATAAAGCATGCTCCCGTCAACAAGGGCAAACTTATTACATAAACTAAATGAGCGTAAAAACTGAAACTATGTCAATTAAATATATACATTTATAAAAAAAATCAGAAATTATTATTGCAATGTTCACGCTTCAATCATTTCATTACGAAGTTAAACCTCAACCGTCATACTTAAACAGGTAATCAAACATGTAGTAAACCCCCTCCTTTCATAAAACTAACTTTGTAACTTTTATCTCACAAACTCAATTGACAAACGAATTGGGTAAGATCTAGCATCAAGTATAAAATTATTAAAACTCTTAACAATGTTATTACACATTAAAGTAAATCAACGTCTCTTAAAATAAGCATATGACCGTATACAATAGTCTGTATTCTTCAAATAAGCACGAATATATGGGACTAATGCTTCTAAATGGCACATATACTTCTCAAGATCTTCAAAATAGAATTCCTTCATACATGAGTAGAATGTAAAGTCAATGCTATAATTTTTTAGATTCTTGTGCAAATACATCAATAAATGTTGCATATATACCATGACCAGCGTGTGGAAATACTTTATGTGTTACTTTAAGGATGCTACCATGCTATCAGACACAACCATCAAATCCTCCAAAAAACAAATAACATTACTAAACTTCATTAAAACCACTCCCACGATAAATCACTCTTAGATCAACAAATGCAGCAGTCAAAGAAAATTTAATCATTGACACCTATCATACAAGTAGTTAGAAGGATATCATAATATTTATTCTTCAGAAAGGTTCCATCAATGATGATTACAACTCTACAATGTGAACTCTCATGAATTGATGCCCCAAAGCAAACGAACATGTTCTTAAAATGGTAATCGATATCAATATCAATACCTTAAATATATAAAATAAATAAATTACATACTATAACTCTCATAGGAACACTATTGAAATATTTGGAAAAAATATTACATACCATGATTTGCCTCTTTTAAAGCAAAGAAATTTGAGGCTAAAATAAAATGTGTTCAGGTGAACCTTGAACTATTTCCCAGGCTTCATATTTGGCGCTCAAAGTTTTATTATAGCTAATTGAAACACCATGTCTCATACGCATAAACTCTAGGTGTAGTATGATCACCAGCATCATTCACATGTTTATGTTTCACACAATTGCTAACCAACTAAATGGTGGCTTATGTGTGCTCACTTTAAACAATATCTAGAGAACATGTATGATCTTTAACATACATGCGTACGATCCACATCTGACCACCTTTCACTACAATAATTCAGGGTTTCTATCACATTGAAGTACAACGCTTTTTAATAAAACGTGATAAAACCTCAAGCACGCGGGGAATAAAAACTCAAATGTCGCATAGTTCAAACTCCTAAAATCATTTGTCAAAGAGAACACCCAAAATGAAGTTTCTCCATGCGCGTCTTCTCATTTTTATAACCATATAACTTAACCAACTTCCCTGCATGGCCTCTCATCCTCTCCTGTGAGCTTTCCCTTGGTAAGCTCTCTTGCTATTCTATCAAAAAACAAATTTATGAAATCGCTTTCTCTCCTTTACTAGATCTACATACGAGAGCTCTCCCCTCCTCAGTGGAAATCTTCGATTGTCTTCCGATCAGTAGTAGCCCAGCTCTTCAGGTGGTGAAAATCGATAACTAAGGTGATTCTACCTGTCTTTCTCCATCATTAGAACAAGCCCTAGCTCCTCTGTGCATAAAATTTCATCTCTTAGAAAGAGCCCTAGCTCCCCCTGTGCGTAAAATTTCATCTCTCAGTAAGAGTCCTAACTCCCTTGCGCTGCTTTCTAGTGTGGTGAGCCCAGATATCCATCTCCATTTCTAGTCACACACTCCCACGCTCTCTCTCTCTAGCTCTCAGTCTCTTCATCTGTGTCTCCCTATCTTTATCTCTATGAATCTCTCTATCTCAACTCTCTTTTTCTAATCTGTGTAATTTTTCTTCTTCTAATTTTTGTCTTTTCTCTATGATCCAATGTTGTAGAGTCGAGCTTCAAAGAATTCATAGAGAGGAAGAAGATGTGGAACATGTTAATGGAAGTATATAATATGGTGGAGGGGTTGATGTGTGTGTGTGTGTGTGTGTGTGTATATATATATATATATATATATATAGAGAGAGAGAGAGAGAGAGAGAGAGAGAATCTAGATTTTGATTCTGCTGAAAAATTTATTGCAGAAGCTTGTTCTTTGACACATAATGAGAGTTGTATCCTCCTCTACCACGGTACCAATCTATTGAATAGAGTTATTTTCAAACTTTTTCTTTTTGCAAAAATTTGTTCAAAATAATGGCTCATTTATCTAGTGGATTGAAACAAGTTTGAAGATATCTAGTTCTGAACATGAAATGGGCATTCTTTTGGTTGTAATGATTAAGATAAATCTTTCTCTACCGATTTCTTGTAGCACTAATCTAAGGTTCTTTACTGCTTTTGAACTTTGATGTATGGTTTTATCTACATCTATTTGTTCATCTCTCTCTCTCTCTCTCACACACACACACACACACACACAAAATTGAGATGGTCTGTACTTGCTGACTATTCATGAAGCTGGAAAATCAATCTTGTTTTCCTACTGTGTTCAAAGAAATCCTAATAGTAATACTAGAATCTGTCATATAGCCCCAATAAATCTATTTCTACTTTGTTTAGTTCAAACTGTAATATGCCTATTTTTAGTTCTTTTTGCTTACCTAAGAATCAGCAACTTATAATGTTTCATCATTCTATAATCTACAGATTAATTCCATTATAACAGAGGATTTATTTCCTAAATTGTTATTAATTTCAAGGGTTAAGTAATTTTATGGTAATAATTATGTACGAAGGCAGAGTTTTCAGGTGGGGGAATGGGTCATGAAATTATGATTAAACGTTGGGGTGAGAGGGGGGGATTGATGATGAAAAGATCAATTTTGCTGGTCTTTATTTATAAAAAGAAAATGTTTGAGGTGAATAGGTTGACGTGAAATTTTCATGGGAAGAGAAGGTTTTCATGGTTGTTCAATGAGAAATCTGGGTCTGCTGTGTTTTTTGTTTAGGACAATAAGTGGATTGAATAGCAGGTTGTGGTTGGAAGAGAAGGTTTTCGAGCATATTATTTTAGGTAAATTCCTAATTCTATGTTATGCTTTAAATTTTCCGTGATGGGTTTTTAAATATAGTTCAATTTGTTGAGATCTGTTATGAAATAAGCAAGTAATTTATGTTATCTTCATTTTGTTCATCTATGTTTGTTTGTTATTATCTATTGCAATCTCATGCATGTATGTATCAAGAAAGACGATCCCTATAATCCAAGAGTCAGCACAGTCACCCCTGCGACTATATCTCTTTTCAAATGTATCAAATTGATGTATTACCATACTTCCCTTGTCCTATACCTACTAAATTTATCAATTAATTCTTTGAGGAGGATGTAATATTCTAAAGCTTATTCAAATTTTAGAAATAAATTAAATTACTTTTAGAGTTATCTATCGTAACCAAGTGTTGGTACTTTTTTTTCCCTCTGCTAGTACCATGCTGGTACTTATTGTACATCAATTGATGTCATCTCTATAATGTTGTTAAGGTGCATATCACATCACAAACTTGTGTTTTATGCATGGCTAGAATAAGGTACTCCTACTGCTTCAAATAGTTGGTCTTCAACGTTAAATTTTAGTGCCTTGCTTATTTATCATTGGATTATGAACATGGAAATGGAAACTATAATTTACTTAGTTTATGAGTACAAATAACTAAGGCTGTATTGGCAGATATTGGTGCTTGAAAATATGTTGAACAACACCGATATGCATATTTTGACAAGATGCAGGTACTTTTAAGTTGTATTTTGCTTGGCACATTAAATTCTATCTGCCTATTGTTTGTTTTGTACCAACTTACTATTATCACCAGAAACACACTCATGCTGAAAGCCTAAAACACACGTTTTGGTTTGTCTTTATGCAGTGATATTGTGTTTACATCTCGTACCCGCTCTATCTTTAGGCATTTTCTGATGATTGTTTGACAATTTGATTCCTTAGATAACCTGGGGTGGACATATGCACAAAAAACATATTCATATCATTTTGCAATCTTACAATAGCATGCCTACGATGTTGATTGTTCGGATTGTAATTTAGGTGTGTGGTGGAGAATAAAGTGTTGCAGAGTTCTCTGTTATCATGTATACAAGTATTCCCTTGGTAATGTGTTAATACAATGTACTTCAAGTGATGTATTGCGTTGCCTGATGTAAATTGGATTACCTACTGGCGCAAGTTCTAGTACTTAAAAAAGTTAAAAATAACTAAAATTTTTCTGGGTCACCATTAAATGAGCCTGAAAATTTAGTGAAGTTGGAGCTCAATGATGGGAGCAGCCTGTACACAATGTTGGTGGTAATTGTCATTTCCAAGAATGAGCATTTTTTTGTTGTCTTGAGGCCAACTCCTTAAGATTTTGCAGCACACACAGTTCATCCTTTGGCTGGTCAAGTAGTCAATTTGGGTTTTGGAGATGCATTTGCTTTATCAAAAGTCATCGCGGAGGGTGTAGCACGTAGAAGCGATATTGGAGAGGTACTCCATATACTTCTTTCTCCCTATTCATTCTATTTTAAATTGTTTTCCTTTTCTTTTCAAAATTTGGCATTCATTTTCACAAAATTTTGTGATGACAAAACTTAAAAAAAACGTCCATCAATGTCGTGGTAGAAAGAAGGAAATCAACTAATCAAAGAAATGAAACACGTCCATCAATCCCTAGTTTGCCTGGCTAAAAATACTTGGAATATCCCTTCTGGGTATCTTATTCTATTTATTGGTTAACATATCAAATTTTGTGGCTCTCTTATTCTATTTTCTTACCATTTCTGGATTTCTGGTTTCTGAGGATTTTTTTCTAGTTTGGTTACTGTGCAATGCAGACCTCCTAACAATTATCGACCATATACCAGCTAATATTGCACACCTTGAAGGAATCAACTTGGAAAATGGATTTTGCTCCTAAAACCATTCAAGCACCGACTAATCATTTCAAACCATTTCAAGGAAATATGGATCGGTCACCACGATGCCCAATAAGCTGCTTCTCAATCATAACCTCCCTGATTTTAATTAATTGAGTCAAAATCAACTATTTTCCATCTCAAGCACCGACTAATCAATTCCGCAAATAAATTTCAAATCGAAGGTAAGTGATATCATAAATGGAAACCAAGAAGCAGAAGGGCGATACTGAACTTCTTATGAAAAATTAAAACTTGAAATAATTATTTGGTATCGGTTAATTTCCAATTGAAATTAGCTTTTGAGTTATGGATTAGAGTATATTCCTACCTCGAATCTGATAGAAACAACATCTCTCTCTTTCTCTCCGGGGTTCGTAGAGATCAAGTTGTTGGCTTGTATTGATGGATACTACAGTCATCGAGACAGATAGATAAGGTTGCGAAGATAGAGATCTAGGGCTCTCATGGATGGTTTTATGTTTATTTTTTTAACAGAAAGTTAGTTATTAGGGTAAAAAAATAAGTTCAATTAAAATAAAAAAGTTTAAACTTAAATAGGATCATTTTTGCATCTATATAAATTCAGGATCATTGTTACATATTATTTTATAAAGAGTGTCATCTACTATAATTTTTCTATTTTAAAATATATGGATGATGTATATTTTTGTAGAATTTCGAGAATAAACTGAACCCTGTTGAAAGGTGAAAATCCTTAATTTTAAGAATGGTCCTGAACTCAAACTCCTTGGACAACTTCACTTGGGAGAGAACAACAACTTGTTAGATGTCCTTATGAAAACAATAATACTTCCCCTTGCTATAGAGCGGGAAAGAGTTGTATACAATTTTTCAGTTCTGAAACAAAAATGATAAGTAGTACCGCCTTATTTAACATGTTAAATCTAGCTATGTAGACGTCTGATGATCAAAAGCTTAATACCCCACAGCAAAATTAAAAATTGTAAAACAATATTCAATCGCAATACTAACATAAAAGCACAAGAACCAGTGCATTAACATACCATACCATATAGTAAAAGTATAAACCATTTTCAACTAATTCTTGAGTAATTTTTAAAACAAGAAAATGGCCCTTGAGATTTCTGAAGCTATAATTGACTTAAAAATGGGCAAGACAACAATATAATATTAATATTCCTTTTTAATTAAAATTAAATCGGTCCAAAACAAATCAATGAAATGACTTCCGAACGTTGAAATTATTCGTTTTATCAACTATTTAGAATCAAATTATATATGTCATCCGAGGTAGTAATTTCAAAAAATCCCTCTTCCTCATGTTTTAAAATATTATTTTACTTTTCAGAAATCATCTCTTCAAATTCATCAATAGTCAAATTGGATCATAATGGAAAGAAAATGGAAGCAACTATAGGAGGAAAAACAGTGCATATGGGATTCTTAAATAAATTGATTAGAAAATTGGGAATAATTAGTCGTTTTTTTCATTTATTCCCCAATATTGAAGAAAACAATACTTCTTTTTTGTCAAGCAGAAGCAGCCCACTGGAAAGTAAATTAAGACAAAACGTAGCTTTCATAATTTGTCTTTTGTAAAAAAGGCTTTCTTAATCATCCAAAATGACTATGCTAAGTTGCTAACAACAAAGTCTTTAAAAAGATTAAATATGTATAACCACAATTTGGAAACTTTCATTTACGTGTAATGTGCTATGAGTATGGTCTGAGAAAATTATATGTTATTTTAAATGTAATTTATAAATGATTATCATTTTTTCAATCATTTAAAATAATTTTTAAATAATCACGACTCTTTAGATACGTCATCCAGTATGTCTTAGTTTTTGGTTTAACAACAAAGTGATGTCTCCTCAACATGAAGTCCATGTTTAATCAAGCATAAAAAATGGCAGACCAGGTCTGATCTTGAGGAAATAAAAAAAAACAATCACACAAGACTTACTTTTTCTGATTTTTATTTTAGATCATCTTAACCATTAAATAAAAATTAAACGAATCTAATAATTATCACATATTTGGATCACTAAACAGGAAGTGATCCAGATCTCAAACTACAAACAACCCAATTAGATAAATTTGTGAATTGTGAAATAAATCGACTCTAAAAGAAATTTCATTTTTTAATTTAATTATAATAATATGTCGGATTGGAATAAATGATGAGAGTGTTAAGGAGGTGCTAGCATACTTGAGACGTTTATGTTCATCTACTGATTTTTTTCACCAATAATTTTATTTAAAAAAATTAACTGGAAATTAAAAATTACACATTAATTAGGGGACAAATTCTAATGAGAAATATTGAAAGAGAAATAATTTGATTTCGGATTTCTGTCATTTGTTTTGACTTTAGTACTGTCAGAGCCATTTTATGTTCTTGGTGAAGGAGGATAACACAAATTTTAATTTAAAATTGTTCGGATATCTTGTAAATTTTCTTTTAGATAATATTTATTGTCTCCCGAATTGTATATTACTTGACGTTCAGGAATCTCAGTTTTCTTACTCTCAGTGGTGGACGGCATCATCTTTTTGTACTTCTTTTACTTCTCCTGATGTTTGTAGCAGACATTTCTTTAAATACGGTGAATTTATTTATTTTTTATTTTCTCTTGTTGACTCTTTTATTTTTCATTAATAATGTGTTGCGATGGGCTAATGATGAAAATTTTTTATGATACTTTTAGAGTATCAGAATTAAATCCACGTCACCGATAACTTTATCTAAAAAAAAGTTTTGTGCTCATGCCCAAATAATCATGAGTTCAGATCACGTTAGTCTCATCCCAAAAAATAATCAATAATTTTAGTGAAAAAATTGTAACTTATTAATAAGTTTTGAGTAATCCTAAATTGATCAAGAATTAAACCAAATATTAATTAATTTAATAATGTGTTAATTATTCATAAGTTAATTTGATAAGTTATTTTAATGAATAATATTATGTGTACTTCTCGAGCCCTCTCTAGAAGAAGACACACATCCTCATTTTTCTCATTAGGCCTGGAGGGACCCTCCCAGGGGTCATTCCCAAGTCACCGTAGGACAGGCTCGTTGAAGCTGGATCATGGCCAAGCAGTCTGCTCGAGGTCAGGCTGCTCAGACTAGTGTTTCAGGTTATCTTGGACGGGCCAGGAGCTAAAGGAAGGGAACCTTGGAGTTATGAATATGTGATCAAGCAGCTTAGGAACCTAGAGGTTTGTATCTTTATGATAAGGCAGCTCGGGGAACTCCACAAAGGGTATTGGACCTACGGTCATCATGTCCAATTGTCGCCCTCCATGTCAGAAACAACTCATTTAAATCCTATTAGGCCTCTTTTATGTAAACTCGAGGGATAAGTGCATTAAATGTTGCCTCCCATATTAGTCAATGTGAACACTTTAGAATATTCTCTAAACTTCTCCAACAAGCCTCGCCCAGATATGCTTCTTCTATAAATACCCCTCCTCCACAATCAATAGTAAGCTCATTCAACTACAAAAACTTCGTTAAATTCTCTCCACATTTCTAACTTATATTTTGGAGACCATTAGACGTGGAAACCACCCCATAACCCTTACCCTTTAGGTTCTTTGATTTGTAGTGTGCAAAATTATAGCTCGCAGCGTGTCACACGTGTGCTTTTCAGATTTTAGCTACAACAAATGAGCATCAAATTATGATTGATTGACATATCACTCAATTAATTAAAACTTGATCAATAACTTAATTGATCTAGAATGCATAATTCTATAATAACTATGTTATAAAATAAGTTTTAATTGATCAAATAATCTGTCAATCATTTATAAATTTATATTTTATCACTAACTTCTTTCAATTAAACATTTAAATTAATATATATTATTTAATCAATTAAAATTTGAGTTATAACTTAATTATCGTGGAATTACTCGGCTAAAATTAGCCTGAGTTTTATCTCACAGATAATGTTGGTCGATGAACTTTATAATAGTCTCTAGTCGTGGAGCGTGATTTGGACCACACACATTGCGAGAGTCCAACAGTTGGGACCACTACTACGTTCATCTTGACGTGGCAAAATCAAATTCCAATTAAATTCATTTTTTGTCAACAGAAGAAGAAAAGTTCCAAGCTATAAAACTAAAAATTTCAAATTATTTTAATTTCCACAATCTTTAAGTTGGAATTGTGCAAACCATAATGAACAAATGTAAAGAACCAAATATTGCGCCATTGACCAAATTACGCAACACAATGAATAAAGAAAACTGTGCGGATTATATATAAAAATTTACTAGAAAATATGTTTCTATGCAAGTATATAAATTACAAATATTAAAGGTTTAGATATTAAATTAAAGCGTCATTTCATTTTGTACAACCAATGTATGTTCTAGAATTCCTTGTCCTAAACGTTTTATGTGACATTTGCGATGCAATAATAGATTAAGATCATATATTGTGTTCAAGCAATTGATATTTTTATCTAATAAGATAATAAGTAATGAAGCACCCGACAAATTGTAGGGGTAAAAAAGTTATTATCAAACCGGCAGCATAGGAAGCATTGTAGTGCTCATTTCGATCATTTGAGACTGCGAACATCACGTTTATTGCTAGTGGGAAACCCTCTCCAACACCAAACCTATCAAAAGCATCTCAGATGGTTGGAAAGTTGATGATAAAAGGGGGATACCAGCCAGGTAAGGGACTCGGAAGTGAGCATTAAGGAATAAATAAGTTAATCGACTGGGACAAGAATAAGCAAATGTTTGGACTTAGATATAGACCGACCAAGGCTGATAGAGGGAGAGTGGAAGCTCAAAAGAAAGAAAAGAGGATTGCTAGGCTTGAAAATAGGGAATTCGATGTGGAAATGGCAATCATACCCCATATTTCTAAATCCTTTAGAAGTGTGAGAATTTCATTTAAAGAACCGGTTATAGTAAAGCAGTACAACCTTGAAGATGATATCGCCAAGCTTTCAATATCTGCAATCCTGGGAAAATCATCAAGTGCAAGTACAGAGGACTTAGTTTCTCGATACGATTCAGATCTTGAGCTTAACAATTGGGACGCCATCGAGCTACCAGTGCTTCTCAGGAATTTTCAAGAGTAATAATTCCAAAATTCTAATAATTCTGCGCAAGGTCTTAGGAATTTCATTGTTATAGGCCTACATTTTCATTCATTTCATGTCATCTCTTTAAATTAAAGTTTAAAAACTTATTTCGTTTCCTTCTGTTATTGATAAATACAATTCCAGTTTTTTTTGTTCTTCCTTTCATGTCTATTTTTTTCCCATATCTAAATGATGTTTATACTCATGCATTGCTCATTTTCTTTTCTCATCCTCCTTTCATCTAATAAATTGGTTCAGGTTTGAGAATGGTGATTTTGAAAACAAGAGCATAAGCAATAACTTTGACGATCCCATTCTCAGCGTAGAGTCAGATGAAAGTGACGAGGATAATTTCATACCATTTCTGGAAATGTTAAGAATAGTAGAGGAGGATGAAAAAATAACTCAACCATATCAAGAGTTAATGGAGGTGATAAATTTGGGATTGGAGGGAGAGACGAAAGAGGTCCAAATCGGCACATCTATGACAAGCCAAAGCCGCCGAGAATTAATTGACTTACTCAAAGAGTATATTGACGTCTTTGCATGGTCTTACCAAGATATGCCAGGTCAAGACACTGATATCGTGGTTCATCATTTGCCACTTGTGCCCGAAAGTAAACCAGTATGTCAAAAGTTAAGGAAAATGAAACCAGACATGCTGGGACAGATCAAAGAAGAAGTTAAAAAGCAAGTAGATGTGGGTTTTCTAGAAGTAGCAAAATACCCTGAATGGGTAGCTAACATAGTCCTAGTGTTGAAGAAAAATGGGAAAGTAAGGGTGTGCGTCGATTATAGAGACTTAAATCGGGCAAGCCCCAAGGATAATTTTTCATTGCCCCACATCGATGTGTTAGTAGATAACACTGCAGGACATTCAACCTTCTCTTTCATGGATTGTTTTTCAGGGTATAACCAAATCAAAATGGCTCCTGAAGACCGTGAAAAGATGACTTTTGTAACTTTGTTGGGTAGATTTTGTTATAAGGTTATGCCATTTGGTCTGAAGAATGCAGGGGCGACTTACCAGCCGGCAATGGTAACACTGTTTCATGATATGATGCATAAAGAAATCGAAGTGTAAGTTGATGATATGATTGTCAAATCACGTCAAGGGGAAGATCATACAGTCACTCTACGAAAACTATTTGGACGGTTGAGAAAGTTCCAGTTAAAGCTTAACCCGACAAAATGTACATTCGCAACGTCTTCAGGGAAACTACTTGGTTTTGTCGTGAGTAAGGAAGGAATAAAAATTGACCCTTACAAGGTTCGATCCATCATTGATATGCCGCCACCTCAAACTCAAAAGGAAGTTAGAGGTTTCTTGGGGAGATTAAATTACATAGCCCGTTTCATCTCACAGCTAATTGCAACTTGTGAACCTATCTTTAAACTTCTCCGCAAAAGTGATACAGAAGGATGGAATGATGATTGTCAAATTGCTTTTGAGAAAATCAAGAAATACTTGTAAAATCCGTCTATACTTGTTCCTCCAACTCCAGGGCGTCCACTCATTTTGTATCTTACAGTAACAGAAAAATCCATGGGTTACGTATTTGGTCAGCATGACGCCTCTGGAAGAAAAGAACAAGCAATATACTATTTAAGCAAAATGTTCACAAATTATGAAGCTAATTATTCGTTGTTGGAGAAAACGTGTTGTGCATTGGCCTGGGTTGCTCATCGGTTTAGACAATACATGTTATACCACACCACTTGGTTAATTTCAAAGATGGACAATATCAAGTATATCTTTGAAAAGCTGTCACTTTCTGGATGGATTGTTAAATGGAAAATGTTACTCACAAAATATGATATTGTCTATGTCACGAGGAAGTTAATAAAAGGAAGCGTACTTGCTGATTATCTGGCAGATCAACAAATGCAAGATTATGAGCCTATGAAGTTTAATTTCCCTTATGAGAGTATTTCAGTCATATTCAAAAATGAAGAAGAATCTGCAGACCCAAAATTGTGGACAATGTTATTTGATGGTGCATCTAATGATGTAGGACATGGAATTGGGGCAATCCTCATATCACCTAAGGGAAAAAAATTTCCATTCACGGCAAAACTATGCTTTGACTGTACAAATAATGTGGCAGAATATGAGGCATGTTCCATGGGAATTCAAGCAACTTGTGATATGAAGATAAAAAAGCTTCGAGTGTACGGAGATTCGCTATTGGTGATACGACAACTAAACGGAAAATGGGAAGCTAGAGACTCTAAGTTAATACATTATAAAAAACATGTCACGAAGTTAAGCCGAACTTTTGAAGTGATCTCATTTGACCATATACCCAGAGAGAATAATCAAATTGTAGATGCGCTGGCAACTCTAGCGTCCATGTTTGCTGCAGACTTTAAGGAAGAAGTTCAACCCATAAAAATTGAGAAGCAAGATTTTCTTGCTCACTGTATGAGTATTAAAGAAGAGCCAGACACAAGACCATGGTATTACGACATCAAGCAGTATATAAAGAATGGAGAATATCCATCTAAAGCTTCTAAGAATGATAACGCACTATTAGAAGATTGTCCATGAGTTTCTTCTTGAATAGTGAAATACTCTACAAAAGAAACCATGATATGATGCTCTTAAGATGTGTTGATGTAAGGGAAGCGAATCAAATCATAGAGGAAGTTCATGAAGGAATTTATGGAGTTCATGCTAATGGATATATGATGGCTAAACAAATCTTGAGAGCAGGATATTATTGGTTAACTCTAGAATCTGACTGCATCAAGTACGCCAAGAAATGTCATAAATGTCAAATTTACGCGGATAAAATTCACGTACCCGCATCCCTTTTACATGTAATGACCACACCTTGGCCGTTCTCTATGTAGGGCATAGACGTCATTGGTCCCATCACACCCAAAGCCTCTAACGAGCATCGTTTCGTTTTGGTCTCTATAGATTAATTTATCAAATGGGTGGAGGCAAGTTCTTACTCGAGTGTAACCAGAAGTGTTGTTAATTTTATTAAAAAAGAGATAATTTGTCGATATGGTCTATCTGGAAGGATCATCACAGATAATAGGACAAATTTAAATAACAAGATGATGAAAGAATTATGTGAGCAATTCAAAATTAAGCATCATAATTCATCTCTTTATCGTCCGAAAATGAACGGAGTAGTGGAAGCAGCCAATAAGAACATAAAAAGGATCAGAGAGAAGATGACGGAGGTTTATAAGGATTGGCATGAGATGCTCTCGTTTGCACTGCATGGGTACCACACATCAGTCCAAACATCAATTGGGGTAACGCCATTCTCTTTGGTATATGACATGGAATTGGTCCTTCCAATTGAGGTGGAAATTTCCTCCCTCAGAATCTCAATGGAGGTGAAATTATAAGAAACGGAGTGGGTACAAACACGATATGAGTAATTGAATTTCATCGAGGAAAAAAGATTGACTGCATTGTGTAGAGGGCAATTATATCAAAGAAAAATTATGCACGCATATGACAAAAAATTGTGTCCATGATGTTTCCGAGAAGGAGAGATGGTATTAAAAAAGATACTCTTATATCAAAATGATAACCGGGGGAAGTGGACCCCATATTATGAAGGACCTTTCATTGTCAAGAAGGCTTTCTCGGGTGGAGCTCTCATGTTAACTAACATGGATGGAGATGATTTACCACACACAGTTAATTCAAATACAGTCAAGAAGTACTACGTTTGACCGCTCTAAGTATGGGAAAAATGAAGTTAAAAAAATGTTTAAAAAAAAGTTGTCTCGAATACTAGAGAAATTCTTCCTCCATTTTTTTTCTTTTTCCAAACCATCATTTGTAAACATTGTTCATCATCAATGAAGAGCCATTTTTCTTTCTCAGTTCACAAATACATATACTTCATCTTCTCCTTATTTCCATTCTTTCGTATTCCTCTCAGTTCTAAGATATCATTAATTACTCTTGAAATAACTCATAAGCATAAACTTGGTTAGGTGAAAGCTAATTGAAAAAAAGTTGGAACTAAGAAAGGTGATCTGAGTGCAAAGTAAAATCTAAAAAGTCATCACAAGAAAGGTCAACATGCGCATGACGAAAGCTAAAGCGCAATTGGAGGATTACCCAAGAGAAGCAGAGAAATTATTCATCACTGACATGGAGCCAAATACTATGGCATAAACTAATAAATAAGGATGTATAATTTTCCTGAAAGTATGCTCGATACTTTATTACGGGTCCATGCTCCTAAGCCAAGTGATTGTTCTAAAGGGTGTTGGATATGACTAAAAAATCATCATATAATTTTCTTATAAAAGTTCACAATCATGCATTCAAATTGTTAATGTATGCATTCAAAATCACTACTTTACATTTATGTTCAAGAATTACATTGCATAGACATGCACCACATTAGTTGTTCTGACAAATTCAGGTACATGAAACACTTAATGATATTCTTTCAAAATTCATACATGATTTTCCAACATTTAAAGCATGCATTAGTCTAGCTTTTGTTGTCATATGAGACTTGCATAAGTCAACTTCAACATCAATTAATATGGTTAAATCGAACCCGAATTGAGTCGAGGTCGAAACCCGGTGTCGGCATCTGGTCCATTTCTATTTCAAATATATATGGTTAAATTGAATCTGCACTAAGTCGAGGTTGAAGCCTGCTTCCATCCAGGTTCGTTTTTCCTTTCAAATATCTTCGGTTGAATCAAACCCGACTTGGTCACAGTCGAAATCCGGTGTCAGCGCCTAATCCGTTTCAATTAATATAGTTAAATCGAACACGAATTGAGTCGAGGTCGAAGCCCGGTGTCAGCGCCAGGTCCATTTCCTTTTCAATTAATATGGTTAAATCGAACCCGAATTGAGTCGAGGTCAAAGCTTGCATCCATCCAGGTCCATTTTCCCTTTCAAATATCTTCGGTTAAATCGAACCCGACTTGGTCACGGTCGAAGCCCTGTGTCAGCACCTGGTCCATTTTAATATCTACGGTTAAATCGAACTCGCACTGAGTCAAGGTCGAAGCCTGCATCCATCCATATCTGTTTCCTTTCAAATATCTCAGTTAACTCGAACTCGCATTGAACGAGGTCGAAGCCTGTGTCTATCCAGGTCCATTTCACTCCCATTCCATCTCATAGAGCCTTATTTAGTCGAGATTTTCTATTCCCTATTTCATATATTATTTTTTTGTACCGATCAAAATACTTATCTACACCTTTGTACACCTTCTGAGATCAGAAGCGTGCTCAAAGGGGGGCAGCTGTAGATACCATATTTTATCTGGTCTAATACATTAAATATACATACTTTGTATTTTGGCTCATACAATAATCCAATACTATATGTATAATTTGAAAACTAGTCCAATACTAAAATAAGAAAAGTGGTCCAAGGACTAAAAAAAGTAAAAAGTGGAAAAAAAGACTAAAAGTAAGAAAAGACAAACCCTAATTTTGCCTATAAATAGGGATGAGGCCTTCACTTGAGGGGGGGGGTCTATTTGGAGTGGAGAAAAGGAAGCCATTTTTATAGAGTGAGAAAAAGAGGGATTGGAGTGAGAAAGAGAGGTGATTTTAGAGAGATGAAGAGGTTCTACACTTCTATTATTTCAAAATTCTTTCAAAATTCTTTCAAAATTCATACATGATTTTCCAACATTTAAAGCATGCATTAGTCTAGCTTTTGTTGTCATATGAGACTTGCATAAGTCAACTTCAACATCAATTAATATGGTTAAATCGAACCCGAATTGAGTCGAGGTTGAAGCCTGTGTCTATCCAGGTCCATTTTCCTTTCAAATATCTTTGGTTAAATCGAACCCGACTTTGTCGTGGTCAAAGCCCGATGTCATCGCATGGTCCAATTCAATTAATATGGTTAAATCGAACCCGAATTGAGTCGAGGTCGAAACCCGGTGTCGGCATCTGGTCCATTTCTATTTCAAATATATATGGTTAAATTGAATCTGCACTAAGTCGAGGTTGAAGCCTGCTTCCATCCAGGTTCGTTTTTCCTTTCAAATATCTTCGGTTGAATCAAACCCGACTTGGTCACAGTCAAAATCCGGTGTCAGCGCCTGGTCCGTTTCAATTAATATAGTTAAATCGAATACGAATTGAGTCGAGGTCGAAGCCCGGTGTCAGCGCCAGGTCCATTTCCTTTTCAATTAATATGGTTAAATCGAACCCAAATTGAGTCGAGGTCGAAGCCTGGTGTCAGTGCCAGGTCCATTTCCTTTTCAATTAATGTGGTTAAATCGAACCCGAATTGAGTCGATGTCAAAGCTTGCATCCATCCAGGTCCATTTTCCCTTTCAAATATCTTCGGTTAAATCGAACCCGACTTGGTCACGGTCGAAGCCCTGTGTCAGCACCTGGTCCATTTTAATA
This sequence comes from Datisca glomerata, assembly GCA_003255025.1. Lineage (NCBI taxonomy): Eukaryota > Viridiplantae > Streptophyta > Magnoliopsida > Cucurbitales > Datiscaceae > Datisca > Datisca glomerata. The sequence continues at coordinate 2,284,643 of QANY01008723.1, read as the reverse complement.
TCTACGGTTAAATCGAACTCGCACTGAGTCAAGGTCGAAGCCTGCATCCATCCATATCTGTTTCCTTTCAAATATCTCAGTTAACTCGAACTCGCATTGAACGAGGTCGAAGCCTGTGTCTATCCAGGTCCATTTCACTCCCATTCCATCTCATAGAGCCTTATTTAGTCGAGGTTTTCTATTCCCTATTTCATATATTATTTTTTTGTACCGATCAAAATACTTATCTACACCTTTGTACACCTTCTGAGATCAGAAGCGTGCTCAAAGGGGGGCAGCTGTAGATACCATATTTTATCTGGTCTAATACATTAAATATACATACTTTGTATTTTGGCTCATATAATAATCCAATACTATATGTATAATTTGAAAACTAGTCCAATACTAAAATAAGAAAAGTGGTCCAAGGACTAAAAAAAGTAAAAAGTGGAAAAAAAGACTAAAAGTAAGAAAAGACAAACCCTAATTTTGCCTATAAATAGGGATGAGGCCTTCACTTGAGGGGGGTCTATTTGGAGTGGAGAAAAGGAAGTCATTTTTATTGAGTGAGAAAAAGAGGGATTGGAGTGAGAAAGAGAGGTGATTTTAGAGAGATGAAGAGGTTCTACACTTCTATTATTTTCATCTTCTTCCATTTTTTTTCTTAAGGTAGCTTAAATGTCTTGTACATTTTCTCATAATATATCTTGTTCATCTCTCTTCTTCATATTCATGTAGTTCATATCTTTTGTATCTTTTTTTCATACATAAGTTGACTGTTCATTTATTATCATTTCTCCTACTTTAAATCTTAACCCTTTAATTTCATGCATTGATGATTTATTTACAAGTTGGATAATGAGATGTGTTTGTCATCAACTTAATTAATGAGGATGATGATAAAGCTTTTGAGAGGTGAAAAAATTAACTCAATGTGAATCAACCATTTAATGGGTTAAAAGTGTACACTTGATGCAAAGATCTCCTAGGATAATTTCTCACACATAACAATGCATAAAATAGAGAGTAAAACCTCTCGACAAGATTATGCAAATATCTAAGTTTTTTGAAATTTTCAATTTTCCTAGAAGTGTTTTCTTTTTAAAAAATTATGTTCATCATTTTTGTGACACTTGGTTGAACTAATTATCATCTATGATTATCCCCTTTGCTATTTGATTAGCAATGAATAATATGAGAAGGAAGGAAAAATGGTAATTAGAAGACTAAGTAGTAAAAAAAAGGACATATTTATGTAAAAAAAGAAATCTATTATTTTTCATCATTTTTCTTTCAATTTTTTATCATTTATTTATTTATTTAATATTATTATTATTACTATTATTATTATATAATAATATATTATATTATAAAAAAATAAAAAACAAAGGAGATTTTCCTCAGTTGCCATCATGTTCAATATTTCTTTATGTCAGTCCATATTTCTAACTCTCAAAATATTAATCATCATATGAGAAAAGTTTAAGATAATATTCAAAATCCAAACTCACCAACATAGACAAATCCAACACAAATGAAAATCTAACATTTCAATACACATGGCTCGCATCCCACCTGACATTTTAATCTCCAACCCATTAAAATGCACACAATTTTTTTCATCATACCTATAATCACCACCACCCTTTTTCTTCCAATCTCAATTAACACCACTAAGGTAGCCAATAATTAGACTCAAATTAACCTAATTTCAATAATGTCTAGCAGAATATCAACCAACGATAGTTGGAAAAAATTACTTACAATGAGACAATTCTATTAGTCGACCATGCAACTGTGCTACCTATTGCATCTTCAATATATTTCATTGAAGACGTAGACCTCCATAAGTAAGCTTCTGGTTTTGTTGCAACATCTATCCAAACTCTCGTGGCATCAAGTCTAAGAGGCAAATGATGAACAAGGTCCTTTGGATCACTTGAAGACCAACATCCATTAGCAACTATCTCAGTTGATCTAATCCAATCTAATAACTTCAACTTTCTCACATGCAAGTTATCATTCACACTTAGAATATCATCAATTACCAATAGTAAAGCTTGATGTACAAATAAATAAAAGTTTTAAAATTTACCGAGTGTGATTGCTTGTCTGAAAAGGATGGTCCTTCATTTCGGGGAAGCTAAAAATTAATGTATATCAGAGTATAAAATTGAACTAATTGGGAAAGTCAACTCCATTCACTATTTACATATTTATGTATACCTGTTTCACTATGCGCTTCATAAGATTTTGCATAAGATCAAATTTTTTCTTCAATTTGATATGATCTTTTCAAATGGAATGTTTGGTAATAGTCATCCCATTTCCACATGCTCTAAGTTCTCCCGTTTCCACATCTCTCAGGACCGAGATCTTCAGATAAATAATCGTCAGCCAAATTCTGTGTCCCAGATCGTGATGCAACTTGACTTAACTCATTCAACTTTTTCTAAAAGGAAATAATGTCATGCAACATTGATAATCTAGTTGTGCGACACTAAATAGATAAATAATGAAACGCTTACAATAGTTTTAGCAGCAGTCGAGTTTGTAGGTTCACCATGTTTTCTTATGTGTCTTCGTCCAAACACTGATTTTAGAAACATATTCATGGATTTGACTGCATTTTTCTATAAAGAACCAAATTCAATAGATAAGTATGGTTAATTTCTTTCTATAAAAAAATTAAAATATATATTTTACCATATCTTCAGTCAATCGCGCATATCCTTTGCGGGTGCATGTGTGTGGGATTTGTTTTTCTTCATCTCTCTGAATTTGACACATATTTCCTAGAGAAATGTATACATATGGCATAGAAGTATTAATTTAACTATAAAAACAATAAAAACTCAATCAATGACAAATTACCTTTGATTTTTCTCCCATCTTATCTTTTACATAAGCCTTCCACTCTTGAATTAAACTAACATTATTGGGCTTCAATTTCATCCTTTCTTGCTTGTTCGCCACATTTCTTAAGCTAGTAATAATTTTTTATTTAGAAGACCTCCACAACTCTCTCATGTGTGAAATTATTGTTTTTGCATGATTCGTCAATTGTATATCTCGCCTAACAATAAAAAATGAAGTGTGTATGTTAATGCTTAAAACAATGTACTTTTTCCTAACAATTAACAATGCTATATTTAAAGTAAATTACCATACCCTTGTGTTGATTCCCACATAACGTCCTTCATTCCTGTGGGAACCTTTCTCCAATATGCAGTTGTTATGGGTATGATTTCCCGCATAAGAGGTCCAATAAAAGTTGATAAACTAACAGAACATTCACCAATTGGTTGGCCCATGATGTTCATCTCTATGTTAATCTGATTATTACCCTCGGCTGCATTAGTCTTCAACTTAGTTGCACCTCTCCTTCGTGTGGTCTCTACATGAGAATCAGGTGTAGGCTCACATGAATCGGTAGTGGGTGAAACTAAAACGTCCTCAGGTGCAGCTCCTCGAGTGTTGGATGCGGGAGAATCATGCGACTGGACATGGATGACTAGATGACCAGGTGGTGTCATGTTAGGCTGAGGATGTGTCATGCTAGGTCCCAGAGATTTATCTCAAGATACCATGTTTCATATCGAGCATTTTTTTTCTTGGTGGATGGGAATCTAAAATTGATTGGGACTCAATTTCCAAGAGTTTACGTTATAGCCTTTTCTTTTGATCCACCATACTAATTAACTTATTCAATATGAACAAAAAATGTATTAGCAAAACACAATATTTATATTATCAATGTAATATTAGAAAGCAATTAAATTAAAGAAAATATAAGTTATCATATACCTTCTTTTAGGCCTTAAAGTTCAAGACTTCCAAATATAATAAGATATATAAGTATGAAAAAAATAGATTGTAATATATTGATAGGTGAAAGAAATATGCATAGAATATTTTTATATAAATTGACATTCAGTCTAGAATAATGTCTTCATCATCAAGTCTTACATAACTACATTAATTACTATCATCATCATTCATTTCAAGTATTGAAGACAACTCTTGAGAAATCAAGTTCTCATCATCATCGTCATTCTCATTGTACATCTCCAAATAATATTAACCTCTAGGTGGTGCCCTAAGAACACTATACCAATTAGAGGTCTCATGCTCTCTAGAATAAAAAAAATTGTTTTGCTTGTGATGCTAGTATGAATGGCTCCCTGGAAAATTGGGATTGTCCTTGGTGTAGATTGACAATGGTGAAACCATCTTCAACCCTAATGCCATTATTTATATTTGACCATATACATTTAAAGATTGAATCTGAAAAGTATAATTATCTAACAAAATTATGTCATGGATCACTCCATAATAAGAAACCACATCATAAACTTGTGAAACGTTTCTAGCACTTGATCTGCACATAGTTGTTACTTCAATCGTGACACAACTATTTTGAGTTGACTTTTCTGCTTCCTTGGTATGAAAGCGTTATCCGTTAATAACATATCCAGTATAAGATACTGCTTGTTTTCTAAGACCAAATGCAAGCCATTTTAGTACTAACCCATCACTCGTAGAAGAATTCATCTGAATCTATAAGAGAGCATTAAATTTAATATGTCAATATCTTAAAACTTTCACCAATCATTTATAAAACAATTTATAGCATGTAATTAACTCTCTCCTTCATCCATGATGAAATTTTTTTTGTATGCCTCTTACATAGCAAGGTATGATTTATATTAAGATCTTTATTTGATCGTTGTAGCTCGCTCAAATGTATCCTAATATCAAATGTACACATATTGACAGGTGATATACAAATCTTGTGTCAATATAAATTAGTTGAATACTCTAAGAAACTTATAATTTCTTACTCAAAGAATGGTTCGATCACACTTGTATTGAATAACACATAACGATGCGCACTTTCTAACATTTTATCACTCATCATAATTGATGCTCCTATTGAGATTGGACGTCCTTCAAGAATAATGTCAATAATGAAATCTTGATTGCAACATTCTCCATGACGTACACCTATTTCTTTCTCCATAAACTCACTAAAAAAGTCCACGCACTCATCTGCTAGATAACATTCTACAATACACATTTTAGGCCGTGCATGATTTCGAACATATCCTTTTAATATCTTCATATACCTAAAATTGAAAATGCACATTTTAAAGTTTTTTATACATTTAGGACAATATTGCAAACTGAAGAACCATGCTTTGATTACCTTTTAATAGGATACATCCAACGAAAATGGACGAGACCACATAGACTAATATGTCAAAGAATGATGGTGGGAAGAACCTTTCAAAGATGCACAATGTTCCAACTACTTCATCTTCCCTGGCTTGTATTCTTTCTCTATCAATGAAACGCTGATACAGTCTATTGAAAAAAGCACATAATCTGAATATTGCATCTTTGAGCCCTTTTGGAAGCAATCCCCTTAACGCTACAGGTAACAACTACTGAATGAGAACATGACAATCATGTGATTTAAGACCAAGGACTTTACAATCTTCAATTGATATGCAGTTTCTAATTTTAGAACTATAATCATCCGATAATTTTATATCGAAAAGCCTCATTCAAAAGGTTTCTTTCTCTTTTTGGTTAATGAGCACAGAGCAAGAGGAAGGACGATTCTAGATCCATCATCTTTTGGATGCAAGACATGCTTAATATCCATGTGTTGTAGATCCTTACGTGCATTGATTCAATCTTTTTTTTATTTACATTTCACATTCAGCAATGTAGCAATTATGCTTTCACATATATTTTTCTCAACGTGCATTACGTCCAGATTATGACGTAATACTAATATCTGAAAATGTGATGACAACATCTAAAAATGTTCAAAATGAAATGAACAATAGAGAAGTTGAAAGATACTAACCTCCCAATATGGTATATCAAAGAAGATTGTTCTTTTCTTCCATATAGTATCCGCTTCTTTACCTCTTTTCTTACATTTCCTACCACATTTTTCAAAATCGTTGACATAGTCTTTCAATTCGAGAGAAACATTGAAACCAGTCATGATTCTAGGAATTTTCTCATACCCTCGTTCCCATCAAACCACTCTTTATTTGTCCTAAATGAATGAGATGGAGGTAGAAAGCATCTGTGACCTATGTATGCACATTTACTATTGTATTTTAACCAACAAGAATGTGTGTTTTCACCACAAATTGGACATGCTTTTTTTCCTTTTATAGTACATCCAACAAGATTTCCATATGTTGGAAAATCATTGATGGTCTATATCAAAATAGCTCTCAGATCGAAAAAATATTTACTGAAAGCATCAAAAGCGTGCACCCCATTTTTCCATAAATTTGAAGATCTTCTACTAGAGGTTGTAAATACACATCGATATCATTCCATGGTTGTTTCGGGCAAGATATTAACAACGTCAAGAATATTTTTTCTCTTTTCATGCATAACCATGGTGGTAAATTGTAGGTCACAAGCATGAGTGGCCAACAACTATATGTACTGCTCAAACACGAAAGGGATTAAAACCATCTACGGCAAGTCCTAACCTAAGATTACGTGGATCAGATGAAAAAGAAGGCCATATATGATTCACCAACTCCTACGCCACAGAATCTATAGGGTGACGCATCTTTACATCATTACTCTTATTCTTTTTATGCCACCTTAAAGCTTCAGCAACTTTTGCGGACTTAAACATCCCCCTAAACCTCAGAATTATAGGAAAGTACCATAAAACTTTAGCCGGTACACCCTTTTTTATCTTATTTTCATGTTCATCAACTTTCCACCTTGAAGAGCCACATCTTGGACATTTCTCTAAATGTTTACTCTCTTTTCTAAACAAGCAGCAGTCATTCACATAAGCATGAATTTTTTTGTACCCTAAATCAAACTCTTTGAGAAGCTTTACGAAATATATAGATCTTGGAATCACATTCCCATCCGGCAACATATCATGTAAAATTTGATCATCTTCCTTTTTGCATTGCGGGAACCTGGATGAGAATCTTGCGATTTCCTCTTTCCATGAAATGATTGCTTTGACCATGGTGGTGCACGCGGGGGGAGATTCTGTTCCATCAAAAAAGCTGCCTCAACCACCACTGCGTAGGTGGTATGCTTATGGACCGACACTGATCCCTTAATCTCTAGACACAATCCTCTTTCAAAAGCATGTGCCTTCTTTATCTCACTATCCACATATTACGTGGCGTACTAAAACAATTCTTCAAACTTCCGCTTGTATTCAGCAGTGGCTTGTCCATATCTGAAACTACTTCTAGATCAGAATAGAACTTTCTAAGTCATACCGCCTCTTTCGCAGCTTCACAAGTCGCTAGATATTCGACTTTCATAGTGGAATCTGCAATGCTGGTTATTTAATACTTCTTCAGACTACAGCTTATCCACTTAGGGTGAATACTAATTCACATGTCAACTTTTGAGTGTCTCTGTCTAATTGAAAATCAGAATCAGTTTATCTAGTGGGGCTAAGGTCTCCACTTGAATAAACAAGCATATAGTTTCTCATTCTCGTAAGATACCTTAGAATGTGCTTTACTGCAATCCAGTGTTCCAAACCTCGATTCGATTGATAACGACTGACAATTCCTACTATATAACAGATGTTCGGTCTTGTACACAACATGAGACTTCCAACTACTGCAGCATAGGGAACCTTTATCATATTCTCTTCCTCCTGAGGTGTCTTAGGACATTGTTCCATGGAGAGAATAATTTCATGTCTGGTCGGTTGTTGACTTTTCTTATAATTCTCCATAGAAAATCTCTCCCGCACATTATCAATTTAAGATGCCTAAGAAAGTGCCAGGAACTTGTTCTTTCTATACCTTAGGATTTGGATTCCAAGAACATAGCTCACTCCTCCCAAATCTTTCATTTGAAATTACTCAGGTAACCACTTCTTTACCTTTGACAAAGTTTCTACATCATTCTCAATGAGTAGAACTAAGAAAATCACTATATTATCTTTGGTGTATTTATAAACACAGGCTTCGTCAACATTTTGCTCGAAGCTATAAGACTTTATAATCTCATCAAAGGTAAGATTCCAAGATGTAGATGCTTACTTTAATCCATAAATTCATTTAAGCAACTTGCATACTTTCTAATCTTGCCCCTTTTGTACGAACTTTTCTGGTTGCATCATATAGATGCTTTCTTCAATAGAATCATTCCAAAAAGCTGCTTGATGTCTATTTGCCATATCTCATAGTCAAAACTAGCAGTTATGGACAAAATGATACGAATGAATTTTAGCATGGCCACAGGGGAGAATGTCTCTTCATAATCGACTCACTCCGCTTGTGTATAGCTCTTGGATACTAATTATGCCTTGAAAGTCCCTATTTTTTCATTTGCACCTCTTTTCTTCTTGAAGATCCATTTACATCCAATGGTCTAGACATCTTCAGGTGATCTACAAGTTCCTAGATGGAATTAGAATACATAGATTACATTTCCTGATTCATGGCATCTTGCCATTTCTCATTTTCATGATCATCCATTGCTTCTTCATAAGATAACGGATTGTCTTTATTTGTGTCTGACACTAGGACATGTGCCTCTAGTTTGTAGCGAACTGGTTGTCTCACATCCCTCCCACTACGACTTTGCATCGGGGTTTTCTTTGCAGGAACTGTGATTTCTCTGATTTGTCATTTATCAGTAGAAATTGAAGGTGGTCTGATCTCATCAGTCTCTAATTTCTCGAGAACTACTTTGTTACGAGGCTTGTAGTTTTGCATATAGTCATGCTCAAGAAAGGTTGCATTTGTCGACACAAACACTTTTTGATCATTGTGACTATAAAAGTACCCACCTCTAGTCTCTAGAGAATAGCCAACGAATATGCATACCTCAGACCTTGAGTCTAACTTTTTGATCTTGGGTCTAATAACGTGAGTTGGACTCCCTCATATACTGAAATGACGTAAAATAGGTTTGGAGCAATTTCATAACTCTAAAAGTGTCTTGCTTACAGACTTAGAGGGCACTACATTCAAAATGTAGGTTGCCGTGTGTAGTGCATATCTCCAAAATGTAAGTGACAATGTTGAGTAGCTTAACATCGACCTAACCATATCCAATAAGGTTCGATTTCTCCTCACTGTAACACTATTTTGTTGTGGTGTTCCAGGTGCTATAAGTTGGGATAGGATTCCACACTCCAGCATATAATCCTTGAATTCTAAATCTAAGTATTCACCACCTCAATCGAATTGAAGGGTTTTCAATGATTTACCTAATTGCTTATCAACTTCAGCCTTGAAGTCTTTAAACTTTTCAAAAGTTTCAAACTTACAATGCATTAGGTAACTATAATTATATCTTGAGTAGTCGTCAATGAAAGTGACATATACTCATACCCACCTCTAGCTTGTTCATTGATCGCTCCACAGACATCACTATGTACTAACTCAAGTGGTTCCTTGGCTCGGAACTACAATGGTTGATAACTTTGTGTATTTGGTACAACCTGGATACACAAGAGTTGTAATGTTCGTCATCTCTCCCTTCAAAATCCCTAGAATGTTCGTCTTCAAATCTATAAGTTGATTCATACATGTGTGTGTGTGAGTTGTTTACTTCATTCATTTTATCTTCTATAAGTATTTGTTCTCCTCGGTGATACCAAGTTGTATAGGTTAGATCCATTCCTTTTATGACTAAATGCTCAAAAACTATGTCACTACATTGATGGCACATATTTCGACATGCTTTGCAAGGACATAATTTTCATTTCTTTCTACTATCTTGACAAAATTCCATGCTCCTTCTTGATACTCTTTTATAGCTTTATCAATTAAAATATCAACTACTAAGATATCTATTTATGATTATATTTTAAACTTATCTTAAATAAAGTAACCAATCTTTATACCTGTTGAGATGCACCTAATCTTTATCCAATCTGAAGCTACAGATTATTGATAAGTTAACTACTGAAATGTAGAGATAATTATCATTTTGTATTTTTCTTTTAACTTATCAAAAGGAAAAGAAAAGAAAAAATAGAATACATGATCACATATGACTAAAGGATAAGTACAACTATTGGCTAAATGAGCATTAAAGAAATAATTAATTAGCATTTTTAATGATTAATAAACATAACATAGAAGAACAAACCAAAAAATAAAGTCAACAAGTCAACACTCCTCTATGAGCTTTTGCTCCCCCCCCCCCTCCAAAAAAAATCCAATCTAACTATGTCCATGAGAATGACAATATATAACTATTAGTATTATAATTCCACTCTATATCTTTTGGGGAAAGCAACCAAAATAGATGATGTACTACAATACCATATGCAACAAGTCTAGAAGAACAAAGTTTTCGATTGAACAAATTATTAGGATGCACAAACTAAATGAACATTAATTTATTTTGCATAGGGATAACATAGCCCAACCAAGAATTGCATGACTTTTATCTATAGCTAATATCAAATGGTCAGAATATAAGAATTGTGTCTATATTTTATTATTCCCTTCTTTATAGTTATAAAACTTCCAAAAGAAGAAGGGGCACCTCTGCAAGCTGTGGCTGGAGTAGTGTCTTTGGTAACCAACTTGCCGTTACACAATATAACAGAATAATTAATAACATTTCAGGTGAATAACAGAGGATTTTCAACAACGCAGCCATAATTAGAAATTAAAACAATAACAAACATAACGTAGAAGAACAACAATAGTATGAAAGGTCTTAACCTACTTATATATCTTTTGAGCATCCAAGGAATGACAATCAACATACCAAATTACCAATTCATAATGAAATAATTAGTTTCTTTCAACCATTTATTCACTGTCAAACTCTCAATAACAATGATAATTTTCTATCCAGATCATCATGTTTGATGCAATTCATCATTTGGTAAAGAGAGACGCGTGCTTCGTAAAATTTCCATTTCCCCGTTTAAGTTTTCCATCGCGTTTCACTCCAAAACATGGTGGTTGTGTGCTATATTACAGCACGTAATGGAGTGAAAATTAACATTGTAATTCCTTTTTTAGTTTGAAGTAGAGCCAGAGAGTGAAACAATTTGAAAAAAAAACAGGTCATTCTTAAAAGATATACTAAAAACTAGAAATATTTCTAGCACCAAAAGTTTTTTACATGTAAATACGCATACATTAAATTTGAGGCATATAAGGAAAAAACCCTTGACATAAATTCTTATGTATAGAAACAAAAATGACATCTCCCATGCTAACCTTTGACTTAAATTCTTGGATACATATAGGAGAAGCAAAATGGATTACCAAATTCAGAAAGACATTGTAAGAACTTGCAAAAGAAAGAATTGCCAAGAATATCTCAATGCACTATCTTATCTCACTTTTGATTTTCAAATATTCTCTTCTCTTAAAACTGTAAAAGCTTGATCAAACAGATATGCCAGGTGGAAAGGTAATAAGCCAACTTCTCTATTATCGGTAGTTTATATATGCTCTTTTTCAGTACATGACTTCTATAAATAATGTGGTAAGGTAATCATTTACGCCACGAGCTTCGTGTTACCCAACATATACATATTAAGATTTCCAATAAATTAACCATATTGAAACAGAACAATCAACAAGAAAAAGAAGAAAAGGCGATGGGAAAATGAAAAGAAAATAAGATGAAGTCTAACAACAATTAATACAAAGAAACAATTTAACGAAAAATTCAATTCTACAATACATAAGCTGTTAGAAACGATCATTATCTACTAAGCCCAACAAATTTCAAAATGGAAGTGTATGCTCATATTCTTCAGTACATGTTTGTAGCACCTTTAGAGCAACTAACCTTAGGGGTTTAAGAGCACCTCCAGAGCACCTCTAGATTACCTCTAAAGCATCTCAAAAGAAACCTGGAAATCCTTCTGAATAACATAAAAAACTACACAAAAATCACATAAACATAAAAACCATACAAACCATACAAAAATAAAAAAAAATAAGACATGAATTTGAGATTAAAATCCACCTCGCAAGAAAAAAACCCTCGCCTCTAGTTCTGAGATGCGAAATCGAAGTGGGAGAGAGATGGGAAACAAAGTTACGACAGAAAGCTAAGACTGAGGGATGAACAGAAATGAAAGAACGCTAAAAAGTTTCACAAAATAAGAACCCAGAATCTAAGCACTAACCTCATTAAACCAAGAAAATCTTAGAAAGAAAACCGTCACTGACCATCCAAATCCATCACATTAGTCGAAAATAGAATTTTATAATTAAGTTCAAAACGTAAAAATTGATCCAAAATCCATTACAGTAGTCGAAATTACCTTTGAATATTGCTGAAAATATCATAGAGAGATGGACAGAGATACAGAGTGATAGAGAGTGGGTGACACCAAGGGTAGATAGAGAGAGAGACAGAGTAAGAGAGTTATAGGGATGAATACCTTAGTAGAGGGAGCAACGCAAGGGACATAGGGCTCCTTCAGTGAGCTCGACTACGACTGATTTCTAATTTATGTTGTTGATTTCCACCAGCAAGAGAGCTCAGCTATGGATGATTTGAATATTAACCAAGATCACCAAGGGGTAGGAAAGACCACTCACGCTCGAGTTTAGGGAAAGAGAGAGAGAAATTGATTTGTTTCTAAAAGAATAGCGAGATAGCAGAGTGTGAGAACCTACAAATGGAGAGCTCGCGACCATGAAAGGGTTTGAGAGAGGAGGAGGCCACACGAAGAAGCGCTTGTAATTTTGAGTGTGATCTCTGATTTTGAGTTTTCAAAGCGAGGAAAGGGTTAGGAATTTTTTGGAGTGTTTCAATTAGGTGGGTTTTGAGTTTTTACTTCCCCTGCAAACCCCGTGCTTTGAGTGTGAAGAAGTGTTGGTTTTGATGGCGTTTTATAACAAAACATCGTGCTTCAACGCAATTGAAGCTTTAAATTGTAGTAGTGAACTTTTAAGTTGTAACTTTTTTGAGTTTAGCTTTAATCTAAGCTAAAATATGTTTAGCTTAGTTTATTTTAATTAACTTTAAGTTATAACTTATTTTAAAATAATGTTTGACAAATAAGTTAATAGTTAAAATATTTTAATTGAAATTACTTTAATATATCTCTTAATGATATAGTTTGAATTTAGCTCATTTTTTTTCATATCCATCTTTTTTAAAATCGTTAATCTAAATGAGAACCGTTCCAATAAATAATCGAACCACATTGATCGGTTACCTAATATCTCGAACCGAACCAAACTGGTCAAATAAAAATAATCGAATCAAATCGAACCTATATAATTGGTTGAATGAAAACTGATTCATCATCTTCTTGAGGTGAGAATCCATAGATTTCCTTTCCTTAAATAGCTTTAAGTCCAAGCTATAAAGTCATTGTTGTATATCGAATCAAAGCATCAACAGTTAGGTATGTGATTGTGGTGTTTTTCTGGCATCGTATTGTTCTAGATAAACTTATAATAATGGATGATTATAATTGAAGGATATTCATGATGTATGCAATATAACACATTACAGGACAATTACAAATCATATATTGATGTACAAAAATATATGAATCCATCGCCTTTGCAGTTTAATTGCTTTTCAGTAGATCTTGGTTCATTTTATAAAAATACATGAACCGAGTCGCTTCGATTTGGTTACTTTTGTTAGCGATTACTTGCACACCCCTACTCATTTCATAGGCCTGTCTTGAAGAAGAGAAGTAGATTTGTGTAGCTTTTCAAAAAGATTGGGGTAATTTTGGAGATGTGGAGAAATCAAAAGAATTTTAAGCTAAAAAGCTATATTAGTTTAGCATAAAATTAGTTTTTTAGTTTAAATAAGCTGCTAGTTTATTTCAATAAATTATGTCAAACGTACTCTTAAAAATAAGTTATTTACTTATTTTAGATATAAGTCATAAACTGCAGCTTATAAGCTGAGTCAAACATGACCAATATCCTAAGATAATAAAATAAGTTATTTACTTATTTAAGATATAAGTCATAAACTGCAGCTTATAAGTTGAGTCAAACATGACCAATATCCTAAGATAATACACAACATTATAGTCGTCCTACAACAACAGACAATATTTTTTTAATTTTCTTTTTTTTTAAACTAACTTATGAGTTGAGAGTTGTCTAATAAATTTTTATTGAATAAATAATTTTACATCAATTGAGAATATGTCTTGAGATAGGAATATAATATTGAAGCTATCATCAACTCCTAGATTTTTTTTGTATACCTTAAGTCTCGAGATGTTAATAAATGAAATACGGATATCATCAGTGAATCAACCGTTGATGGTGAACAGGAATAGTTCTTGGTGTTCGACCACATCAGTGGAGAAGAAAAATAGTTAAAGCAAACACCACGGAAGCATTATGAGAATAGTTGAATTTGCCATGTTGGTAGATATGAAAAAGCCGATCTGAAACTACTCGCCTAACCAAGGTAGTTGAAGTATAAAAATCATATAGGGAGTCACGAAAGCCAGAGAAGATAATCGAGAGAATCATCGCCGTTGTAAAGCTGGTAGCAATCACTACAACCATCAGATTCATCACACTACGTCAAATGATTCAAATTTAAAAAGTTGTTCATACTGATAAGCTAATGTACAGGAAAAATTTCATATAACACGTGGTAAGATCTATCGAGAAGAAGATAGAGTTAAAACTATAGGATCAATTAGGCGATTATGAAGAATAGATCAATCAGATAAAAGTACATAGATTACTAACGTGGCAATCCAAAGAAAGGTTAATCAAGACTTTTGGATTGGTCAGACAGTCAAGATTTACTAAGTTGTTAATGTTGATAAGTTAGATCTCAGGAAATATTTTGTTGATCCTATTTTTAGATAGAATTAAATAAATTGTATCGGATTTTATGTAACCGATTGAAGGCCTATAAATAAAGGCAAGATGTAACTCCAAAAGGACTACATGACAACTCTCAACACCCATAAAAAATAAGTTGACGATGCAGCTACATCAGCCTTGTAAATCATTTTTTCATAATGAAATACCATCAAAATCTTCCTGTGATTTTTCTTCCCTTTAAGGGTTTACCACGTAAATCATGTTGTTGTTATTCTCTCATTTTTTCTCTTAATTATTCTCTATATTTTTATATTATGATATAAAAAATTCACTATCAATTCTAAAAAACGATGAATTTTTTCCTTCAAATGGAATAGTTAACACTTCATATATATACTTTCACTTTCGGTTATTTGTTTTAAAGAAACTAAAAGCTTCTTTTTGTCTCTTTTAACTGTGCCCTCAAATTCTCCTGGACTTTGTGCACAACCAAATTGCTGATCAAGACCATTGATTTGATTTTGATAGACGACTTGTCGAATTATACGTTTTGTTAAGCCATCATTCACCAGACTTCGACAGTCGACAGACAAGGACAAAAATGGATGAAGATTATTTTGATGCTTTGCTCTAATAAAAGAAACGAAGTTTCAACTAGCGTGATCTTTGAGAAAATAATACTTTTCCATTTTAACTTATTCTTTGGATCTTATTCCTAATTGAACGGTGGCATACAAGAACAGTTTTCATTGTCGGGTGGTCTTTAATTTATATGTTTAATAATTATGAAGCACATAATTTATACCAAATTAATCATCAAAGTCTCTATCCAGATATTCCGGTTGATACTCTCATTAAAGATACAGTTGATATAAATTATCTATACTAAAATAGTATAAGAATTGTGAATTTAAATCATATTACCTTCATTTCTGGTTTAACTTCTTATTTTAATATTCAAATAAAATTTTCTAAGATTCTCAAATATGCTGAAATGTTTGGCACATTTAAGGAATACTAAGACAAATAAATTATTTTTGTCATTTGAACTTAGGACTTCCTTTTATATAAAGATATGTGTTTAAGGTTATGTCTTTTACCACCTGAAATATATCAACTAAGTCAAAACATTTTTTATAGGCTTGTATAATTTTAGAGGAGAGAATATGTGACATTGTTAAAATTGATTTTACATGTGCTTAATTAGTCTATACATAGCAATACATGCGGGAAAAAAAATCTTCTTATATATATAGTGAAAATTTAAAGAATCAACTTAATTAATAATTTATAAAAACACAAGATTTAATCACTTGAGCGATAAATTTACTGCGATTACTGGGGAGAGGCTGAAGTAGAACATGATACATTATTGCTTAAGATAATTATTAGAGTAGTGATTTTTGTTAATGATAATGATGGCGATTTATTTAGTTCTCATTCCTCCCATCACATCTTTGAAATAGCTAGTGATCAAGAGAGGCATAGAAATTTTTCGCCTCTCCAACCAATTAGGATTCTAGGAAATGAAAAAAACAAAAAGATTCCCATTCACCAATTTAGGTCTTGTATGACATTTAAGGGATTAAACATTTTTAGCTTGTTTACAAACTAGATTCTTTTTTCTTGGCAAAGTACACTATCACTATGACTATGACTATGACTCGATGGTGATATTATGACAAAAAAATACAGCTTCATGGCTGCAACCCATCTTGTTAATTTTAAATTAGAGATTATTATATATAATATTATCAAATATTTGTATATATTCTGATTTATAATTTAAGTTTATTCTTCAAAGAGGAAAATACATCAACTTCCGTTTCAACCAAAAAAACCGAATAAAAAAAGGGTGATGAAAAATAACAGACGAATAACACAACCCTCACTGGCACACTGATGGGCTAGAACTCAAAAAAATTATAAATTATAGTTTATGTATAATATAGTATTTATAAATAAGTCTGAGGGAGAAATATTTTTTAACATAAAATGTCCTATTTTTTATGAAATTCTTTAATTGTCCTTCTTATATATTAAAATTAGATATTAATTATTTTAAATTAAATATGTCACTTTTAACTTTTTGGACAATATTGTTAAAATAATTTTTGAAAATTCCTAAATTATCATGCTAAAATTTAATAACTAAATATTTTAAATCATTTACGTATCATCTCAAATAATAATCGCCTTGAGTGATTATTCAACAATACTTGTGTAGTTTTTTTCAGTTTTTATTATGTCTTATACCAACATTTGTTAGACTCTATTACACTTTTTTCAACACAATTAGTTGTATAACATAAATATATTAAGATAAGATATCATAAAATATATGTCGATGCCCAAAATTTGACGAAGTCCAAAATTGACAGTTTGAGATGTGCCCAAGACAAGTGATGCATCAAATGTGTTGGCCAACACCCGTACAACCCAATCCCACGGCTTGAAGAAAAAGAGGAGCTCGAAACCAATACCCAAGACTTAAATATGATGCCTGAACATGTAGAAAACATGCACTATGCCACGTGGATGGAAGGATCAACCGAGAAGCAGTGAGGACATCTCCCCAAGCGAGAACGGGAAGAAGGAGATTTGAGTCACGAGAAAGATCACGTGGTTACGATTGATTTGACGGTTGGAATACTAAGTGATGAGATAGTTGAAAGGAATGGATGGAATGAAGGGGCTCACACCTGGCAAGAGATCCCATAAGTATAGCTGAGATGTTATAGATGTAATAAAACCTCAAAAAATATAGTGGAGACAGTGATCACTCCCCTCATATAAGGGAGAGGGTGATCATTCCCCTCCTCTACTATTTTATTGTCAAAATTATTGTAAAATTTACACCATGTGGCCTATATAAGGGTTTTTGTAATAAATGAGAGAATCAATCCAATTCAATACAACATAAAAAATTACCCATTGCATTGACTACTATCTCTCTCACTCTCTCTCTTTAATCTATTCGTCATTTCTCGCTGATAATTAACAAGACTTTATTGGTGTGGAGGAAAAATTCATTTACATTTTGGTGTTTTCATTGAGAGATGAATGAAAAACTTGAGAAACCCACCCGAGAAATACTAAATATGCCTAGAACCAGATCAAACGCAACCCTGAATGAAGACAACGAGATCAGAAACGGAGACCATCATGTGGATCAACCAACTCCACCGATAAAAAAGCGCAGCGCATGGCATACTGTGCAGGACCAGATCAACACGTTTCAGCAAGAGCGGACAAGGACACCTGCTGAAGTCAGTCAAAGGGTGAATAACGAGGAACAAAAAAATCCACTCGGGGGCCAGGAAAGATGTAAGATTGGAGAACCACGAGGACAACATAAATGTAAAATGGGAGGAAGTAGAAGTCCAATCCCAAAACCACCTGAAGAATGCTATGTGAAAAGGTTGTCAGTCTCGGGTCATAATGAAAGTGGCGGTGGAACAATTATTTGACCAGAAAATGATATGAGAAACCTGGGAAGTATGAGAAAGACCGACCTTGAATCCCTCATCCGTACTCTGTTAAACCATGAAATCCTGATGGCACCCGTACCTAGAAAGTTTGTGGCCCCCCAAATTTAAATGTTACAAAGGGAAAACATGCCCCATAGTCCACCTCTGGCAATTCAGACAAGTAATGCGCTGTACCAACACGAAGATAAACTGATGTGTAGGATGTTCCCCACTAACCTAGACGGGACAACTCTGAAATGATATCATTCCCTCCCTTGTTATGTCTTGTGTCTTCCTAGAATTGTACTCTACCTATCGGGCGGTCATAGAGGACACAGAGTATCACTTGACAATTTTTGCCAAAAGACAGGAGTCTCTACTGGAATACACTCATAGATTTAAGGACAAAATAACAAAAGTCAAGAGTTACAATAATTGAGTTACCAAATTGGCCTTCAGACAGGGTTTAGACCTGAACTCACCCTTGTTCGAATATCTATCTAAGATGAAACCGTTGTCCATGGCAGAAATCTTCCAGCGGGCGTAAGCCTACATTACTCTATAGGAAGAGAAAAGAAACCTTCTAAACGTCACTGAATGGAAGACTGAGGAGTCAAGAAAATGAGAAAGAAGTTCGAAATCTGAAAGAAAAAAGCCTAATATAATTGAAAGATAAAATGGGATAAGTGGTAAGTAGGAGAGAATGGGATATTGAAGGCGAGACTCAGACAGGGTGCACTCGAGAGATAAGGTTTACACGCCGCTGACCATACTAATGAACCAGATCCTAGATGTGGTCAAGTACAAGCCTTGGCTCAAGAGACCGGCCCCGCTTACAAAAGAAGCAGGCTACAAGAATAAAGACAAGTACTGCTCGTTTCACAAGAGCAACGACCATTACATGATGGATTATTTCTAGCTTAACGACTGCATCGAACAGCTGATCAAAGATAGGTACCTCCGTCAGTTCGTAAAAAAATAAGAGAAGAAACGGGAAACAGAAAAGGACAATCACAGAGAAGGCAAAAGAGACAATGGGAAACAACCACTCCGCATCGTCGACACGATTACTGCACTTACATGGAGGGAAGGGACAACGAGGAAGGAAAGAAAGATCTACTATAAAAATTTGATGTTGGAAAAGCGTATAGAAGAATCCCAGGTGTCAACAGGAATCCGCCACTGGTACTCGATGATTTGGACTTGGAGCATGACGGGCGTCACAATGATGCTCTTGTCATTTCGATACAAGTTGACAACTTCTTGCTAAGGAGACTCGTGGTGGACGAGGGGAGTGTAGTAAACATTTTATGCTGGGAAACCTTGGAGAAAATATCAATGGGAGAACATAAGCTGCAAGTAACTTCACAACCGTTGATAGGCTTCAATGGAGCCATCAGCTACTCCAAGGGAACCCTTATTCTCCCAATGAATGTAGAGCCCTTCAACTATATGACTGAGTTCATGATACTGAGCACATCATCCTCATACAAACATTATCGTGGGAAGAGCCTACCTCCACAAATAGAAAGTCATCCCTTCAACTTTCTACCAAGTACTGAAATACTCATCGCGAGAGGGAGTTAAAAAGGTAAAGGGAGATCAAGCCATTGTCCGCATATTCTCCTTGACTACTCTAGAATCTGTCAGGAAGAGGCCAACAGAAAAGGTAGAAGGCAAGCGACCCGCGGATTTATAGCAATCACAGAAAGAGGGGAAAGATGGGCCAAGGCACGAGGTGAGGGAAGAAACAGAACTTGTATGCTTGGAGCAAGGAACCCAGAAGATGACAAATGTTAGTACCCATCTTAAAAGAAGTGAAAAAGAGAAGTTAGTGAATTTTCTAAGGGAAAACAAGGATGTGTTTCCAACCATAGCACATGAAATTCTAGGCATCCTTGAAAAAGTCATCTGTCATTAGTTGAATATGGATTCCGCTTCGAAGCCAGTAAAGTAGACGTAGAGAAGCTTTGCCCCAAAATGAAATCAGGCAATCAAGGAAGATGTCAAAAAGCTCTTGGCAGCAGGTTTTATTCGGTAAGTGGACTACCCAGAGTGGTTAGCCATCGTGGTAATGGTGCGGAAGAAAAGTGAAAAGTGAAGAATGTGTGTGGACTTCACTGATTTGAATAAGGCATGCCCAAAAGATGAATACCCATTGCCAAGGATAGATCAGATGGTTGATGCCACTTTTGGACAGGAGCTACTCAACTTCATGGGCTCGTACTCCGCATACAATCATGTGAAAAATGCAGGTGCTACCAATCAAAGACCGGTGATTAAATTCTTCTGGGAACAGAACGGAAAAAGCGTGGGAGCCTATATAGACGACATGCTGGTCAAAAGCCAAAAACGGGAGGACCATATTCAAGCTTTAGAAGAAGCCTTTGCAGTTCTAAGAGAAAACTCCATGAAGCTAAATCCAAAAAAGTGTACGTTAGGGGTAGCTACGGAAAAATTCCTCGAGCACCTGGCGACGTCACAGGGAATCCAAGTAAACCCAGATCAAGTGAAGGCAATTATGTAGATGAAATCTCTGCGAAGCTGAAAAGATATATAAATGTCAACGCGAAAGTTGGGCATCCTGAACAGATTCATCTCAAGGTATCCGAATAAATGTAAACCATTTTTTTGAAAAGTTAAGAAAGAATTCTGTAGACAGGTGGAACGAGGAATGTGAAGAAACTCTCAATAAAATTAAGGAATACCTGACAACTCCACATCTACTTTCTATGCCAATACCAGGTGAACAACCTCTGTTGTTTGTTGTCATTTTGGCAGTCGTCGTCAGCGTCGTACTCATCAGGGAGGAAGAAAGAAAGTAGAAGCTTGTGTACTTCATCAGTAAAAGCCTTGTAGCGGTCGAAGTGAGGTATAAACGGATGGAGAAATTGGTGTTGGACATTGTGACCACCACACAAAAACTGAGACCCTATTTTCAGGCACACATCACAGTGTTGATGGATTCACCTGTCAAAAGTCTCCTGCACTATCCAGAGGTAAGCAGGAGAATGAAAAAAAAAGTCAATTTAGCTAAACTAGTAAGACATTTATTATGAGCCTAGAACCTCAATCAAAGGGCAGGCACTAGCAGACTTCGTTGCAGACTTCACTAAAGGAGAAGTCGAAAGGGGACCTTGAAAAGAAATTGAGAACATGCCTTTGAAATTATACGTTGATGGTGCTTCAAACAAAAAATGAGAATGAGCATAGGGTAAAACAGGCCCTATTTGGAGAAACACTGGAACCTTCCATCTCCTTCAGATTCAACGCGTCAAACAATGAAATGGAGTATGGAGCAGTAATAGCGGGAATGTCCATGCTATAAGAATATGAGGTGACATATGTAAGGATGATAAACTACGTACAACAAGCAAAGGACCCCCTAGCACGTTGAAAAGCTACTAGATCCAACAAATCAAGAGAACTAAGAACGGGCACTCTGACACACTGGCGAACATAGGATCATCATTGTAATTCATGTACAAGAGGAATGTCCGCGGGGAATTTTAGGAAAGACCAAGTGCCTCACTCCCGTGGAACGACGTAACTGATATTGAAGTAGAAGAAGAACCTAGTTGGCAGGATGACATAATCCGCTATCTTAAGAAAGAAATACTCTTAGAAGACAAGGTACTCGCCAGGAAGGTACAACAGCATAGCACCATGTATACATTGATAAATGAACTATTGTATAAGAAATCATTTGCAGACTCGTATTTGAAGTGTCTACAGGAGAAGGAAGCTGAATATGTGTCAGCAGAATTTCACTAAGTGGTACGTGGAAATCATATTGGGGCAGATCTTTAGCACATAAAGTGATGAATTTAAGGGCACTACTGGCCGAAGATGCACCAAGGCGCTAGGCAACAAAGAAATGCGATAAGTGTCAGCACTTTGCACCCGTAGTAAAAAATGTCCCCAGAGAGATCAAAACTGTAACATGTGTATTGACATTTTGATATGAAATTTAATGAGGATTCCATTTTTTCTTATAATTGTTCTTTTAAATTATTGTTGAATAATTTATATAAATATCTAAAAATTTCATATTCATCAATGAGACTAAGATCTTGTACTAGTACGAGAGGATTAAGATCACAGATAATGAATAAAATTATCAACAACATATTAAAGTATGAAATATTTAATGATTGGTTGCTAGTATGGTTCACAAAGCATTATAAATGCATGTGATCTAGATTCAGATCATTGATGTGGATAGATATATTAGTGAATGTACTTTATATAATAAGATTATATATGACCGAACAAATGTGAATTAATATATTTATCAATGTGCCGTTTATCATAAAGATTTAATACACATCAATTCAATGATCATATATAGATCAATCCAAATCCTGAGTAGTCATGAACTCTCATGCATGTCTACTAGATCTTTTGGTTCACTCATTAAGGTTTGTTTGTAAAACAAGCTAATGACTTTTATTTTGGAGATTCAGTGATGTGGATGGCTAAGAACATGATCTTACAAGATTTGAAATCCAAGCTTTCTAACAGATCGTATATTGGTACTCTTAAGTGTTAATTTTAGAACTGAATGGTTATTTGAGCTCCAATTTAGAATAAAATTAAAAATTAGTCATTCACTAGTGGATTAATGATACTTACGGATTGAGAGGTATTTAGAGGGGTAAAATGGTAATTTTGATCAACTCTAATTTACAAACCAATACTTGGAGGACGGAATTATATGAAATGATTATATCAATGGACTACATGAGAATACTTTGTAAATACATTCTATAATCACTAGGAGTTCAATTCAATATTTATAATGGAGTAATAATGAAATTAATAAATAAGATTATTTAATTAAATAGTTTAATTAATAATATGATTTATTGAAGCTTATNATATATATATATATAAATAATTATTGATTATTTTTCAATTATCGTAGGTGAGATAGAATATCTAATTTATGAAATTAGATAAATAAATTATTATTAGATAATAATTTGAATAAACTATATCTGTTATTAGTAAAATAATAGATAATTTAGTTGATAGAGATAATTAGATATGTTAATTCTAAATTAACTGATATCTAGATATTTATCTTATTAAAATAAATATTTAATTTACAGTAATTACCACGTGTTGAGCAATGATTGAGAATTATATATCACCATGAACTGCTGTAGTGCCACATCGCACTACAGTAATAAGCGTGTTAGACTATAGTGCTACACACTGCAGTTAAGCACCATTATATAGTGGGTCTCACTGTATTGGGTAACTTAAAATTAAATATTAAATTTTAATTATTCCTAAATATCTTATACGCAATCATCTAGAAAAAATACAGATATTATTCTGACGGCCTCAATTGAGAAGTTGCGTACCAAGTTTATCAGTTCGTTAATCAAGAATTGAATTGACAACACGATCAAATCATGTACTTGGTGAATTTCATATGTTTAACTATTTTCAAACACTTAGTCATTTTCATATATTTAGGTGAACACTTGTACATTTGAAGCTCCTCGAAGAATATGAATTTTTAAATTTTGATGAACACCTCAAACATTTGTTGTACTCCACTAATAATTCATTAAACTCTTAAAATTGCAATCGCTATTAAACATGTTGCAATTGCCACTTAAAAGCCTTCAATCGCCATCTCCAGTATGGTAATAGCAGGAATGGTCTCTAATCTCCATCAAAATGGCTCTAATCGCTAAGTATCCCCATAAACCCAAAAGAAATATTTTTTAATTAATTAACATACACCGGATAAATCACCGATAGAATTAGAAAAAAACTCATTCTCTCAATACAAACATTCACAATATTCACTTATATGTCAAATTAGATTGGATTAAGTAAGAATTCCTGAGGCAATTGAACACTTATTCATAAACTCGATAAAACTTTTCATTGATAATGTTGTTGTGCTTTTGTGACAAGGATCAAACGATACGGGTTTTCACCATGTATAATTATTGGTTGTGATGTTATGATGGACGGTAAATCTAATTTATCGGTTTGACGAACACATATAACCCTTAATGTCAGATTCTACTGTTAAATCAAACTTTTCCGCTAAAACTTTATAATTAAATATAAAAATTTGAAATTTTAATCTTTTATTTTATAATTATAACTTCATAAAATTTCAAAAATTACACCATTACGTTTTTTATTTATAATCCTATTAAAAAGTTTTTTAATTTTAACCTCATTTTATTCTCAAAATTGACCCAAAATTAAAACCACATTTCTCTTCCTTCTCCCCATGCCTGAGAACATGGCAATTATGTTTCAATCACCATCAGCATGCCTTGATCGTCATGTATGCATAATGACTCGTCATGGGTAAATGGCTTTTATGGTCTACAGATGGCGATTTTAGTATATTTATCGACAGTTTTAGTATCTATTACAGAGAACTTAGTGTCTTTAATGACGGTTAATGCTCTATACTGGCGGTTTTTGGTTCTATACCGACGATTTTTGTTCTACACTTAATCAAATCTGTAAAAGAATAACCATCACGTTTTTTAGAGAATCGTCTGACTAAAGTTCTTCTCAGTAAATCTACTCATGGGTTGAGTACATCTAGAGACATAAAAAGTGTCTTGTAATATTATTTATACTCACACACGTCCTAGTGCGTTGAGAATGACTTGGAATATATTTTTATGGATCTCAGAGTCTACTGGTCGTTGGAACGGTTTCGTGACACGGAGGATCGATCGTTTTGCAAGGATGCTTGATATAGACTACAAAATGTATATGATTCATAACCTTGTAAGTTGTTGGTTTAATGTATAAATATATAATGGGTCTTGATTGAAAAGATTTTTCAATGAAAGTTTTTGTTTTTCGAAAATCGTTGTGTCACACTTGTTTTCTTTTTATAAAAAAAATATTCATTTTTATTAATTTTAACTTTTTTAACACGCATCCGCCGCACGTGCATCGTATTTTCTAACAATTAGTATCAGTGCGGTCTTTACATATTTATATGTTAAATGATGTGTGGATTTTCTTACATTATTCATATAATATGATATATGTATGAATGAATGGATGGTTATGTTTAAGTATATGTGATTATTGGGTTAGACTTTGTTCTTTTAACTTTTTCTTAGATCTTGTGTAAGCCGTTTTGAGAATTAGGAATTTTTGTAATTTTATTTTAAATATTTATTGTAATTATTTTGATCACAAGAAGACGAAGAACGCACGAGACGAACGAGGAAGGAAAAAAAGGAATTCAAGGGAATTCCTGCGCCGACACCGAAAATAGGATTTTCAGCGACGAGCTCGTCCAAAAAATGGCGACAGCGGTGACTGGCGGTGGGACGGTGGCGGCAACGTTGGCTGAGGTTGGCCTGCGGTGAAGGGCAGCGATAGGAGAGTCGTATCGTTTGCGGCAACTGCTATCACAATTGGGGAAGTCTCGTGGAAACCCTACTACCAACTTACCATATCACTGCATAGTTTGAAGATAACCATATATCTATCTATTATCTTTAAAATTTGAAATTAATTATTAATTTATAATTTTATGAAAATTAGAAATTAACAGGTTCATTGGGTTTGACTTAAGTTTGGCCAAATTAAATAAAGTGTTTATTTGACTAAGTCAAAGTCAACTATTTTTAAAGGGATAATTATAGAAATTAATTTTAATTAAGAAAAATAATTTTTACTAATTAAATAAGTTTTTTTTATCAAAACTTGAAGATTATGAAGATGAACATCAGGAAGAGAAAGTAATATTTTGAAAATATGTATTCTTGAATTCCGCTTTTTAATATTATTTCTTTATTTCAAGGGTTGTAATTTAAAATTATCCAATAGTCATTCGGTCCAATATTATTTTATTTAATTGTTAAATAATTGTTTAATTATCATGTTTGATAACATTTTCTTGCATCAGTCGATCACATATCATACATGAAAATTCCACACAGTTTTATTTGTTAATGCATCTCATCAGTAGAAACATGATTTATTATGATTGTCCTAATATATTTATATGTATTTTTTTATAATTCAATTTTAATTAGTAATAAACTTAGTAATCACACCACACTAAGGGCTATAGTAACATTTAGGAAAAATAACTTTAGTAAAACAGTTTTATTAAAGTTTGATTAATGTAATAAATTAGTTAATCTAAGTTCACATAATTATGACTTAGGTGCTTTAGAAGGTTAAATGAACTTAGACCAATGAGATTAACATAACTGATTATTAAATATTCATAAAGTTATTATTTTTACCAATGATTAATTTGGAATTAACAGATTAATTAAAATGGAAACACATAATCTAAAAATAGTGAGTAAGAGAAGGTTGACATGTCAATATAACATTTGATCTCCATCATTAGTAAGACACCGTGAGATGCAGTAAGGGCCTCGAGATGACTTCCCCCTTAAGGAACGTTTTGAGTTGTACCAATATCAATGTTTGACTTTCTAAGAAGATAGGAGAAAGTGAAGTGGTTTAGTTTTGACCAATCCTAAGACGGTATGGAATCAAAAATGGTGGGTTACACTCACAAAATCACGATTAAGATTTCATGTGAATAGTTGTGATATGACCGAACAAGCGATACCTTATTGTTAAAAGAGAAAATATGAGATACTTTAAGTTTTGATTAATAAGGATGAGAATATCTAATAGACAATCTGAGCTTAATCAGACTAGCCCTAAAGTAGCACATTAATCGATGGGTTATTTTATCATGATTAGTAATTGTTAAATTTGTGTGTTTATTACGTTGCATTCATGAATCACATTTATTTTTTGAATTCTAGATATTTGTAAATTATATTGAATCTTGTTTGTATTAAATTTCATTATCATTAGTATGTTTATCATGGGAAACCCTATTACTGCTTTACTCACTCTTTAGAAATTGAATGGTAATAATTTCATACATTGGAAATCAAATATGGACCTAATGAAAATTTGTGAGAATAATAAGTTCATTATTACTGAAGAATGTCCTAAGGAGCCCGCTACTAATGCTCCTAAAAATATTAAGGACAAATATGACAAACAACAAGGAAAAGTGTTACATGCTTGTGAACATGAATGATGTTTAGATAACAAGCATGAAAGCATGGAGACTGCTTATGAGATTATGGAATCTTTACAGACGATGTTTAGGTAGCAGTCTGATCGAAGTCATCATGAGGCCACTAGGAGTTATATGACGACTAAGATGGGAAATGGTACTTTTGTGCGAGAACATGTCTTGAACATGATCAACATAATTCACGAGGCAGAAGTGCGTAGGGCGACCAATGATGAGTGGAATCAAGTTAGCATTATACTTGAGTCACTCATAGAAGCTTTTCTGCTCACAACCAACTATGTTATGAACATGTTGCAATTTAACATGACCCAATTGTTGAATAAACTGCAGACTTTTGATTCACTCAACCTTAGAATGACCAAAGAGTGTGAGGCAAATGTTGTTGAGCAAAAGCATTCTTCCAATATTGTTAAGAACAAGAAAAGGAAAAAGAACAATGGTAAGGACAAAGGTAAGAACAAGAAATGGAAGAAAGCCAAGACATTACCAAAAGTCAAGAAGAACAAGAATGGTAGCAAGCCCGAGGGAAAATGTTTCCATTGTGGGCTAAAGGTCATTGGAAGAGAAACTGTAACAAGTATCTCTCCGAATTGAAAAAGAAAGGTAAATATGATTTAATTGTAGTACTTGAAGCTTGCTTAGTGGAATATGATTTGTCATTCTGAATACTTGATTCAGGAGCCACTAACCATGTATCTTCTTCTTTGCAGATGCTTGATTTGTCAAGGAAGCTGGCTGATGGCGATGTCGTTTTAAGAGTTGGCAGTGGTGCGCTTGTGTCAGCTAAAGCATTAAGAACAATTTGTTTACATTTTGAATATAATTATTTAACTTTGAACAATGTTTATTATATTCCTGGCTTTTCAAGAAATTTGATTTCTCTTTCATTTTTGCAAGAATTGTTATTTGAAGTTTTTTTTATTAATAAAGAGTTTATCATCAGTGGAGTAGGGGAAGTGGATACCATCGTTTGAAAACAAAAGAAGGAACGGATCTACAAAAATCATGGAATGTTGCTCATCTAAGGAAATAATTTGTTTAAAAATCGTAACATTCATTATAGTGAACACTTTTCCCGTGGTTTTTCCCATAAGGGTTTTTTACTAAAAAAATCTCGGTGTCAACTCTCTCCTTTATGCTAAAAACTACAAAGGAAATAAGGGTATAAATTACTTGGGAGGGGTAGTTCATAAGTCCTACTCTCAGAAGAAAATAAGGGCATATAGTCATTGGGAGGGGCAGCTTATAAGTCCTACACTCAGAAGGAAATAATGGCATAAGTCCTTGGGAGGGGCAGTTCGTAAGTCTTACTCTCAGAAGAAAATAAGGGCATAAAATCCTGAAGGGGCAATTCATATGTACTACTCTCATAGGAAATGAGGCCATTAAATTCTTGGGAGGGGCAGCTCATATGTCCTACTCTTAGAAGGATATAAGGGCATAAAATCCTGAAGGGGCGATTCATATGTCCTACTCTCACAAGAAAATAAGGGCATAAAGTCCTGAAGGGGAAGTTCATAAGTCCTACTCTCAGAAGGAAATGAGGACATAAAATCCTTGGGAGGGGTTGTTCATAAGTCATACTCTCAGATAAAATGAGGGCATGAAATCCTTGGATGGGGTAGTTCATAAGTCCTACTTTCAGAAGAAAATAAGAGCATAAAGGTCGTAGAGAGGGGAAACGGGTAAGTCCTACTCCTAAAAGCAACTAAAGGCATAAGATCCTTGGGAGGGGAATTTCATGACTTCTGCTCTTAAAAGGAAAAACAACTTCTAAAGACAGGTGAAAAAGAGGAATAAACAGAATGACAAATGAACTAGGCAAAACCCAAAAGCTGTGAAAATGGTGGCTCGACCAAACGGGAACGGGCCCGGTTTATTGCATCATGAATCTACCAAAGCAAACTTTACTCTTGAAGCAGACTTAAAAAAGAAAAAAATACAAAATGAGTACGGATAAAATAGTTAACTATAGATATAAGAAAATTTATATTAAGTGTTTCAGAAAAGGAACTCCTTGCCAAAATATTTCTCTAAATTTTTGCCAAGTGTTTGAGAAAAGGACAGAAGAGAACAAAAGCAAAAAATCATTTTGAGTATTGACAAAAGGAAAGCTGATAAAAAAATAGTGAACGGGAAAATGTTCTCATTAACTTCAGAAAAATACTAGGAAATCTGCCGAAAAGTAGAAGTAAAGGAAAGGGAAAAAGTACATGGAAAAGTAAAACTCAAGGAAATTAAACTAAGACTCCTATTTTGGAGTGGCCTCTGCAGGAGAGTCCGAAGCATGAACAAGAATGTTTGGTTCAGGTTTACAGGGTCGTCGGGAAGGTCAACAAGAGCAATGCGCAGAGCCTTATCGAATTTGGCATCACGGTAACCCGCATTATAGGCCATACTCTCAGCCTAATCAACAATGGCCTGGTACGCAGCCTCAAGTTCGATTTCTCGCTCACAAGCCTTAGCCAAAGCTACATCGGTAAACAACAACTTCTCTTCTACCTTGGCCAGCTTCTCATCGACAACGGACGAGTACTCCCCGTTGATCTCAATAGTCCTTTCTCACTTCCATAGAGACTCTTCCAAACTCGCTCTCTCAATCACAGCTGCGTCCAACTCTTCATTGAGGCGGGTGACGACCCCTTAGAGCTCTTCTTCAACCTTCCTCAGATGATCCTGTTAACCGAGAACGGCGTCGCAAGACTTGTTGATCTCATGCATCTTCTTCTTAAAGCACGCTTTTGTGAGCTCCAGAGAGTGGATATCCTCCTGGAGTCCGTTGTGATAAGTCATGGGCCTACAAAAACCCTCTAAGTGTTTGAAAATGAAAAAGAATAAAGGAAAGAACAAAGAGATGAAATTAAAGAAAGTAAAAATTTACCTCCATCAGACTATGACTAAGCTCGATGATCTTTCGTTAATGGACATCTGGTAGAGGGAAGTCGTGTTTACATCAGCCTTGATCCCCATCGCAAAAGTGTGCAAAGAATGGGGATCCTTCAAGAAGCTAACGAAAGCAAGAACGGGTGCAGTTGCCATATACCGACGTCATCTCCAGACGTTAGTCTCCTAGGGCATCCCCTGGGAACCATGAGACGAAGGAGCTGGCATTTGAGAAGACGGGGGAGGAGGAGGAGAAACTTCTTCATGTGCAAAAGTGTCCTCGACTGCGGGGGCATTTTGATCTGTTGAAGTAGGGGGTGGAACAGTTGCAGGAGCGGGAGTAGGAATTGGAGGTGCAGTAGCATTGAGGACGTTACTGAAGGTGTTAGCAACCTCCATTCTAGGGTGGACGTTCCTCTCTCCGCCAACAGTTCCCCTTAAGTTGCTCAAAAGGCGCTTCGACATCTCCAACTGCTCATGAGCAAAGTGGAAAAACGCGTCTTGGTCTTCAGTTTCTTTTCGCTTTGCTCCTGCTGTCTATCCTCTTCGTCTTCTTCCTCTACCTCCCACCTAGAACTGGACACCATGATGAGGCGAAAATCAAGAACGGGGATGGCTTGGGGAATCTCTAAAGTGGAAGAAGGAGCAACAGTTTCTGCTACGGGAATGGGGGCGTAGGCAACGTCAATCTGGCTCTTTGGATTGAGAAGATCTCTCATGTCCTATTCTAGGAAGTTATTGGCACCAGAGAGTACTGCGGCTACGTCTTTGGGGATGAAATACATTTTGTTTAAAGTCTTATCTGCACAAAAGAAGGAAAGGGTCAGTATTAGTTTAAAAAGAAAAAGAAAAGAGAAAAGAGAAGGGGAAAAGAGAGACCGGAGCTTTGGCTACTAACTGAAAGATCCTCAGTTCCTGGGAACAATCTTGCGGCCATCACCACCTCAGTTTCCATAAATTAGGAGGGTCCCGTCTTCCCAGCCTTTATCTCCCCTTGGGAGATCAGTGACTAAACCCCTCATTTCTCGCTAGCTTGGAGAGCTTAGTAGTAAGACGCATCACACTTTTTAATAATATACACGACATGAAATTCAAGACTTAAAGAATTTTGTATATGTTAAGGTTATATTGGGAAGGGGCGAGGTAGAAAGTGCAAAAAAATTTCTTGAAATAGAGGGGGAGAATGGGAGTTTTAATCCTAAATCTACATACATGGGGGCAAGGGTGATTTGATACGGAGGATTACAGCGGTTAGACTTATATATTCCTTCCCCTAAACTGAGAATGACATCCGAGGGGAAGGCGTCTTTATGACAGTCCATAAAGTGGTTGAACTCGTCCTGCTTTCTAACTAGTGGAACAGTGACCTTAATTTCTTTCTCTTTCCCATAATTGGCAAAGAAACCCCCAAGAAGAATAAAGATACATAAAAGAAGCAAAAATGGAGGAAAAGAAATGTGACCTATAGGGGCAAAGTATGCGCAGAAGCGGAATGAGGAAGACAAAGACTTTAAAAAGACTCTACGGACACAAAAAATGAATGAAATTAATTTACAGATTTGAAAGAAAAGAAAAACGCAATCAATTCTGAAAAAAATGTGTGGAGTACAGTAGGCGCATAGGGACTGGATGTTTGAAATGACAATGTCAGTCATCATTCACAACGGGTAAATGATGAAATGACAACTTGAAAAAGAAGGAGGCGTGTCTTTAAAACTCACACCAACCGAGAACAGGAAGGCAAAGTGACGCACGTAATAGCTTAGAACGTGTTCTGAAAATGCATAATTTACACCGAGAGCGAGTATGGGAAGGAGGAACGATACGGGCCAGTGAAAAATGACATTCTCAAAAAATGAGTTAAACAATGAAATGCTTGTTTATGTTTTTATAATTTAATGTTCACTTTTTATGCGCGTTATAAATATGTGCATGAGTAAAAAGATGAAAAAGGACGAAGCTACCAATCCTATGTCAGGACAAGCGCAAAGTGCACTCATTACACTTCAACAAATTGAAATTCGTTAAATGTAATCAAGGACAAATGAACATGCAGAAAACATAAACTATGCCACTTGGATAGAAAGGATCAATCGAGAAGCAGTGAGGAGATCTCCCCGTGTGAGAACTGGAAGAAGGAGATTTGAGTCAGGAGAAAAGATCACGTGACTGCGACTGATTTGGCGGTTAAAAAGACTAGGGAATGAGACAGTTGAAAGGAATAAATGGAGTGAAAGGCCTCACACCTAACAAGAGATCCCACGAGTATGGTGGGATCCTATAGGAGATCCTATACGAGTATCAGTGATCATTCACCTCATGTAGGAGAGAGAGTGATTATTCCCCTCCTTTTACTATTTTATTGTCAAAATTGTTATTCTGTTTATACCATGTGGCTACATAAGGGCTTGTGTAATAAATTAGAGGATCAATTCAATCCAAATTATTTACTCATCAGAAAACTGAAGAAGACTGTAGGGCGTCTGCATTATATAAAGAGAAAACGTCATCATTGGTTGAAAACATAATATGTGGGCGCATTTAAGGCACTGACAGTCGGTGATTCACCAAAACAAAGTGATAATTGAAAAGTGGACTAAAAAGAAATGGCTAATCTCTGTCTTTGCTCGAGTCAAAAGTCATTGTCGAGCGATGGGTGAGCACACGAAGGATGTTTGTCTCCAAAATTCTATGAGAAGTGTCTATAAAAGGAGGGCCAAGCAAGGTTGAAAGCAATCCAATCCGGAGGAATATGAACCTTTAAAACCTCCATTGAAGCTATGTCAAAGCTTTGGAGAAAATCCAAGCCTAGCTCAAACACCTCCCAAGTAAAATTCTCCTCCATTATTAATTATAATTTTTGGCTTATTCAGCCCTTGTAATCGATTTTCCCCTCGTAATTCAAGCATTCAAGCAATAAACGACGCTATTCAATATTTGGTCTTTTATGTATTTAGTCTTCATTTCTTTTCTTCTTCTTTTCCTAAAAGACACTCTGGTTTTTTTCACTTCTCACTTTTTTCTTCCTGTAAACCAGTGAAGGTACACTTAAGAGAGAAGAAAAAAAAAGAGTAAATGAAGAGATTGCACAATACTGACTGAATACAAGTACTTTTATTACTCGATAGAGACTGAGAAAGAT
This sequence comes from Datisca glomerata, assembly GCA_003255025.1. Classification (NCBI taxonomy): domain Eukaryota; kingdom Viridiplantae; phylum Streptophyta; class Magnoliopsida; order Cucurbitales; family Datiscaceae; genus Datisca; species Datisca glomerata. Next base: position 2,251,289 of record QANY01008723.1, on the reverse strand, counting down.
TGCATTTATAGAGGACACAATTACAAGTGCTCGATCACAAAACCATCAAGAATTAAAAGATAAGACGTGAGCTACTGAAGGCTAACCAACCATAAAAAGATAAACTGATAACTGATATCAGTTATTAGAAGGTGCCTAACAGATATCAAATAAACTTACAAGAGTGGCTCAAGATACTTAGCTTAAAGAAGCTTAGCCACTTATTTTCTTAGCCTTTTCCTTAACATCCTCTCTAAGTGAAAGGGGGAAGAATGCACCTTGAGATACAAGAATCTAGTAGTCGATAAAGACTTAGTGAACAAATCTATAAGTTGATCCAAAGAGGGCATAAACCAAAAGTATAGCTGCTTGTTTTGAACTTTGTCCCTTATGAAGTCCAAATCACGCTCTATATGCTTGGTTTTGGCATGGATCATGGAATTGCATGCCAATGCTATAGTACTGATGTTGTCAACCCATAAAATAAGAGGTTGAACCAGCTGGAAGCATAACTTAGAAAGGAGACATTGAAACCAAGCTATCTCTACTATAGCATTGGACATAGCTCGATACTCACTTTCAGTACTAGATCTAGTTACCACATTTTCCCTCTTTGATGACCAAGCGAGCAAATTTGCACCAAAAAAAGATCATATATGCCCCAGTAGATCTTCTGTCATCTATGTTTCCAGCCCAATCAGCATCTCAATAGGCCTGAAGAGTTACAAAAGTAGAAGGTTTAAGATGAACACCTTCTGTAATAGTACCCTTTAGATACCTTAATATCCTCTTACAAGCCTGCAAATGTAAACCAGTGGGTTTATGCAGAAATTGTCTTAATTTGTTCATCATAAAGCCAATGTCATGTCTGGTTAATGATAGGTATTATAGGGCCCCAACGGTGCTTCTGAAAACTAAAATATCTGCAATTGCTTCACTTGTTGTCAAAGACAGAATACTGAACACAAAACCAGGTGATGGGGAAGGCTTAGCTCCTTCCATCTTAGTTTTAACAAGTAGATCTTTGATATACTTAGTTTGGGATAAAAAGAAGCCATCCTTATTCCTGAACACCTCAACTCCCAATAAGTAATGAATGGGATCAAGGTTTATAAGAGCAAAAATAATTTTTAAATCTATCAAAAATCTATGTAGAAATCTAGAGTTATTGCCTGTAATCAACATATCATCAACATACACCAACAAAAGGAAAATATTAGAAGTATTGTGACAGATAAACAAAGATGTATCAGATTTTACATTGGAGAAACCCCACTGAACCAGAACTGACTTCAATATATGATACCAAGCTCTAGGAGCTTGCTTGATTCCCTATAGAATTTCTTAAGTTTACACCCAAGATGGGGCTTTTGGTGATCTTCAAACCCTCGTGGCTGAGTCATATATATGTTCTTATGAATAATGCCATTTAGAAAGTTATTATTAACATCAAGTTGCCTGACTTTCCATTCAAAATTGACTAATAAATGTAGAACTGTACTAACTATTGTAGGCTTAATAGTAGGTGTGAAAGTCTCTATAAAATCAATGACAACAGTCTGATGGAAGCCTTTAGAAACTAATCTAGCCTTATACCTTTGTATACTGCCATCAAAATTCAATTTTAGTTTGAAAACTCACTTATTACCTATAACAGACATGTCAGGTTCAAACTACACAAGATCCCAAGTCTGGTTATTAATCAGGGCAGCAAACTCTTCCACATTGCTTTATGCCAATTAGGATAAAAAAGAGCTTGTTTAATAGATTTTTGGCTTAATGGCAAGATATGTTGTGGTTACGAGATGCTTAGTTGCTAAAAAGGCCTTAGGTTTGAATATCTTATTTTTTGATTTGGTCTGCATTGGGTAAAAAAGGGTTGAGTACTGATTTTAGGAGGATTTGAAACTTGTGGGAAAGGTTTAGAGGTGATTTAAGGAAAAGGTTCAATATGTAGGTTTATGAATAGGTTATTAAAAAAGAAGGAAAATCAGGCCAAACACACACATCAATAACAAAATTTGTATTAAGTATTTCACTCCTATCTTGAGAGAAAGTATTTGTACTTACAGTGAGATTACCTGAAGAAGAATTGTCTCTGTCCTTATCCTGGAGTTGAGAATGTGAAGAAGTTTGCAGTATAGATTAAGGGAAAGGTACAGAATTAGGTAATGCCTCAGAACTGGAGTTTTTCTTAGTTGAAGGCAGTTTGAACATATGCTGATATAGGAAAAATTGTTCATTGAACATGACATTTCGAGAGAAATAGACTCTTCCAGATTTATGCATGCATTTATAACATTTATGAGCACTAGAGTATCCAAAAAATAAGCACAGGTCTATATGAAAGTTCAGTTTATGTACATTATAAGGTCTTACATGGGGATAGCAAGCACACCCAAAAGACTTCAAATGAGCATAGTGTTTGTAATTAAAAAACTTTTTATAACGACTTTGATACTCTAAGGTAGGTGTGGGAAGCCTGCTTATGAGGTATCTAGGAGTTTGGGAAGCTTCCCACCAGAAAGACAAATGCATGGATGCTTAAGCTTGAAGATTAAGCCCCATTTTAACTATATGTCTACATTTCATTTCTATCCTTCCATTTTGTTGATGAACATGAGGGCGTGAGTCTCTGGACCTAATACCTTGACTTTGTAAGAATTTGGCAAAAGACCTGCATTCTCCTCACTAATCTGATTGAACCATTTTTATGATTTCTAAAGTTGCTTTTCTGCCATAGTTTTAAAGATAACAAAGACTTCTAGAGCTTCTGATTTGAGTTTTAAATGATAAAGCCAAGTAAAAAGATGTAGTATCTAAAACCTTCTTTTGAAAGGTAAGGAATAGGCCCACATAAATCTAGAGGATTTTGGGTTACTGATGTCGAATTTGGAAATGGTAAGATGTGATTCTAACTTTTTTTACAAGCGACAAAGATGAGAAATTGAATTAGTGTCTTTAGTAAAAGGATAAGAGTCTTTTTTAGGAGCATGACCTAAAATCTTTGAAGAAGGGTAACCTAACTTTTGATGCCAGATTTTAAGACTAAGGTTAATGTTGTTTGTGCATAATTTAGGTTTTGATGCAGATTCAATGTTGTTTTTAGCTACACATAAGACTTTACAAGGATTATATGCATGATTTAAGTCCAGAGGTGCAATAGCTGAAGAATAAGGAATTTTAGATGACTCATTGAACTTATAGAACAAAGAAGTAGTTTTTTTTTCATAACTGGAACTGAACTTTTACAGATTGAATTTCTATCAGAACTAAAATTCTCGATTTTGACATTGTAATACTAGGTAACACAGTTAACTCTCTTACAATGCTACTTTTCTATTCTAAAGAAGCTTTAGAGGACTCAAGACTTCTTTGAATGTAGCAACTGAGGGTTGGAGGTTCTTTAACTTCAGGATAGGTGAGCAAGTACAATCCTCTCTCAAGAAATCCATGTAGCAAGATTGTTCCTGACATTTTTCCTTTACAAAGCAAGAATCAGATTGAAATTCAATATATACATAATTATTCCGAGTGTATTTAGACACTGAAATCAAATTTTCTTTATTTCTGGACTTCTAAGGATTGTGTTTAGTTTTAAAAAAGTTTATTTGGAAGGAAAAAGTAGTAAAGATGAACCGATATGAGATATAACAAGTTTCTTACCATTACTCACAGCCAATTTTTCATTGCCTCCATACTCTTGTGCTATACTTTGATTCCCAAGATGTGCTATAACATGGTTGGTAGTTACACTGTCAGTATACCAAGCCATGTCATTGCATCTGTTGGGAGTGGCCATGTATGTAGCAGGAGAAACCATGTAGGCTGAGGGTCTTGAATTTGTAGAATTATTTTGCTGTTGCACATTACTTTGTCATTAAAAAGAGCTTCTTTCACACCTATAGTAGCAAACAACAACAGTATGACCAAGTCTTGGATAGACTTCATATATAACTCTATTATTTCCTCTTCCAAAACCTTTTCCACCTTTTCTACCATTGAATCCTCCTCTTTTAGATTGATTTTATCCTCTGTAGAATCCTCCTCTATTAGATTGATTTTGTTGTGGCCCACTTTGAACTCTTTAAAGTTTGTATTTGTAGCAATGGTAGCACTCATCTTCATGTTTGCTGCTAATTTTTGTTGTTGTTTCTCCAATCTACTTTAATGAACCATAACAAGATATTGTACTTCTTCTAGGCTCAAATCTCCTTCTCTTGCAGTAACATTTACAACAACTGGGTCAAATTCAAGTCCAAGACCATTTAGAACATAGGAGATTAGTTCTTGATCATTGACATTTTTTCCTGCTGCAGCCAATCCATCTAAGGTCCTTCTCATTCGATCACAGAAGTCTACACTAGAATCACTTTTTTTTGTCTGTTTGGAGTGTCCTTCTTATTTGTAACATTCTTGTCTTAGAAAGATTTGCAAATTTCTTTCTAAGAACTTCTATACTTCTTCTAAGGTATTATATTGAGTGACAATTTTAAGAACTCCCTCACTCATTGATGTCCTTAGCCAAGATAGGGGAATTCGGTCCTTCCTAAACCAGGTTATGTAATCCAGATTTATTTGACCATTGGCTAGATTTCTTGGAGGCTTTGTAGCCAACCCAAACACTATTTCATCGAAGCCATGTCCAATAAGGACTAAAACTACCTGAGACTTCTAAAGCCCACAATTGTTTCTTTCCTATTTTACTACTACTGCATTGTTGAATGTGTTGGGAAAGATTGTGCTGAGATTTTATGCATTGTTGTTATTTCTACTATTCTATCACTTGATGTTGTTGAATTTTCAGCCATGACGCGAGTCTAGTTTTTCTGATACCATGTAAAACCAACAAAGGTACACTTAAGAAAGAAGAAAGAAGAGAGTAAGAGGAGAGATTGCACAATACTGACTGAATACTAGTATTCTTATTACTCGAGAGAGACTGATAAACCTTGCATTTATAAAGGACACAATTACAAGTGCTCGATCACAAAACCATCAAGAATTGAAAGATAAGAAGTGAGTTACAGAAGGCTAACCAACCATAACAAGCTAAATTAATAACTGATATGAGATATTAAAAGTTGTCTAACTAATATAAGTTTGATACAAGTTAGATAGACAAGTGAGGCTCGAGATACTTAATCTCTTAGCTTAAAGAAGCTTAGCCACTTAGTTTCTTAGCCTTTTCCTTAACACTGATGATTAATAGTCATGGGGTTTTAAGGATGTTTTAGGGAAGATCCAATCTCTTAAGATATCCTAGGCTTAACTCTTTGAATACTTGCTCAATCTATTTAGGTCTTGTAATGACACGAAACTCTCATTACCCCATTTTGAACCTTGTAAGTTAGTGAGCTTTATTACTAATATGGAACCCATTTACTTAGCCTTTTAGCCCAACTACATGTTCAACATATCCCCCAAAAGACCCCTTTACAATATGAAATGAAAAAGGATGCATGAAAAAATGTAAAAAATAAAAAACAAAAGAAATCAAATGTAATTTTAGTAATTAAATTTATTATTAAAAATATTAGACTTTGGATTAAAAAAAATTCAAAACAACTATATATATTTAAATAACTAATATGTTTTTATAATCTCTATAAATACTCGATAATCTATATTTTCTTTTTTGCATGTGTAATTATTATATTTTTAGTATTTTTTCACCTTTAAAGAAATTACTTTAATCAATTTTTTGTTGTATAGTTTATCAGATGCAACACATTTAGGAACTAGTATATTCAAAAGTGTTTTATGTGAAGAAATGTTTGATTTTCAAAAATTTCCTCTTCCCAATGGGGTTTTAAACATATTTGATAATTAGTACAGTGATGTTAAGTAATAATGAAACAATTATGTTTCAAAATAATTATATATCCTTAAACTTTCTAATAATGAAATTGCGAGTAATTAACAATCTTTTATTTTTTTGTCAATGCTTAACAAATTTTTCTGAACTATAAAGATAGATGAGATACCACATGCATCTTACTACACATGGTAGCTTTTTTAATTTAGTTGATAGAAAGAATGAGTAATGATTAATATTACAAAAATATTTTAGTTCCTATTTTTTTTTATGAAATCATGTTTATCTTGTCTATTATTTCGTCTAATATAATCAATAGTAAAAAAGCCCTTCAATTAAACGTACTTTACATAACCCTCTGCTTCATCCAAAATCACATATATTTTTTTCCTGTTGTTTTTACATATTTGTACAAAAAAAACGTACTTTACATAACTATTGACTGTCAGCATTACTGGAGCTGGATTGAATTGTGTATTCTTCTTCAGTTTTATAGTTTGGTTATTGGTCATGTAGTTCATAAGAATCATAACTTCATTGAACCTTTTTACATTTCACATAGTTTTTTGTAATTTCTCTATATTTTCCTACAAAATTTTTAAGATATTATGTAAAGTTGCTATATTTATATTTTGAAGTTTCCATGTGATGTTATATAGTTGATTTTCACAATTAATTATGTGCATTACACGAGTCTTCTGCTAGTCATATTAGAGACATATATTTAATACCATGCATATTAGGTGAAATTCGGCTTAGGGCAAACGCTCTGTTATTGGTCATACTAAACCGCAATCTAAACTGATTAGCCAAATATACATTACTATTATATTAATATCTATCACTTCTTGAGCTAAACGAACTAAACTGATCGCATTACTTGTTAAAACGCAAATTAAAGCAATTATTTTAGAAATACTAAAAAACAATCGCAAACCGTAAGTTCTAGGCAAGAAAGATTATCTCAACTTAGTGGTGAATTGAATCAACCTCTTTTTGAGAGAAAATACAGCATTTCTAGAACACTAAGAAAATTTGTTGTTTCTAGTATTGATTACCTTCATGAGTTAGGTGTGTAGATCGGTATATCATTTCAATATCCAAATCTACAAAAGGGTGGACCATATTAGAGAAGTTTTCTAAAACTAGGCTACACCACTTAGCTTTGAGTGTTCATAAATTACACACATTGGCTCCTTTGTCTCTTGACATACGAAAATCATGTAAAAAATGGCCTTGCATACTATACTTACATTTAATTGGTTCGTTTTCGTTTAATTATCGTATAATTGGTTCATTAGATATGTGCGTAGATGATTTATCATGAAATATTAATTAATTCCTGAATTTTTATAGGACTTTAACATTTTAAACACAACTGCGAGACTATGTGTCAATGAGCTGGCTGGTTGTCGAAAGATAAAATATATGAGTTCTTACGAGCATTATGCTACCACGTAATATATAATATATCATTTGTAATTTTAATTTCGTGTTAGGCAACTAATCACAAATAAAATTGCTCTTTAAAAACTAATCACAAGTGAATTCTCTTGTCAAGACTAGTACAAAAATTTACTCATTTGCTTCTTGATTTTCAAGTTTAGCTATACCATTATATAATATTAAAATTTTAGAATATAACTCAACTCAAAAATTAACTTGAGAGTTAATCTAAACTTATATTCTCATCCTAATATTTCTAGTTAGCCTATGTGTGAGATTATTTTCTTAATACCATTGTCACTTGTGCATGCCCGTATTTTGCATGGTTTTTATCACGTGAAAATATATTATGAGTTCAGTTGTAAGCTTAATTTTCGTCTAAAGAAGTTCTGATACCATGTCAAAGTCTTAGAGTCTAACTCAACTAAAAAATTAATTTGAGAGTTAAAAGTTACGCTAAACTTATATTCTTCGTACAATACTTCTACTTAGTCAATATTATAAAATTATTTCTTCAATATATATGGAATCCTGATATAATTAATAAATCAATAGTAATAAATGATTAATCATAATCTAGTACCACAATAAATTACCCAAATATCAATTAAAATCGATTAAGCTTTCAAACCGCAGACATACATCCCTATAAACTGTGCACAAATTAAAATCTTCAGTTTGACCATTGCAACCAACCACTAATGGCACATCATACTTCCCACCAATCAATTAGCCCCAAAATTAACTATAAGCTGCATCATCAACCTTCAAAACTTTGGCCTTTGCCTTGAAAGCTTCTCCCAAAGTATATGAATTGACTGGCTAGCTGTAGTACCAATCCTTACCCTAGAAAGCCCCATACAAAGTTTAGCTAGAATGGTCCATGCAAAAGTACATACAAAGTGTGTTCAGTTATGTTTATCTACTATATCTCTCCCCACAAACTTTATATGTACACACTTATATAATTTTCTATGACCTAATATTACTAACCTTTCTCATTTATGAGTCATTTGGATTCATATACAAATTTTAACTATATGTATGGGTCATAAAAGTTTTTAACTAAGGTAAGTCACACACGAAGTAACAAACTTTAAGGTGTGTCTGATATAAGATTGAAAATAAATGATTTACGGAATAAGATTATGGGAAAGTAAATGTTTGAAAAGTTGATTACTTTGTTCGATAAAAATTGAGAATGTGATTATACAATAGTAAGAATATTAAATTATCTTATTTGTTTTGATGTAATGTATAAGAGAATGCTATGAATGAAAAAAAAATTGTTTGAGGATGCTAGGCATCAAGATACACTTGAATCTGGGGATTATCAAGGTACCCTCAAATGAAAGTATCTTTACATTCCAGATACATAAAACTTCTCATAATTTTCATAATAAATAAGAACATTTCTTACTTTTCTTTACATTCCAGATATTTAGACATATATCCTGATACCAAATGAACCCTAAATTATACACTTAACTAAAAAAATGGACCTGGAGGCAAAGTACTTGTTTTAATATATTGTATAAAGATGTGAGTGTATTTAATAATTAGACAACCAATATTTTCCAGCTTCGGAAACAAAAAAATAAAGTCAATTTTCAAACAATTTGATGGTCTAGATCATGTAAGAATGTATATACTCTCATATATTATATATAGACCTAATGTAGCTAGGACCACAACCTAACCTAGAAGCTATGGAAACCAATAGTTACAAGTTTCAAAACTAGTTCAAAAAAGAGCACCCTACAACTATGCTGTTAATCAGAAACTCAGAACACAAACAGGGTTTCTTTCACAGTCCCACCAGTTAACATACCCCGTCATTTTTGGGTCCCTATTTGACCTTTTAACAGATTCACAAAAATAGAAATATTGGATTATTTACTTTCTTTTTTTTATTGTTATTATTTATTGACAAATAGATTTTGGTTCTCTGTTAACAGAATCAGTTTTTAGATAAAGGACATATATAGATGACTGCACCATTTCCATCCCCCTAAATTACTACTATATGCAATTCTAAAATATTCTTTAATGTTCAACTATATTTACTTAATTGTTTGAAAATTATACAAGTAATTAAATGTGAAAGAATACTTTAATAAAATTCTTTTTTTAAATCAACCGACTTAGTGATATTTAGTGAAAAATATCGAATGTTAAAAAACAAGATGAATAGATACAAAATAAATCATTCATTTAAGTCATATAACTTCAAATTTCTTTAGGTTAAAGAGATATGACGTGATTATGATTGTTTTATGTGTTTTGTTAAAACGCTCAATAATTGAGAACTTTAAATAAAAATTAAAATGTGACAAAATATCTCCCAACTGTTAATTCATTTCACAAATAGGCTTAAATATTATTTGAGACAAGTGACCCACCAATTTCTCTAACGACCAGAAAAATGTTTTAAAACAAAGGAATCAAAAGACGAGTCCGTACAAGATAAAACTTTTTGGCTAAAAATGAAAAGGAAGGGTGCAAAAGGACGCAGACCTTGGCTCCTATGATAGCATTTGAGCCATCCTAACCTTATAAAATTTAACGTGGTACATATTATTTGTAACCTTAAAAATAAATATTATATATATATATATAAATAATAATTTTAGAATAATTAAATAACTAATCAAATTTTTATGTAATAATTGATATGTGAATTATTTGTTTATGATTTATTAAAAAAATTTAATAAATTCATTTATAAATAATTATTACATCATTTTATTATTTAAAATAAAATAAAAATATGATTACGGCAGCTGAGAAAAGCTGTAGATAGGTAATTTGTTAGGGTTATAATGATGCGCAAGGGTGCGTAGGGTAAGGTGGGCCCCACAAGAGAAAGTACAGGCAGGGCTAAGCAAAGCGAAATAAAAAGTGATGACGTGGGCATTGGAATAGGCTAAGAAAGCAAAGAGGGAAAAATCGGTAAGCGGCGGAGAAAGTTGTGTTATAGGACCACCTGCTTTTAACGGACAACTATTAAAGCTCTGTTCGGGTTCATTTCCCCACTCTAGTTTTCGGCGCGTACAACATAATTTTTCTGTTTTTTCTCTTCAACGAATTTTCTTAATATAAAAATTACATTACACTATCGTAGTTTGTCTTAATTATATGTAAGAATTATGTGTCATAAGGTACAAATAGTTTTCGGTCGGTCTGAGTTGTCTAGAATATACTGTGAGATTGATTCCAATAAAAATATATAAGAGGGTCGACTTAAATAATTGAATCATATTTTTTATGATCATAGTTTATATTTCTATTATTCTTACACGGTTGAAGGGATATATATATTTTTTATGATACTTTTTTATCTGGTCTCTTAGATGTTAAGCTCAGTTAAGATCGATGAAAAATCAAACGTTGATGTCACCATTTAGTTTCAAATCAGCACAAAAATCAACTATAATTTCATTAACGTAAGTCCATAGTATTTTTTTTTCTAAATGTCAAATTTTAATTTTTTTTGTTGTGAAATTGATTACATCAATGTTTGTAAATATGTATTTTTTCCCTTAATTAACTTAAACTGTATTTTTTCCCCTAAAAGTTCGAGTCTAGCTAACCTTAAACTAACTTTTATATAATATGATTTTTCCAAAGAAACTTATAATGTCGAGGCGAGTATTCATGCAACATATCATCAACAATGCCCTAATCATGGAAATGTTTTGGCTATATATGATTAGCTATTTTTTTCTTTCCAACAATCGATATTGATAAAGTTTAATTGGTTTATCTAGAGAATTAATAAATTACCATTCATGAAAAAACAGTTTAATTAACAATTTTACAAGTTCTAGCTTTTTTTACTGAACATAACATTCTTAGAGCAATTAAAATATTAGTATCAAATCTCTCCTATCACCACTTTCTGATTAATTTTAACATAGTATAAAGAAAATTCATATACTTTAGTGCTTCTACTATCTATAAATCAGTATGATTGATAACATACATAACGTCCTAGTCTCTCGTACATATGGTAAGCGTATTTTTCCCTTCATTTAAAGAAGGAAAACAATGTTCAAACTGAAAATATGCTTTGTGGAGGTATTCTTGAGCCAACAAAGGGGAGAATTTCTGGGGTGTGGCAGGTGCAATGTGGCTGTCTCTCCCATAATTGACACATAATCAATTGAATTCAAAATAAGTGGTTTCCGTTGCTTATGTGGCAACTATCGGGTCTGGCGACACATTGTGGCCACCACACCTCGGAATTTCTTTAGCAAAGGGTTCTTAAAGTCAATAGTTGAAGTGGTTTAGTGATCTGCATCGTCTAATTTATTTTTGGACAGTCCGAATCTGATTAAAAGAAATATGACTATATGCATTCATTGAGTTATTGTACTAGTGTTCGAGACAGTTTTTACTTAAAATATCCAGGTGCAGCCCGTGTATAATCTTACAAACATCAAATACCAAACATGTTATTCCATCTATTTACTATAAGAAACGGGGGTTTTAGCGACCAAAATATTGGTCGCTAAAGGTCCTAATTTCGTCGTGAACATCATAAGACATAAAATATTCGTTGCGTTAGCCTTTTCGCGAAGAAGTCTTCTTTACCGCAATAGGTTTTTACGACAAAAAAAAGTTGGTCGCTAAAGCTTGCGACCAATGTTTTTTATAGTAAGAGGCTGTAATATTTTAGCTTTCTGAATGGGAACTTTTTAAAACTTCAAATAATTGGTTAAATAACTTATTGCTCCAATGATTAAGCACTTTGATATACATTAATTTCACAATAAAAGATAGTGGTGTATGCTTTCGACAACCAGGATAAAGTTCTTCTTCGGGTTCACTAAACAAATCATTAAATCTGTCTAACGTCTCTACATTTAAATTTTTCTATCAGTATTATCCTCTCCAACTTATTCACCATTCATCTTCATCCCACCAAAACCACACATGTTATCTAACATTTCTCTCATCTCATCATCACCATCATCGTCACCATCATCAGCACCATCATCATCATCATCACCATCATCACCATCACCATCATCATCATCACCATCATCATCATCATCACCATCATCATCATCATCACCATCATCATCATCATCACCATCATCATCATCATCATCATGACCACCAAGGTGAGATGTAGTACTATTCATCTCCATATTTGGTGAATGGTGAATTCTTTGTATCTCTTCATCATGAAACACCCAACGCTCGTAGCTCAATGCCATTCCATATTGGCACAAATGTATTTTGACTTCTATTAAACACATTTGTTTTGAATTAAGATATTTTTTACATGAACAATGAATTTTTCCCTCTATATTGAGATAATTACCGGCCACACCATAAACTGTAAAATATCATCAATATATTCCTTGGACAATCTATTAGAATCTTTTATCTAACTGTTGTCCATTTTTTGTCACTCTGTAAATTAAATAACTATTTAGAGAAACTCTGAACAAAAGATCCCTAAGCAAATAAAACATTAATTCATGTAAATATTTTTTTTATAAACTCATAAATTCTAAGGAGATTGCGGCCTGAACGTTCTCGTTATGAACGTGTTTGTAAAAAAATTTAAGTACAAGTTATTTATGGTACATGAGGTTTATTTACCCTTGGATCATATCAAGTAGATCCTCCAAAGGATGATCCAAGGGTCAATAAAATCCCATGTACTGTATATCCTTTTTACAGTAGCATAATTCCTTAATTAAAGAGATTAAAATGCAAAGTGAATTAAGAGGGAAACAAAAATCAGAATCAAAGATAATTCAAGTGCATAATAAAAGAAAATTGTTATAAATAGAATTTCCTCATTCCTAATAACTTATTCATAGTAAAGCATAAAACAACCTTCCATATATATTTGCAGAATCAAAGGGCTAAGTGCTAGGTATAGGAATACGCCATGGGTTATATGCACCATTAGCTAGATGATGAACTATATTCTCATGCAAAGTTAAACTAATCAAATATGTGTTGATAAAAGAAAAATTAAACTCTGATACGTATAAGCAAAATCTAAGATTCCATCCATAGCCTGTAATTGTTACATGCAAAAAGAAAAAGTTTGAACGAGAGATAATAGAGTGAAACAATGATGTCAATTTAGGTGAAATGTCTATAAGTGCATATTATTACTTCATTTTCTTTAGCCCTTGCTCACAAACATTACATGGAGCCATCATTAAGAAAAAAATGATGTTTAAAAAGTAGATGTTAGACTTGAACTGCTCCTGGCATGTTTTGGTGAAGTGCTGACTAGCTACTATTGAACATCATGAAGTAATAATCATAGCAGAGACAAATTATTCACTTATTAAGCTTAAGGTAAACATGCTCTTAGTTTATTAAACTTTCATCCATTTGCACATTTTTTTGTCTTTTTCAATTTCTAAAGTGGCCTATTTTTTCAAGGAAGAACATATCATTACAGAAGCAAAAGCTGGGCAACCTTTACCAATAGGAGAAGAACATGATGGGAAAGAATAAGGGAACTGCTTTTCTAAAATCACCTTATTGTCACATTGCTTCAAAATATTAAAACAAAACGTGTTTCTTAAGTTCAAAGACAAAAAATGTGAGAGTCCAAACACAAGTACCAATTAAACTGATCCACTAGATTATCAAAATTCAAACAACATTTATTTACAACCAGAAAAAACAAGTGTTTTACACTACTAATGCCAAGATCTCAAAATTTCAGATTATCATCTACCAAAAATTTAAGCATAATTTTCATAAATAAACGAAAGTTGACAAAGAAGAAGAATGAAAACTGTTTTGCTTACCTGAACCTCGACCGACGATAAAGAAGAAGCAGCTCGACGGCAAAAGGCGACAATGATCGAGATCTATCACGAGGTTGAGGGGAAAGGGGATTTCTGGGCACGGGGTGAGGGATCTGAGAAAGGGAGAGGGTTTTATTGTTACTCCAAACGACATCATTTTGGTGGCAAGTTTTCGCGACGACTTCATAATTTAGTCACGAAAAGTGGGTCTTTCCCGATCAACATTTTTTTGGTCGGTAAGACCCTACTCTTTGCCGATGAAATTTTGTATTCGTCAGCAAAAGCCTCACAAAAATGTGCGCCACCTGTTTTCCTTTCTCGGGTGAAAAATCAGAGTTTTTAGTGACCAACAAAAATTTTGATTGTTAAAAGAGACTTTTACCCATGAATTTAACTTCATGACTAAAAATTTGATTGCTAAAAGAAGCTTTTCTTAAAGTGATTAATGTGACTTCGTTTTCTTAAATAAATTTTGTTTAAAATTTTATACAATTTATATTAAGCATGATTTGTTGGCTAGTCATTTCTTCTCTCTGTTAACTTATATATCATAAGAACCAGAGATGCATGTACTAATAAAATGTTAAGGAAATACCATAATATTTTACTAGCGATAATAATGAAACTAACAGCATAAGAAATAACACGTAGATTTATAGTCTTCACTCTCAATGTAAGACATGCGTCCACCTTAGCTTTTGCAAGTTTTTACTATAATTACGAAGAAGAAATTTATAAGATGATAACTCAAATCTCACGCATTCTCTAGTTAGGTTTTGTAACACAATAAATCGACTGTCTAACATCTTTTATAGTGTGCATATTATGACAAGCTAAAAAGCTATATAGAATACCGAAATAAACTCCATATTATATAATACATGTAGATTTCACACTCTAACATAAATATTACGAGAAAATGAGTTAATATAATAGTTAAACATGGTGTAATAATTGTGAGTTTTGTAAATAAGAACACTAAAAATGCGCGTCGCATGGGTATATATATTTTGATAAAAGAAAAGATGCGGTCCCATGCAATGGGGAGAGAGATAGAGAGAGATTGGTGGGAATGCTTTAAAACAGCAATTAATGAGAATTAGATGGGCAAAACATTGGACCACCTCATCTCTTCTTCTTATTTCACAGTCCCTTATTTTGGGAACATTTTTACACTACTCCTACTTCATGCGCATCTTATTCTCTCTCTCTCTCCTGTCTCTCTCTAGGTGACTCTGTAACTCTGCGAAAAGCTTATGCCTTTGTATTTTTTTTTACTTTATTTTACGTTAATAAAAATGTTAATAATAAAACACATTAAACTAAAGCCACACTGAATCCAATCTGAAAAAGCCTGCTCACAACTCCTACTCTCTGATTTTTTCTTGGGACTCTCCCCTACAAAGATCGACCTTATTTATTTTCTTATTAATTATCACAATTATTATATTTTATAGTACTCTTCCTTCGAGTGATTTCAAAACGAGTTTTTAGAAAATTGTTATCCAAACAACCTTTTGACGTTTAGTTGTATGAATAGAATTTTTAGTGAAGTTTTTTTCACAATACACTTATTCTATAGACCTAATCCCACTAATTTTGAACTCAAAGCATAAAACATGACTCGAACCTTATGGTTTAGAATTAATTTTATGATTTAGAATAAGATGATTTTAGGTCATAACATCCATAATTAGGAGAAAAAGAAATTAAGGAAAATCTAGGTATTAACATTTATTTTAACGATGTTCGTGAAGAAGGTCTTTGATTTTTTTTGCCAATAAAATCTTAAATTATAAGAGACATGTGTTAGTCTTTAAATTAGAAAATGTGTTTGTGTCATTTACGCAAACTAAATAAATAGTCGGATCAATTTTTTCTACATTTTTGTTTTAAAAACAGAAAACAAAAGACAAAAACCTCCACCCCAAACAAGGCCTTATCTTTCTTCTGTTTTTTCTTGTAAAATTCGGGGAGAGGGATTTGATTTGATTTTGAATATAATCAAGACTTCATATTTATGGGAGAGATGTGATTACCAATGGATTAAACCATTGATCACGTAGTGCTGGTTGGCAAGTTGAGATTTGTGTTTTGCAAATTATTTTAAATTAACTTTTTAATAAATATATGTATCGTGTACACATTGTTAATTCAACAAAGTCAAGTGTGAAGGACTGAATCATAATATAAAAACATGTTACAGTAATTTTATATTACGAAAGCTTGATTTAAAATTGCTTTTGTAAAAATTAATAGTAAAATATGGACTTAAACCAGAAGAAATCAGTTGGCGGCTCTAATTTACTTGGAGTAGTGCAAAGACTTTCTGTTTCTTATTATTCCTAGTACATTGTTAATCATTGGGAGGGATCTTTAATTTTCTAAGTAATTAATTTATAATTTTTTAAATTAATTGGTCAAGTGATATATTAATAAATCTAAACACAAAATTAATCTCTGAATAATTGACCAATCACATAATTTTATTTAAATTTTCATCAGTGTATAAATATTATTCATATTTTAAAGCCAAGTATTATACTACTAGAACTTGCATAAGTTTGGTGCGAAATAATTGAGGGAAATATTTGGTATTTTCTTTGAGGAAGTCTATTTTGGATGGTTTTATATCATGCTCCATTGACCCGAGAGAGAGAGAGAGAGAGAGAGAGAGAGAGAGAGAGAGAGAGAGAGAGAGAGTATATGAAATGATGAAAATGGGTAGAGGGAGACTGAGAGGGTAATCAACATCAACCCTTATATCATATATTTTGTGAGGAAAATATATATTTCTCTCATCTCTTTTCCTATTAACTTGGGCTTCCATGGCTTCTCATGTTCTCTTCTTTGGTGAATCAATCTGAACAAAACCACCACCAGCACCACCACCGTCTTCACCGCCGCCACCACCAACCAATACTCTCCACAGCTTAACTTTGCCTAAATTCCTCTGTCCCACCACTTAGACTTTTGTATTGATAGTAAGTAAACTCTCTCTCTCTCTCTAAGTCGTTTCTGTATCAAAGATCAAAGCTTTTACCTTTTTCCTTGAAACCCATTTGTTCTAATTAGTGGGTATTGATCATCAAAGGGAAGAAGAAGAGAAGAGAGAGAAAGGAAGAAGAAGAAGAAGAAGAAATTGGGGTTTTTGTTTTGCATGGCTGGAGAGCACTTTGAAGAAAAATCACACTTGAGTTATTCAACATCAATTAATCAAACCCAATTGATCAGAAGTCAGATCCAAAACTTGGAATCTAACACCACAGACAACATGTTCAACTTAAGCACAAGCATGGAAATGATAGGGTTCTCAAAGAATCTTACCCAAGTGGGTCCCTCTTCTTCCAAAACAACAACAACAACATCGTCAACAGTCATCAACGGTGCTGATCATCATCATCAACCAACCACAGATTTTTATCACCAATTCAACGGTGGTGATCATCATCAGAATCTAATAAGTGGAGGAGAAGGAGGAACAGAATCTGGCAATTGGGAAGATCATCAACAACATCAAAACAGATTGATTTTCATGGAGGATGATTCTTCATTAAGGTGTGTATTCCCTTGTGAAGGAAATGAAAGGCCAAGTCAAGGCCTTTCTCTTTCTCTCTCTTCAACCCATCCTTCTTCTATTGGATTACAGTCTTTTGAACTTAGACACCCTAATCATCATCATCCTCATCAACAACAACAAGCAGAAGAAGCTGATTTGGGGTTTCTTTCTTGTGTTTCTAGGGAAGGGTATTTTGGTAAATTCACTAACGTTAATCATCATCACCAGCAAGAGATAATAGAGAGTCACAGTATTATTGATCATCAACAAGCTGCTGCTTCTGATCAGTTTCAGCTTAGGAATTGCAAGTACTTAGTGCCAGCTCAGCAGCTTTTGAATGAGTTTTGTAGCCTTGGAACAAAGCTACATAGTGACCTTCATCCTCATCTCCCAAATATGAAGACCCAAAAGTCCAAACTATGGGAAGATTCTTCTTTGAGATCAAAGCAATCACTTCTCTCCCTTGATTTCATGGACTTGCACAAGAGAAAATCCAAGCTTTTCTCAATGCTTGAAGAGGTATACTTAGTAATTATCTCTATCTATCTAGATTTAATAAATCAAACATCTTAACCAATCGATATTTTGACAGTTAGATTTGAACTCAAAACATTTTCTCATAAACGTGTATATCGATGTTTCCATATCTTATCTAAATCACTCGAGCTTTCTTTATCCTATTTTCTTCAAAAATTTCAACTTTTATGTAATTTGGAGTACTGGATTCAATTTGGGGATTTAGGGTCTTAATTTTTTAACTAAATAAGCAATTTTGACCTTTTTAATTAATGCCCCACAACATTACAATTCTGGATCTTCATTCACAATTACATGAAATTCTGTTTTCATTTATATAAAGTTACATTAACATAAATATGAATATCTTTTTAAAATGCCTATTTTTGTATGTTGAGGAAGAAAATTGTGATTTGAACACAGGATCTTTCACCTTAGACATTTGTTTTTAACCACTAAGATCACATTTGTTGCCTTATATCGTAATCGATACTCATATATGTCATCTTTTTTATTTGCGTGTTAGCTTGAACGAAGATACATGCACTATTGCGATCAAATGAAGGCAGTCGTGTCAACGTTTGAAGCTGTGGCAGGGACCGAAGCGGCGAGCGTGTACTCAGCGTTGGCTTCTAAGGCGATGTCAAGGCATTTCAGGAGTTTAAAAGATGGGATTGTGAGTCAGATTCAAGCTACCAAGAAAGCCATGGGAGAGAAAGATCAGGCAGCTCCCGGCTCATCCAAAGGGGAAACTCCGAGGCTTCGTATCCTTGATCAGACTCTGAGGCAACAAAGGGCTTTCCAACAAATGACCATGATGGAACATCATCCATGGAGACCACAACGCGGCCTTCCTGAAAGATCCGTCTCAATCCTCCGAGCTTGGCTCTTCGAGCACTTTCTTCACCCGTAAATTACTCATTACTCCTCCATATAATTTATTGTATCATGTATTTATTCTTTTTACTCCACACATGGAATCACATGTGGAATAACACGTCCAAATAAAATCTATTTTCTGTAAAATCTTCAACATTTTTTTTATAAATTTACTAAGTACAAAAATTTAATCAATGTTTTCTACAATTGCAAAACAAAATCACGAGATATGAATTATAATATAAACATATATGTAATAGTCCCAATCATATTGCCAACAAAAACAATGCAATATTTTGGTTGCTTCTATCCACCATTTCAGATTCCTTTCTCTAATCTTTTGTCATATTATTTCCAATCATTTCGTTTCTTTCCCTGATTTTGCTTTGGCTTAATTCACTCTGTACAATTGCTGATTCTTTTGTGGGTATATTATTCTATTCCACAGGACCCATCAATCTGATTCTTTCATTTTTTTTTGCAGATACCCAAGTGATGTTGATAAACATATCCTAGCTCGTCAAACTGGTCTTTCTAGAAGCCAGGCAAGCCTACAATTTCATATATTTTTTTTAAAAATAATTCCCATGAATTATTTTATGATATCAATGGGGCATATATATCTCACATTTTTTTAATAACTACCAAACATTTTCTTGTAATTATCGAATTATTATTTGCATTTGATGCTATTTGTTGTAACATGTGTTTGTAACTTTGATTAGGTATCCAATTGGTTTATTAATGCAAGGGTGAGGCTATGGAAACCAATGGTAGAAGATATGTACTTAGAAGAGTTAAAAGAGCAAGAAAACAGCAACAACAACAACGCCATTGTCTCTTCAAATGGAATAATGGGTCTCGATGACACGTCTCAAACACGCCCGGAAGATCGAAAACCGACCCCCGACCAACTCCTGAGAATAAACTCTGAGTGTCTCTCGTCCGTCGTGACTAACTCTAATAAAAGTGACTCCAAGTCCAACAAAATCATGCAAAACCACCACGTCCAACGCCGCTTTGACCAACAACAGAATCAGCAGTTCGGGCGGGTCACAGAGACGTTTGGGACAATGGAGTTGGACTTTTCATCGTACAACCCCCACTCGACCACCACTATTCCGTACGCTAGCAACAATGCCAATCAGAATTTCAACAGTGGTGGTGGTGGGGTATCGTTGACGTTAGGGTTACAACAACATGGTGGGAACGGAGTGAGCATAGCGTTCTCGTCTACATCTCAAAACTCTCTTTTCTTTGGCCGAGACCATATAGAAGATCAATGCCAACCAACAGTTCAGTACTCACTATTAGATGGGGAAGCACAGAATTTACCATACAGAAATTTGATGGGGGCACAGTTGCTTCATGACTTGGTTTAATAGGTGACAATTTCACTCATCAATTTTAACAGCTTGAATCATAGCCATACCTATATGATGTGAAATTTGATGATGGCTTAGATTGAATTAGTTTAGATATATAGATAAATGGCTAGCTAGCACATACATACATAAAGTTATACTTGGTTACTTGGGTATAGTACTACAAACAAAATCATTTTCATGGCTTAGAAATTTTGGATTTTGATCAATCTCTTAATCTCCCTACCCTAAGAAAATGTGCGTTATTACTATTAACTGTTACATTCGTCATAAGATGTGATCATCAGACTCGTGTTCATAGTTGTTCTAAAAAGGTAACAGCTTAGACATTTTCAATTAAGTAATGAAATTATAGATTAGTAATTAATTTAGTATTTTTAGTATTACCGGCCGATCGAAAATAGGGATATTTGGTTTTGTTTTGTATGTAAATATTGTTTTTCTCCAAAGAATTTTAACCAGCTATTCAGATATATAGCTGGCTATCATTTTCTTTGTTTTTGCATGTGTGTGGTAGGTCTAGGTAAGTGATAGAATCATTTGTGGCTCATATTAGAGTTGAGAATTTAATCTTCAAATTATTTGTTTTTTAGTTATTTACCTTCTTTTTTTCTCAACAAAGACAATTAAGATTGGCAACATAATTTGGTTTGAGGGTCCTTAGTTTTTGGAGATTAAGACACTGCCTTAAAGACCTAAAAATGTCATTCATCATATTGTGGGGGTGCGGTCCCTCCCTTTGAAATTGATATTTCATTCCAAACCAACTTGCATGCCACTCTCCCTCTTCTTGATTTGTCATCTTCATGGGTTTTCTGCTTTTGGTTTTTGCTTTTGTAGATTAAAAGTAGAAAAAAGAAAATGTGTCTTTTGTTAATGACAGTTTTGGATTAAAGTAGAAAAAAGAAATTGCGTCTGTTGTTAATGACAGTTTTGGATAGCCAAACCAGCTTTTGTTGAAGTTGAATATGTAACTACGTTAGGGTTTAGGGTTTAGTAACATAAAATAGGTAAAGTAAGTGAAAAGCTTGTTTTGCTAGTAATACAATATACTGCATATAACCAGATTGTTTTCTTTTTCATAAAGACGTTTTGTTGAAAAGAGAGGAATTCCTATGTTATGGGAATCATCAAAATATGTAAGTACTCCAACGTTATAATACAGACAACAATAAGTGATAGAAGCACTGTTATTGTAGGTTCAATGAGTGAATAATTAAACCCATTGTCTGTATCTGTCCCCAATCAGATTTAGGTGCAGGCAAGGACAGGGCTACATTCATTATAATAAGGGCGAGGCAAAAGGGCCTTTGCTGTTGAGAAATATAAAAAAATACATATCATTGATTATAAGAAAGAGAGATGAACAAATTGAATACAGAACCTTTATTTTGTTAGGTTCTTTTAATTTATTTTAATTGCCTCCTTGATAAACCTCTCCCATTGGTATACAATGTTGTTTATCTCAATAGGTCATGTTCTTCTAAGGAAGAGCACATCATCTTTGATATATTAAGAGTTGAATGAGAAAAAAAATTATTTTTGAATCATTTTATCCACTCTTTATTTTATAATTTTAAAATTATACTTGACTCAGTAATAGTACATCATGATAATTTTTTTCTTTCCCAAAATAATGTATCTCTTGAGGAAACTTTTTATATTTTTAGTTTTTAGACATGATAATATATTAAGTTATTTCGTCATGAGAATATATTAGAAACATTCAATCAATAATCAATTAAAGAATAAAACGTATTTTTAGTTCACTTATCATATAGAGATCAAAGAAATAATATACTAAAAGAATCTAACTAAAAAATGTATAGAGGATGTTCTTCTAGCATAACTAACTTAATTGAAAAATATTTTGGTGAGCTAGACTTATAAAGAGTATAAAAATTATAATTGTAGTTTTCTAATTTTATTCATTAATAAATATATCTTATTCAAAAAAATTTATTTATATGAACAAATAATATATAAGAAATAATCAAAATAATAAAAGCGTATATATCACGTTCATCGTACGTATAATTTAACTAGTGAAATTAAAAGTGATCACATATTGAGTTACTTGAAATAAATGAGAAAATTAAGCGTAGGGGACTTACACCATTTATTGAAACCTATTTCTAGTGAGAATTAGTTATTTCTTAGAAGGTCAGCAGCTACGTGATGTACTTTTATATCTTATGAGGAATAATCTACGTCCGAATGTACTATTTGAAATTTTTAGTTACTTAAAAACTTTGTTGCTAGAGAGAAAAGTGTAAAATATTTTCCAACAATTCCCAGATTTTTATAGAAAACGTACATAAAAATAACTAGATAACTAAGGCATTTGGTCAAATAGGAAAATGGTCTACAACAAAATCATAGCAAAAATGTCCACTTTCTATATAACTAAGCGTCTTATATTATTATGCAATGACAAATTTAGTTTCCACTGAATATATGATTGTTGTTATTGTAAGAAGAGAGAAAACATGTTTGTAGCTGACAATCTTTTACATACATAGGCGACAAGTTAGCTATACAGTAAAAGGTTGTTTTTATAAATAAAACTCTTTAACCCCATTAAATGCATAACTATATGAGTCTGACATGAAAAATTACAACAAATATGAAACATCATTTATTTTTAAAAGTGACGGATCTAAATTATGATATATCATAAATTTATATGATAAAATTGAAGTAGTTGTAATTTTTCACATAATCAAAATACATAAATTTATTATGTGTTATAAGTTGAATTAGATTGTATTTTATTTTTTTATAATCAAATAAAAAATGACCCTATTTATATAGTAGTAGTTAGCAAAAGAAAAAGTAGTCCTAGAAAGAGTAATAGAAAAAAACATCCAAACCTAACATTCTATCTCACATCCAACCTTTTAAAATTTAAATATCATTTTTCTTCTCCGACCTGACATTTTCAGTTTCTTGTCCACTCCTTCTACGGCATATCTTCCACTGTGAAACCATCCTCTGCAAGTTGAGAGGTTGGTCATGAGATTGCTCCATCATCAGACTACTTCGTTAGGTTGCTCAATTGCGCCTAAAGAGGGAAGATAAATAGGTGATTTGAATTGGAGATTTCACTGTTCACACTAAAAATCTTACTTATAAATATATGAAAGAATCTCAGTATTATATATATATATATCAACTTACAGCTAACCAACGCGTACTCATTAAGTGATGGGGCTAAACACTGCAGGTACAGTCAGACTAGATAACAAAATAACTCACACTGAGCAGGTCTGTCAACATTTTACAGAGGTCAACGGTCCTAACGCAATCTCTGCTCAACGAAATTTATCCAAACGCGACTTGGGTGATATCTCACTCAGTGTTCAATGATTGTTTCCTGGCCTTACTGTAGTTTACAGTGAGTGCTTATTCAGCCTTAACAGTTACACTTTGAGTGTCTTCGAGTTAGCAACAAGATCATGACTAGTAGAGCTTATGGTCATGGTTATATGCAGTTTACATTAGTACATACATGGTCTCATGAACAACTACTGTGGAAATTAAAAGGAACTTATAGTTAGGGAGCACTAGAGCTCCTGAGCACAACAATGTTATATTACATGCAGGTATGAACAGGAAGTTAATGGAGGCAAGATGAGGAGAGAGAAAATTTAGAGAGAGTGTGTGTATAAACAAATGAGAACATATATTAAGTGCTCAGTACATGAACGTCCTATTACACACTAAGGGAAATATATGCATGCCTCAACAAGGGTGAGGTTCTCTTTTATAATACAAGAAAGTAACTAACTGAACTTGAGTACAAAAAGTAACTAGAGTATATGGAAAAGTAACTCGGGTACAAGTACAATTACTACAAGTCATTATTGTAGAGTGGCTTGATGAACATCGTCCACATGTTCGGTTGAAAATCTACTATGACAAAAGTAGATTTGTTGTCTTCGGCTGTTGTATGACAGATGTCTGCAATAATGGCCTGGTCATTATCAGATCAGATTAATTTTACTTTTCCTTTGTCTTTGTCCATCTGGTCTGAAATGATAGAAGCTAAAGAGTCTCAAAAGTCAACAATGGTTGGCTCTAGTGAGTCCGCTTCTGGTGATAGATCTGACATATCATCATTTGGATCTTGACTTTCACCTCCAAGGATGCCGAAGGCATTGTGATGGGTGAGATCAAAGCTTAGATCAGTAGTAGGAAAAGCACAAGAAGATGATGGTGATTGCCTTTGGAGACTCGGGTTTGTACTAGATGTGGTCATGGAAGAAGTGTCGAATCCAAACACATAGAGGAACTGGTGTTTGACAAAGTCCATGGATTTTATAGCCAATTCTTTTTCACTAATCTGGGGAAACTGTTGTTTAATGAGATTTTGAGCATTCACAAATGGGTTGTTTGTTGATGCTGGTACAGGTTTAGGAACTGCTTCGTAGCAGGCTTGTCCGTGGGTTTTAATCATCTTGACTAATTCAATTAAGTGGGGATTTATACCTTTATCCCACCATTTAGTAAAGAAAATACATTTTAATATCAGTATGCAATTCTGGTATTTACATTTGAGATCCCATTTCAAAATCCATGGGATATTAAATCGGATAATAAAATGTACCAGTGCTTTGGAACGGTAATAATTTTTATTGAGCAGAGCATATTGTGAATGCCATTCCTTGAACTCAGTTTGAAGTATTTCAGGTAGAGTATCAGACGTGAGACCAAATTTATCACACCAGAGGAAGAACCAATTTGGTAAACTTGCGTGTAATATTTCAGGGCATATACGGATAAACCATGTATGGTTACGTATCGGATTTTGATAATAAACTATATTTGTAAAGGATTCCATGTAATCCCAATAACTGTATTTTACGGTTCTCTGATGTATCTCCATAGTTATGGTAGTATGGGGATGTAGACTCCATTGATTGATGGAGATGAAGTTTCAGATTACAGCCTTACTAAAAGTAATAGGGCTGGTATTTCAGTTAAAGTCATGGAATGTATGTCTTATTTCCATGCTCCTAGATTGAACTATATAGCTTCATAAATGTATATATAGTGTTCGAATCTGGTTGGATACTGTTGTGTGGAGTCATAACGGGTCTTTCTCTCCCATGGATTTTCCATCCATTTTTCATCATTCTGTTCAATTATGAGGATTGTTTCCTCAGAGATTCGGTTAGGAATATATTGTTCTGGTGTCAAGAGGACCTCTTTAGTACTCTTTCGAATAATCTCTTGTACACTGGGGAATTTTGATGGCCAGAAGATCACATCATTCAGATATTACAGATTTATTCTGCCACGTCCGCGCCCACGAGAGCTGCGACCTCTTCCTCGGTTACTCATCATTGGAGTTTTGTATCTGTAGATATTCACGAGTTAGAAAACCGAGAAGAGAATTATGTTCACCTTTAATATATTCAATATCAAAATCAAATACAGATAAGATACTCTGCCATGATGCAAATATCTATTTAGAGGCAAGATTTTGTACATCTTTTTTGAAAATCTATTTTGCAGCAGAGCAGTCAACACAGATAATAAAATGTTGATTTAACAGATCATTTTAAGATTTTAATACGCATTTTACAATTGCTAAACATTCATGTTTAATTGTCGGATAATTCTTTGTTGGTCCTTTCCAAGTACCAGAGGTGAATCTTAATAATTCTTCTTTCTGATTATGGAGATCTACCTGTTTAAGAATACCTCCATAACCTAGCTTAGAGGCATCAGTTTCTACAACTTTATGCCAAGTAGGATGTGGTAACGCTAAACAATGTAATTGATTTATTTTAGCTTTAATGTTCTTAACTGCTAATGTCAAATTTAATGTCCAAGGTATAGGTTTCTTTTGAAGCCTCTTATTAAGCAGAGCAGTATTCTGAGCTAATTGTGGATAAAAATCACGGATATAATTCAGACTTCCTAAGAATCTTTGTAATTATGTTTTATCCTTAAGCTCATCTGAAAACTTAGATGTAAAATATATACTGCGGTTAATAGGAATAATTGTGCCATTAGAAATGTTATGGCCTAAGAATTTGACAGTTGTTTGAAATAATTTCATTTTAGTGGTAGATAAAACTAAACCATTTCAGATAATAACAATCTTAAAAATATGAAGATGTTTAAAATGGTGATCTATAGATGATGAGAAGATTAAGACATCATCAATGTAACAGATAATGAATATAGTATAAGCATTAAAAATATCATTGCTTATATGTTAGAATTCAGATGGACCATTTTTTACACCAAATAGTAAAACATTCCAGTCTCAATGGGCAAAGGGTACAGTAAAGGCATTTTTATACCTGTATGGTTCAACTATTTGAATTTGCCAAAATCCTTATTTCAGATCAAATTTTGGAAAGATCACTGAGTCATAGAGTCTATCAAGTATATCTTTTTTATTAGAGATTGGATATCTGATCCACTTTAAAGCATCATTTAATGGTTTATAATTGATCACAAATCTAGGTGATCCTCTTTCTATCTCAGCATTTTTGTTTACATAAAAACCAGTACAACTCCAATGAGATTTACTAGGTCTAATTAATTTCTTCTGTAACAGAGATTTAATGTCAGTTTTGCAGAGTTCTAAATATTACTTTTTCTTTTGACTGGGTCTAGATTTGGTAGGAATATTCTTTTCATTGAAGTCTGGCAGATATGGCAAGGAAATGATGTGCTTCTTTCCATCCCAAAAGGCATTAGGGATATCACTACAAATTTTAGATTGGAATTCATGAAGAATTGTTTTAATTTTCTTTTGTATTACGGGTTTTTGAATACGTTGGTCAACTGTCAAAAAGTATATTTCTTTTTGTAACAGATTTAACTGATTTGTCTTATTATCAATCAGATGTCTGATGATATCTTCCTCCTTAGTATAAGTTTTGTTGATAAATTCAAAAGTAATATCAATGGTATCAATTACGCTATGGATACTAGATGTATCAATTCTGGTGATAGGCATAATCGAATTCAAAAAAGGATTGCCTAAGATAATGCTTTGCGTCATATTTTTTATGAGCATAAATGAAGTAGGTATGTAAACTCCCTGTTTGCAGATAAATGCTTATGGTATCTTGTACTGAATTCACATGGAATTTCCACTAGCGCTTGTGAGGGATTGAGTGATTTTATGAAAGTATTTCAGAGTGATTAATCTTTCATGTATGCAGTTCATATCTGCACCACTATTAACTAAGACAATGGCGACAGTAATGATAAAAATCAGGTTTAATGACTAAGGTAATCTTCATATACCATTTTTGGAAGGTGACATGGTTCAACAGGAATAAATACAGATTATTTTCCTTTGTTTGATCTGGTGAAGGCAGGTCTGGGAAGTCTACAGGGGCTTTTCCTTTGGCTGTAGACTGTTTTAGGAGATTCCGATCTTGAGACATAAGTTGATGCACAATCTTTAACTGCTGAATTTTTTATTTAATCGTATATATTTCCATTTTTAGATCAGAAATGGTTACAGGTTTATGTGGTATATAATCCTGTTGAATACGGTTTAAGAGTTCTCTCATACTGTAAGTTTCTACAGGTTTGATCTCGGGAGTGGAATATTCCTTGTAGCAAGTTCCTAACAACTTGAGCTTCATCTCTAGATCCGTTATTTGATCAGTTGTGGCGAGAAGAGATCGTTGCGTATCAATTAAGACATTTAGACCTGATCCATTCAGATCTAAACCATTCATCTCAACTGCCTTCCAATAATTGGTTTCTGTTATGGCATTGCAGATTTTAGAGCTGCAACAAGGTTGATCAGGTTGTTCAGATGTGACTGATGAGTCTGACTGAGATGCAGAAATATATGCAACATCATCATCTGTACTGGTAGTAGAACTTTCTTCAGAGAGGCGGTTCAGAATCTTCTGTTGAGTCTCTTCATCGAGAGCTAACTCATGAAGTTTCTTTCTGAATTTAGATCGGCATTTGTTGGATCAATGTCCTGTTAAGCCACACTGCAACCATTCAATTCAAGAATTAACACGTAATGAAACTTATATACGATCCGTTACGAAAGCTTAGATTTCAAATCTTGTAAGATCATGTCCCCAGCCATCCATATCACCGAATCTCCAAAACAAAAGTCACTAGCCTGATTAACAAACTGACTTTAACGAGTAGATCAAAAGATCTAATGGACATGCATAGGAGTTCATGACTACTCAAGATTCAGACTAATCAACATATGATCATCGAATTGATGTGTATTGAATCTTTATGATAAACGACACATTAATAAAGATATTAATTCGCATTGGTCGAGTCATATAAAATTTTATTATATAAAGTACTTTCACTAAGATGTTTATCTACATCAATGATCTGGATCTAGATCACACGCATTCATAATGCTTAATGAACCGTACTAACAACCATTCATTAAAGATGTCATACTTTAATATGTTGTTGATAATTTTATTCATTATCTATGATCTAAATCATATTGTACTAATATAAGATCATAGTCTCATTATTGAATATGAAATTTTCATATATTTATTTAAAGTATTCAACAATAATTTAAAAAAACAATTATAAGAAAGATATATCTTTTTTAAATTTTATATCAAAATGTCATTACACATGCTTTGAGGGCATAACCACCGACAAAAGCTTAGTAAACTGAGGTGTTAGTAAAGGTTTAATGAGAATATCAGCAACCTGATAACCAATGGAACATTTATTACCTCAATTTGTTTTACTACACCATTTCCCTAAAGAAGTGAGCATTTCAATGTGTTTACTTCTTGATTGAACGAGTACATGATTTGATACAAGGGCATTAAACTTTGATTGTCAGACTAAAGTATTGAAGTGTTTGACTATTGATATCTCAAATTAATGAATAGAGAGACTTAAGCAAACTAATTTCGGTGGCAGCTATAGCTAATGCTTTCTATGCAGATTCAGTACTAGAAATGGCCATAACTATCTCCATACCTCCAAGAAACATGTAAAGACTACTGTGAATTTTCTGTTATCTATAGAGCTTGCCTAATCTGTATTAGAGTAGCATTCTTGAGACATTTGTGCAGCAAGTTCAAAGTGAAGTCCAAGGTTATGGGTGCCCTTAATATATCTGAGTATCTTTTTGCATACCTTCTAGTGATCAACAGTGGGATTCGGGAAAAACTAAAGAGTTGGATCAGAGAAAGAAGCACCGGAGACGTAAGCTTGTAGGTTGGACACATGGGAGTAAGGCTACTGTTTGTATTGGACATATTGGCTCTGACTAGTACGTCAGATGCATATTTAGACTAAGATACAGGTCAGAACTGTCTTTGAATGCCTCAAATTCAAGGAAGTAATGCAAAGAACCAAGGTCCTTACGAGCAAATTGATGGTTGAGTTTGGAGATTGCTCCATTGTCAGACTACTTGGTTAGGTTGCTCAACTACGCATAAAGAGGGGAAGATAAATAGGTGATGCGAATCGGTGATTTTACTGTTCACATATAAGAATCTCAGTATATATATATATATCTACACACACATAAGTAGAGCTAATCACAGAACAACAACAGAAGAATATTCTCACAGCAATGCTTGGATGAATATTAAACAATCATTGCAGGGCTATTTGTTTGTTCTTGAACCCGTGAGAGAGGAGATCGAATGAGAATCTTTCGAAGTTATGTGCTAGCTTCTCATTGCTTGATAAATTAGAGAGTGGGTGTGTTGGCTTGTTCTTAGCTGTTTTACATATCCAATGAGATGTTGTGTTGTGGCAGCTCTTTTGTTACATATACAGCCAATGACTTCATACTTAATGGTTGTTGATATGTCATAATAAAGAGTGCGGCAGAGGCACTGAGGTGGCTTAATTTTTGTCATGTCAGTCTTGACAAGTAGAGTAGGTTCATATCCCCCGATCGATATGGGGAGATAACCACATGAAGCTTGGCAAAATGAGGTGTTTGTAAAGGTTTAGTGAGAATATCAACAACATGATAACCAGTGAGAACATATCTTATCTCAATTTCTTTTGACTACAACATTTACCTGA
The DNA here is from genome assembly GCA_003255025.1 of Datisca glomerata. Classification (NCBI taxonomy): domain Eukaryota; kingdom Viridiplantae; phylum Streptophyta; class Magnoliopsida; order Cucurbitales; family Datiscaceae; genus Datisca; species Datisca glomerata. The sequence continues at coordinate 2,220,878 of QANY01008723.1, read as the reverse complement.
TGAAGTGATCATTGTTTAGTTCGTGAGTGGAAGACATGATTTGATACAAGGGCGTTGAAACTTTGATTGTTACACCAAAGTATTGAAAGGCTTGACTGTTGATGCCTCAGACATAGTAGTCAATTCTATTGTGTTCCGGTCGGAGCGAGAGGATTATTCTGGTTCTGGCAGGAGAATAGAACATAATTGAAGGTATATATTTTTCAGGATTATTTTGTTCAAATATAACTTGAAAAAAAAGAATATAAAATATAACATAATACTCTATAGCCCAGTGGCGCTAGGCGTTTTGGAGGGGACTTCAACATGGTTAAAAGCTCGGACGAGCGTCTGAGAAGTAATGATAATTCATTGATGGAGATGAGGGAGTTTTCAGATTTCAATAATGATAATTTGTTGATAGACCTTCCTATTGAGGGCAGCCAGTTTACTTGGAACAACAACCATGTGAAGGCTGGATCGTTTCCTCAGAGTCACGGTGCCCTTTCATTAGGCAAAGAAGCCTCCCTAGATTGATCTCCAATCACTGCCTAATTTCTTTATCTGTTGGGGTCCAAAACCGCGTTACAAGCTCACTTTGAGGACATGTGGTTTCTTCAAGATGGGTTCATGGACTTTCTCAAAGCTAAATGGGAATCGTATGTAAGTGTTGGGGAACACTTCTTTTATTCTTGCTAAGAAGATGAAAATGCTTAAGATTGATCTTAAGAGTGTTATTTTGACCGTTTTGGGAATATTCATGCAAAGAAGAAGAGTTTTGTTGAACGAGCTTGTGGCTATTCATATCAAAGAAGGGTTGGGTCAGTTATCACCCGAGAAAAAGTTGGCTAGAGAGGGCATTAAAGGCAAAGTTAGTTCTTTAATGTTAGTTGAGGAGAATCATCGACGTTAAAAGTCACCGTGGTCGCTTGATTTCCATGACAAGATCATATGGCGTCATACCCCTGATGGGCGTTTCTCGACCAGTTCTGCTTACAGACTTATTATGGGTGATGTTTACTCTGGTTCAATTCAAAACGATAGTTAGAAATAGATATGAAAACTGCCTTGTCCTTAGAAGTTTAAACTTTTCTTTGGCTATCCATGCATAATCGTCTATTGTCTAATGAGTTAAGGTTTTCTAGATGTTTGAGCACCTCCAATAGTTGCAATATACGTAACGAAGGTCCAGAAACTACTATTCACATTCTCAAATTTTGTCCAAAGGCGTCTAGCATTTGGAAGTCCATCACTAATGTTGATTCCAACTCAAGCTTTTTTGCTAACCCATTCCAGGTGTACTTAAGGTTTAACTGTCTAAAGTCTTTGGATAATGGTGATTGATTTTTTCATTGTATTGCCACTGCTTGGTCTATTTGGAACTTCTAGAAACGTTGAAGTCATGACCATGGACCCCCCAAAACCTTCAAAGTACTTTTTCTAGATTTTGGATACTTCGTGCTGATCTCCTTAATGCTTTTTCTAAGAAGCCGAGTAATATTTGTTCCAAGCTCCCCTTTTTGCTAAGTGGAAAGTTCCTTCTCCAGGATGGGTTAAACTAAATATTGATGGTGCTTCTAAAGGTAATCCAGGTCAAGCTGGTATTGGTAGCATTATTCAAAATTTTGATGGAAATTGGTTTGTTGGGTATTGTGGGTGTATTGGTCACGCATCAAACAACATAGTTGAACTTTGGAGCATGAGAGAGTGTTTAAATCTTGCTTGGAGTTTACAAGTTCATCTTATCATCCTTGAATCTGATTCTGAGGTTGTCATTAACCTTCTCAAGACCGTTAGAATACTCACCCGCTTGGAGGACTTATTCTTAATTGTCTTAATCTAATTGATCGTAGTTGGAATTGCATCCTATCTCATACTTTGCTTGAAGGTAACTTTTGTGCTGATTACTTAGTTAATCTCGGTGTTGCATCAGGTAGTTCTTTGTCAGTTTTCCATTCTACCCCTCCTGGTTTGGGACATTTCATTTTTGCAGCTCTTTGTGATGTGGTGTTTCTTTTGTTAGGTACTAGTCCCTAACTTCCTTTATACCAAAAAAGAAAGAAAGAAGGGGATAGAAACACTAGTTTCTTTCATGATGTCACGCGAGCACATATGAGATCAGATTTCATAAGGAAGATGTGTATTGATGGGGTTACTTTGTCAGGTAATGAGGAGATCAAAGTTAAGGTTGTAGAGTTTTTTTAGGGAAGGGGACCCTCTACAGTTGGATTTTGATGCTCTTTGGAGGAGACATTCTCTCAATGGGGACAAAGCCCCTGGTCCGGATAATTTCCTATTGTCTTTTTTCCAGAAGTGTTGGAGTTTTTTTAAAGGGGTGTGTGTAGTGCAATCAATTTTTTCCACTCTAATGGTTTTTTTGAAAGCAACCTCAACACGACTTTCATTGTTTTGATCCCTAAAAAGAAAAAGGCGTCCAGGCCCATTAATTTAGTGGGTTGTCTTATTAAAATCCTGGCAAAGATTCTAGCCGATCGACTTCGAAGATGGGTCACAGGTTAATCCACAAATCTCAAGATCTCAACACTCGCTTGTCCAAGGTAAGCAGATTTTATATGGGTTTCTCATCGCTAGCGAATATGTTGATTCTAGAATAAGATCTGTCTTGTAATGTGCGTGCAACGTGAAACGGTGATTAAAAAATTTATTTTTTTGAAATATAAAAAATTCATTTTTTTGAAGTAAAAAAAATTGGAGTCGTCACAAATCATTTTAGGATGTGATTAGTCACCCAATATTAAGATAAAAAAATTTTGTCTACAAAAACTCAAAATTGGTTTGGGAGTCGTTTGTGTGTGGGGAAGATATTAACACCCCACAACACCCATTATAAAATGGTTACTAAATTTAATCAAATGCTATCCAATTTTTTTATTTTAAGGCAAAGGTTAAAGAGATTCATTTTTTATTGTCCCATTTGATGCATTTTGTATCATAGAAATGAACAAAATAAATTACTTTTAATGGGTGGTTCAAAGACCATTGAAAAATTATGTTTTTGTATTCTTATATCTTTTTAAATCAAAACATTATTAGAGTTATTCTCGGTATCCCAAGAATAACTCCTCACCTCAGTAGTTCGAGAAGTTTGGTATCCCAAAAATCTCAAAATCCATCGTCGGCTTTGTTTAGTGAAAATTAAATAATGGAAGTAACAAAATCTAAATCTAATTATTAAAATTATAATCCACACATACATGAACATTAATTATAATAATAAGGGAATAATGCAAGAATCGCATTATAAGCATGACGATGCAAGAATGCTAAATAAATAAATATGTAAAGAAAATAAATGTTAATAATTACAACAAAAGAGAAGTAAAAGAATAGAGATAAGTTATAGGATGTCAAATTATAGAAAACATAAAATGTTGAGATTATATAATACATGCATGGAAAAACAATAATGCAATAATAAAATAAAAACCATATTATGTAATAAATGAAAGGAAAAAAATAAAAAAAAAAACAAATAAATAAATAAATTAAAAAAATGATGAAAAATAAACAATATATATTTTTTAACATAAATATATCTATTTTTTTATTACTTAGTCTATTAATTACAATTTTTCTTTTATTCCCTCATTAGTCATTGCTAATCAAATAGCAAAGGGGATGACATAGATGATAATTAGTTCAAACAAATGTCACAAAATGATGAGCATAATATTTTAAAAAGAAAATACTTGTATGAAAATTGAAAATTTCACAACTTAGATATTTGCATAATCTTGTATAGAGGTTTTACTCTCTATTTTATGCATTGTTATGTGTGATAAATTATCCTAGGGGATTTTTACATCAAATGTACACTTTCAACTCATTAAAAGGGTTGATTCACATTTGGTTAATTTTTTCATCCCTCGAAAGCTTATCATCATCATTATCATTAATTGAGTTGATGACAAAGACATCTCAATATCCAACTTATAAAAAAATCATCAAAGTATGAAATTAAAATGTTAAGATTTAAATGAGGAGAAATGATAAAAAATGAACAATCCACTTATGTATAAAAAATATAAAAGATATCAACTACATTCATATGAAAAAGAGAGGTGAACAAAATATATTATGAGCAAATGTACCAAACAATTAAGCTACCTTGAGAAAAAGAATGGAAGAAGATGAAGATAATAGAAGTGTAGAACCTCTTCCTCTCTCTAAAATCACCTCTCTTTCTCACTCCAACCCCTCTCTTTCTCACTCTAAAAAATGGCTTCCCTTTTTTTTACTCCAAACAGACGTCCCCCTTAAGTGAATACATCATCCCTTAAGTAAAAAAGGCAAAAATTAGGGTTTGCCTTTTTTACTTTTAGTCTTTTTTTCAATTTTTATTTTTTAGTCATTTTTTTCAATTTTTACTTTTTAGTCCTTTGACCACTTTTCTTATTTTTAGTATTGGATTAGTTTTCAAATTCTACATATAGTCTTGGATTATTATATGAGCCAAAATACAAAGCCTGTATATTTCATGTATTAGACCGGATAAAATACGGTATCTACAGCTGTCCCCCTTTGAGCACGCTTCTGATCTCAGAATGTGTACAAAGGCGTAGGTAAGTATTTTGATCGGTACAAGAAAATAATTTATGAAATAGGGAATAGAAACCTCGACTAAATAAGGCTCTATGAGATGGAATGGGAGCGAAATGGACCTGGATAGACACATGCTTCGACTTCGTTCAATGCGGGTTCGATTTAACTAAGATATTTGAAAGGAAACGGACTTGGTTGGATGCAGTCTTCGAACTTGACTCAGTGCGGGTTCGATTTAACCGTAGATATCGAAATGGACCAGGCGCTGACACCGGGCTTTGACTGCGATGAAATCGGGTTCGATTTAACCGAACATATTTGAAAAGAAGAACGAACCTGGATGGATGCAGGCTTCGATTTAACCACATTAATTGAAAAGGAAATGGACCCGGCGCTGACACCGGGCTTCGACCTCGACTCAATTCAGGTTCGATTTAATCATATTAATTGAAATGGACCAGGCGCTGACGCCGGGCTTCGACCTCAACTCAATGCGGGTTCGATTTAACCATATTAATTGATGTTGAAGTTGACTTATGCAAGTCTCATGACAACAAAAGTTAGACTAATGCATGCTTTAAATGTTGGAAAGTCATGTGTGAATTTCGAAAGAATATCATTAAGTGATTCATGCACCTGAATTTGTCAGAACAACTAATGTGGTGTATGTCTATGCATTGTAATTCTTGAACATAAATGTAAAGTAGTGATTTTGAACGCATGCAGGTTGTGCATGATTGTGAACCTTTATAAGAAAATTATATGATGATTTTTAGCCAAATCCAACACCCTTTAGAACAATCACTTGGCCTAGGTTCATGGACTCACAATGAAGTATCGAGCATATTTTTAGGAAAATGATACATCCTTATTCTTCTGAGTTATTTCAAGAGTAATTAATGATATCTTAGAACTGAGAGGAATAAGAATTAATGAAAATAAAGAGAAGATGAAGTATATGTATTTGTCAACTGGGAAAGAAAGAAGAAGAAAAAAAGGCTCTTCATTGATGATGAACAATGTTTAAAATGATTGTTTGGAAATAGAAAAGAAAAAAAATGTAAGAAAAATTTCTCCAGTATTCGAGACAGATTTAACATTTTTTTTAACTTAATTTCCCATACTTAGAGTGGTCAAATGAAGTACTTCTTGACTGCATCAGAATTAACCATGTGCGGTAAATCATCTCCATCCATGTTTGTTAGTGTGAGAGCTCCTCCCGAGAAAGCCTTCTTGACAATGAAAGGTCCTTCATAATTTGGGGTCCACTTCCCCCGGTGTTCCTTTTGATATGGGAGTATCTTTTTTAACCCCAAGTCTCCTTCTCGGAAACATCGGGGATGCAATTTTTTGTCATATGCGTGCATCATTTTTCTTTGATATAATTGCCCTCTACATAATGCAGTCAATCTTTTTTCCTCGATCAAATTCAATTGCTCATGTCGTGTCTGTACCCACTCTACTTCTTCTAATTTCGCCTCCATTAAGACTCTGAGGGAGGGAATTTCCACCTCAATTGGAAGGACCGCTTCCATGCCATATACTAAAGAGAATGGCATTGCCCCAGTTGATGTTTGGACTGATGTGCAGTGCAAACGGGAGCATCTCATGCCAATCTTTATAAACCTCCGTCATCTTTTCTATGATCCTTTTTATGTTCTTATTGGCTGCTTCCACTACTCCGTTCATTTTCGGACGATAAGGAGACGAATTATGATGCTTAATTTTGAATTGCTCACATAATATTTTCATCATCTTGTTATTTAAATTTATCCCATTATCTATGATGATCCTTCCAGGTAGACCATATCGACAAATTATCTCCTTTTTAATAAACTTAACAACCGCACTTCTAGTTACACTCGAATAAGAACTTGCCTCCACCCATTTGGTAAAATAATCTATAGATACCAAAATGAAACGATGCCCGTTAGAGGCTTTGGGTGTGATGGGACCAATGACGTCTATGCCCCACATAGAGAACGGCCAAGGCGCGGCCATTACATGTAAAAGGGATGCAGGTACGTGAATTTTATCCGCATAAATTTGACATTTATGACATCTCCTGGCGTACTTGATGCAGTTAAATTCTAGAGTTAACCAATAATATTCTACTCTCAAGATTTGTTTGGCCATCATATATCCATGAGCATGAACTCCACAAATTCCTTCATGAAGCTCCTCTATGATTTGATTCGCTTCCCTTGCATCAACATATCTTAAGAGCACCATATCATGGTTTCTTTTGTAGAGTATTTCACCATTCAAGAAGAAACCCATGGACAATCTTCTAATAGTGCGTTTATCATTCTCAGAAGCTTTGGATGGATATTCTCCATTCTTTATATACTATTTGATGTCGTAATACCAAGGTCTTGTGTCTGGCTCTTCTTCAATGCTCATACAGTGAGCATGAAAATCTCGCTTTTAAATTTTTATGGGTTGAACTTCTTCCTTAAAGTCTACGGCAAACATGGACGCTAAAGTTGCCAGCGCATCTGTGATTTGATTATTCTCTCTAGGTATATGGTCAAATGAGATCACTTCAAAAGTTTGACTTAACTTAGTGACATGTTTTTTATAAGGTATTAGCTTAGAGTCTCTAGCTTCCCATTCTCCGTTTAGTTGTCGTATCACCAATAGCGAATCTCCGTACACTCGAAGCTTCTTTATCTTCATATCACAAGTTGTTTGAATTCCCATGGAACATGCCTCATATTCTGCCACATTATTTGTACAGTCAAAGCATAATTTTGCCGTGAATGGAAAAAATTTTCCTTTAGGTAATATGAGGATTGCCCCAATTCCATGTCCTACATCATTAGATGCACCATCAAATAACATTGTCCACAATTCTGGGTCTGCATATTCTTCTTCATTTTTGAATATGACTGAAACACTCTCATCAGGGAAATCAAACTTCATAGGCTCATAATCTTGTATTTGTTGATCTGTCAGATAATCAGCAAGTATGCTTCCTTTCATTGACTTCCTCGTGACACAGACAACATCATATTATGTGAGTAACATTTGTCATTTATCAATTCGTCCAGAAAGTGATGGCTTTTCAAAGATATACTTGATAGGGTCCATATTTGAAATTAACCAAGTGGTGTGGTATAACATGTATTGTCTAAGCCGATGAGCAACCCAGGCCAATGCACAACACGTTTTCTCCAACATCGAATAATTAGCGTCATAATTTGTGAACATTTTGCTTAAATAGTATATTACTTGTTCTTTCTTTCCAGAAGCGTCATGCTGACCAAGTACGCAACCCATGAATTTTTCTGTTACTGTAAGATACAAAATGAGTGGACGCCCTGGAGTTGGAGGAACAAGTATAGGCGGATTTTGCAAGTATTGCTTGATCTTCTCAAAAGCAATTTGACAATTATCATTCCATCCTTTTGTATCACTTTTACGGCGAAGTTTAAATATAGGTTCACAAGTTGCAGTTAGCTGTGAGATGAAACGGGCTATGTAATTTAATCTCCCCAAGAAACCTCTAACTTCCTTTTGAGTTTGAGGTGGTGGCATATCAATGATGGCTCGAACCTTATCAGGGTCAACTTTTATTCCTTCCTTGCTCACGACAAAACCAAGTAGTTTCCCTGAAGACGTTGCGAATGTATATTTTGTCGGGTTAAGCTTTAACTGGAACTTTCTCAACCTTCCAAATAGTTTTCGTAGAGTGACTGTATGATCTTTCCCTTGCAGGATTTGGCAATCATATCATCATCGTACACTTCGATTTCTTTATGCATCATATCATGAAACAATGTTACCATTGCCCGCTGGTAAGTTGCCCCTGCATTCTTTAGACCAAATGGCATAACCTTATAACAAAATGTACCCAACAAAGTTATAAAAGTCATCTTTTCACGGTCTTCAGGAGCCATTTTGATTTGGTTATACCCCGAAAAACCATCCATGAAAGAAAAGGTTGAATGTCCTGCAGTGTTATCTACTAAGACATCGATATGGGGTAATGAAAAATTATCCTTGGGGCTTGCCCGATTTAAATCTCTATAATCGACGCATACCCTTACTTTCCCATTTTTCTTCAGCACTGGGACTATGTTAGCAACCCATTCAGGATATTTTGCTACTTCTAGAAAACCAGCATCTACTTGCTTTTTAACTTCTTCTTTGATCTGTATCAGCATGCCTGGTTTCATTTTCCTTAACTTTTATCGCACTGGTTTACTTTCGGGCATAAGTGGCAAATGATCAACCACGATATCAGTGTCAAGACCTGGCATATCTTGGTAGGACCATGCAAAGACATCAATATACTCTTTGAGTAAGTCAATTAATTCTCGGCGGCCTTGGCTTGTCATAGAAGTGCCGATTTGGACTTCTTTCATCTCTCCCTCCAATACCAAATTTATCACATCCGTTAACTCTTGATATGGTTGAGTTTTTTTTCATCTGACTCTACCATTTTTAACATTTCTGGATATGGTTCGAAATTATCCTCGTCACTTTCACCTGACTCTACGCTAAGAATGAGATTGTCAAAGTTGTTACTTATGCTCCTGTTTTCAAAATCACCGTTCTCGAACCTGAATCGAATTATTAGATGAAAAGAAGGCGAAAGAAAAAAAAATAAAAATAAATAAACAATGCATGAGTATGAACAACATTTCAGAAATGGAAAAAGTAGACATAAAAGGAAGAGCAAAAAGAACTGAAATTATATTTATCATCAGTAAAAGGAGAAGAAACAAGTTTTTAGATTTTCATTCAAAGAGATGACATGAAATAGACGAGAACATAGGCCCATAACAATGATATTCCTAAGGCATTGGGTATAATCATTAGAATTTTGGCATGAACACATTACTCTTGAAAATTCTGAAGAAGCATTGGTAGCTCGGTGACGTCCCAATTGTTAAGTTCATGTAGGAATTGGCACCAATTGATTATTCTGTATCAATTGAGGTAAGAGTTCTGTATATGACATGGGGATTGGATCATGTTGGATAAAACGTTGATTATTTCTATTTCCCCTTAGAGGCTCATCATCCTGACCAATATTTTGCTGGTGAGCCAGTGGTTTGAGACCGGGTCTTGGGTTATTTTGAAATGTTGATTGTTGAGAGTGATAATTGTACAGAATTTACGAGGTATTAGCCACATATGATGCCGTAGACTTGGGTCCTTTCCCATACTTTGAAAATCCTGATCCTGGGCTCACAGCTTGTGATGGGTACCCAAAATTGATCATCTGCACATCTCCTTCTTTCCGCTTCAATGGAGGCCCCTTTTTACTGACGATGTATCTGATATGATTTACAAAATTCTTCCATTCTTTATCCCATACTCAATCCTTTCACCGATCACTATGAGTCAGAGAAATTGTTTGAAGCGTTTTCAATCATTCTGTCATAGAATGGAGGTCTTAAGGTGTTAATAAACATTCCAGCCATCTCCTTGTCTGACAATGAGGGGTGTACCTGAGCAGCTAATTCCCTCCACCTTTGTGCATATTCTTTAAAGCCTTATGTAGGTTTTTTCTCCATCCTTTGTAAGTCCACAATTGGATATACCAACGAGATGCGGCCCCCATCAGGCTATCTTGAAAGAAATGAATCAACAGCTTATCATCATTTGCACAAGCAACCATTTTTCTGCAATACATAATAAGGTGACTTCTGGGGCACGTACTACCATCATATTTTTCAAACTCAGGTAGTTTGAATTTATGTGGGATGTTCACATCAGGGACCAAACATAATTGAGTGGCATCAATGGTACCGTATACATCATATCCTTCATTAGCATCGGTTATGATGATTGGCTCATTAACGAGTTCGCCTTGCGGAGTGAAAGCTTGGTTGTGACCACATGCCATCGCGGATGGGTTGTACCCAGTTTTCCCCGTCTGCATTGTTTCCTGGACATTTGGGAATGGATGATGCTTGATATTTATTGGTGGTGAAGCATGTTGAAACTGGTCAACCTGATGACGTTGATGGGTTGGAGTGAACCTAGGCGGGTAAAATGGAGTATCGTTTGGCAGTTGATTTTATGATGATTGAGCTCCTTGTAGATTTTCAAAACAGGTCTTTCCCTTACTTGCGGCGAGGAGTTCGAGGACTTTAGCCATTTGCTCTTTTAGCTCCCTAATCTCTTCCTTCATTTCCTCTCGTGATTGCTCTCTTTCTTGCTCGTCCATGACCCTAACTTGAGCTCGAGTTCGATAGGGATGTCGAAGTTGTCGGGCTATCTTTGGAAAATGTTTTTGAAATAAATAAAAATAAAGCAATGAAATGTAGATTTTTGCTAATAAAAAGAAGAAATAATGAGAGTAAATTTATGTATGAGAAATGATACTGCGCAAAGTGAAAGTTCTAAAGTAATCAATTTCATTCAATTAGTAGAGCCATCCACTACATTTGAGTATGTAGAAGTCAATTACATTACTTCATAACATGAATTCATACAAAACGACCAAAATGACCCAAATCTTGGTTGACTTCTTCTAAAAATTTAGACAAGTTCTCCCCATTATGATGGATGGGCAAGACATTTCTCTTCAAAAATGAAGCTTGTTCCGCCAAATTGCCCGCTCTCACAGCCATGCCTTTAAGCCATTCCACAGCCTGTCCAGATCATTGTCGAATCGAGTTGTATTCCTGTTGTAGTAACTGATAATCATATATCAGTATATCAACATTAGCGTCATTATTTCTTGCCAACTTCTCTGCCACGTTCTGATAAGCTCTAACTTGGTGCTCAAGGCTTGCGATGACTTTCAATAATTCTTCAGAATCATTTGTTGACTCATTCTTTTTAACTTTCTGATTCTCTAAATCAACTCGCAAATTATCAACGATTCGTCGTAAGGCGTCATATTGCTCTTCTAACTCAACGATGTGTTCATTTTTCTTATCAACAGTTCCCTTCACCTCTTCTAGAATTTCTCATACCAGCTTATTTTCCCTCTCTAACTTCACGATTTGATCCTCTTGTTCGTAGATTACCCCTCGCAAGTTCTCATTGTCTTCTGCCATCTTTCTAATTTTGTTGCCTAATTGCCAACTCTGAGTTTTTCCACTTTAGATACGCCTGATCCTCAACTTATTTCTTAACTCTTTGAGTCGTTCTTCAGCTTTGATTCTGTGTTTCTCAGACAAATTCGCCTCGACTGCTAGTCATCTGTTTTCTTCTAAAAGGGCTAGAACTTTTTGACGCTCCTCATTTAACTCATCTAGCTCCTCTTTTTTAGCAATCTTTTGATGAACTTCCCGTGATTTGGCTGATGGTACATCCTCAATTGGTAAGGCAATAATTATTTTATTTCTACTCTCAAGCCATGCTTCATACTCCTTTGTGCAGTTCATGCGATTCTTTTCATTTCGCATCCTTCTTGTTATTTTCCAAGCTCCAATCAACTGCTGTAGTTTTTGTTCAATTTCTTGAGAATCGTAACTAACCTCAATATCCTTCAATGCATGTGTGGTGGGGACAAACTGTCTCATGTATAATTGACAGAGTGCCATTAGCGGAGCATAACTAGTACAACCCCATGGTCCCGGGAGCGGAACCCATTGAAAATCACCACATCTGTAGATCATTGGTGTTAACGGCATCCAATGAGCTTTCCAAATAACATTCTCATCTTTCAACTTGGATAGGTATGAGAGCCAAGCCCCTTTTTTGGGAAACTGCGGATTCCATTTGGCCATTCCAAATTCTGCAATAGGGATCCTCGTCTTCATCCATGGACTTGAGAACTTAACTTGAGGACACTTGAAATCTAGCGGACATTTTAGATGGCTGAGAATCCAAATACACAAAAGAGTTGAGGAGCCGATGAACTTTCCTTTTCCAGACACTCAGATGTGATTCAAAGAATGGATAGTCTCAGCGAGAATTGAGATAACAGGGTTAACCCCATGTTCGACTTGAAGGAACATTTTTATCACTTTATCATCCATATAACCTTGGATCTTTGGAAATAACACGGCGCCATAAATACACAGAGCGTAAAGAGTCATGCCTTTATCCTCCTTCAAGAAATTCTGGGTGAGATCTAGGAGGTAATCCAATGGCACACACTCATTTCCCCCTTTAATTTTCAAACTTTTCTCAATCTCAGAAGCATGGACAGTACCCAAGAGCTTAGACAAAGCTCTCTTCAACGTGAGCTTTTTGTCATAGTTATAAACTTTGTCGGCATTTTGCAACGGGACATTCAGTAATGCTTGATATTCTTCAATTGTGGGAGTAAGATCAATTATTCCGAAGGTGAAACATCTATAATGAGGGTCCCAGAAATGTATTAAAGCTTCCAGGACGGGGACGTTGACTACAATGTACAATAGATAAGCTATGTGACCATATTTCCCGACAAACAAGCTTTTCTGCTCTGATGAAAAATCCTCCCATATCTTCTTCAACCTCTCCAAGTCAATGCGTGGGAACTCTGTCTTAGTGATTGATGGTAGAAGAACAACGTCTTCCTTTTTCAGACAATCTCCTTTATGTTTCTGCGATTCCTCTGACCATTGGGCTACCGTAACTTGATCTTCTATCACACTCGAAGTGGGAGTCATGGTCTCTAAAATATGAATGAATTGAATACTTCTTTACAATCCCATTACGCAGCATGATGCATGTATGCAAAACAGAAAGATGAAGTTAGAAGCAAAACAATGAAGAGAAGACATGTTTAAGTGACACAAGACATATATACATGCACAAAATTTATCGTGATTTAAGTAGAAATCTAACGTTGGTCATGATGTGGGCTCTAAAAACATAATCCATGTGTGGTTGGGCTCTAAAAATATCTTAATAGGCTCTCAGGTTGTCCATACTGTTATCTGAATAGAGTAACAGGGGCCCCCAAACGGTATCCCGAAAGGGTCGACTTGAGTGAGAACTTTCATGAGCCTGTACAGGAACCTCAATTCCACGAAGGCATTTCACTACTCATTCTCGCTAATCCTAAAGGGAAAGCCCAGGTATGGGGCTAGTATATGTGTGTGAATATTAGGAATTATGCAAACAAACATATATTTAAAAATAAACTTTGTACAACTATAAGCATGAAAAAGAAAAACAATGAATCAAATAAACAAACAAAGAGCCATACAAGAAGGACAACATGTGATAAATTTGTAGCTTGACTCTCTATCGATCTAAAAATAGTTAGACCGATAAGTTCCCCAGTGGAGTCGCCAAGTTGTCGTAACGTGCGTGCGACACGGAGCGGCGATTAAAAAATTCATTTTTTTGAAGGAAAAAGAAATTTGGAGTCGCCAACAATCATTTTAGGGTGTGATTGGTCACCCAATTTTAAGATGAAAATTTTTTGTCTACGAAAACTCAAAGTTGGTTCGGGAGTCGTTTGTGTGTGGAGAAGGTATTGGCACCCCACAACACCCATTATAAAATGGTTACTAAATATAATCAAATGCTATCCAATTTTTTTTACTTTAAGGTAAAAGTTAAAGAGATTCATTTTTTAATGTCCCATTTAATGCATTTTGTATTATAGAAATGAACAAAATAAATTACTTTTAATGGGTGGTTCAAAAACCATTGAAAAATTATTTTTTTTGTATTCTTATATCTTTTTAAATCAAAGTATTATTAGAGTTATTCTCACTATCCCAAGAATAACTTCTCACCTCAGTAGTTCGAGAAATTTGGTATCCCAAAAATCTCAAAGTCCATCGTCGGCTTTGTTTAGTGAAAATTAAATAATGGAAGTAACAAAATCTGAATCTAAATATTAAAATTATAATCCACACATACATGAACATTAATTATAATAATAAGGGAATAATGCAAGAATCGCATTATAAGCATGACGATACAAGAATGCTAAATAAATAAACATGTAAAGGAAATAAATGTTAATAATTACAACAAAAGGGAAGTAAAAGAATAGAGATAAGTTATAGGATGTCAAATTATAGAAAACATAAAATATTGAGATTATATAAAACATGCATAAAAAATAATAATGTAAGAATAAAGTAAAAACCATATTATGTAATAAATGAAAGAAAAAAAATTAAAAAAACAAATATATATAAAGCAACAGCTGCAATGCAGCTCTTGCTGTGCAACAGAGGAAGACTTTCCTCTGTTGCAACCAACGTTGGTGCAACAGAGGAAGAGCTTCCTCTGTTGGAAGACCCTCTTTTTTTTTCTTTTTTATATAATATAATAATAATATTATTATTATTATTATTATTAAATTAATTCATTAATTCATTAAAAAAATGATGAAAAATAAAGAATATATATTTTTTAACATCAATATGTCTATTTTTTTACTACTTAGTCTACTAATTACCATTTTTCTTTCCTTCCATCATTAGTCATTGCTAATAAAATAGCAAAGGGGATGATCGTGGATGATAATTAGTTCAAACAAATGTCACAAAATGATGAATATAATATTTTAAAAAGAAAATACTTGTAGGAAAATTGAAAATTTCACAACTTAGATATTTGCATAATCTTGTATGGAGGTTTTACTCTCTATTTTATGTATTGTTATGTGTGAGAAATTATCCTAGGGGATCTTTGCATCAAATGTACACTTTCAACTCATTAAAAGGGTTGATTCACGTTTGGTTAATTTTTCCACCCCTCAAAAGCTTTATCATCATCCTCATTAATTGAGTTGATGACAAAGACATCTCAATATCCAACTTATAAAGAAATCATCAAAGCATGAAATTAAAATATTAAGATTTAAATGAGGAGAAATGATAAAGAATGAACAATCCACTTATGTATAAAAAAAATACAAAAGATATCAACTACATTCATATGAAGAAGAGAGATGAACAAAATATATTATGAGCAAATGTACCCAACAATTAAGCTACCTTGAGAAAAAGAATGGAAGAAGATGAAGATAATAGAAGTGTAGAACCTCATCCTCTCTCTAAAATCACCTCTATTTCTCACTCCAACCCATCTCTTTCTCACTCTAAAAACTGACTTCCCTTTTTTTACTCCAAAGAGACCCTCCTTTTAAGTGAAGACCTCATCCCTATTTATAGGAAAAAAATAAGGTTTGCCTTTTTTACTTTTAGTCTTTTTTTCAATTTTTATTTTTTGTCCTTTTTTTCAATTTTTACTTTTTAGTCCTTGGACCACTTTTCTTATTTTAGTATTGGATTAGTTTTCAAATTACACATATAGTCTTGGATTATAATATGAGCCAAAATACAAAGCATGTATATTTCATGTATTAGACCGGATAAAATACGGTATTTACAATCTAAAAATCTGGAGTTTGTGATCATGTAAATTGGAAGTTCTTACCTTACGTCATTGAAAGGATGGGGTTTGGAGGAAATGGATACGGTGGTGTATTTCTTCAGTTAACTTGTCGATTCAGAGAGCCGACTGGTTACTTTCCCTCTTCTAGAGGGCTGAGGCAAGGGGATCCTTTGTCTCTCCTTTTGTTTGTGTTGATCATTGACACCCTTAGTAGATTTATGCGAAGAGCCATGGATGGGGTGTCTGCTCTTTGGTTTTAATATTGGTAGGGGTTCTTAGGATGACTTGAATCATCAGAAGATGATCTTGCGAATCTTAGGTGCATTGTTTTGTTATTAGAGATTGTCTCAGGGCTAAAGATAAACTTACAAAAAGCGAAATCATTCTCATCGGTTAGGTTAGTAATTAGGGGGTCCCTCTCCCTGAAAATGTTTTCTCGGCATTGATGTTAAGATTAATCATAGCCATAAAATATGATTAGATTAATCTTAGCCATTAGGTCAGTTTAAGGATTAAATCTCTTTGTAACTGGAGGTATAGGTTGCAGGTTACTTCATCAAATTTTCCATAAATTTTATTTTGACCCCACTCTTCCTAGAGAAGTTTCACCAAAGTTCTTATAAATATGATTTTCACCCCAATCTTCCTTAGGAAGATTCATCAAAATTTTTATAAATTATATTTTAACCCCAAGCTTGCTTGAAAAGCTTCACCAAATTTTTACAAATTTCATTTTAACCCAATCCTTCAAAAGCTACCACACTCGTCAAGCTCTCTCTCTTCATCGCGACTCTCTTTCGTCGCCCAGCTCTTGATCTCCTTGTCGGCTCTCTCTGCGTTCATCAAAGGTGTGTTTTCTGGTTTGCATGTTTGTCTGTTTGCTATTTTTGTTTAATTTAGTAGTTCATTTGTGTTGGTTTGAATTTTTTTTCTTGATTAGAAGGATTTTTTCTTGATTAAAGGTTGTTGAGTCATTGAAAACAAGACTAAGTTCTAGGAGCAGAGTACAGCTCTCTCTTTTCTTCGCACCTCTCTCTCGTCGTCTAGCTCTTGATCTCTTCGTCGGCTCTCTCTGCGTTTATCAAAGGTGTGTTTTCTGGTTTGCGTGTTTGTGTTGTTTGATATTTTTGTTTGATTTAGTAGTTCATTTGTGTTGGTTTGAATATTTTTTTCTTGATTAGAAGGATTTATTCTTGATTAAAAGGTTGTTGAGTCATTGAAAACTCGACTAAGTTCTGGGAGCTGACTCTTAGCGTCCCATCTACTTGGTGTTCACTTCACACATTCTCTTTCTCTCTCTCTTCATGTGGATTCGTATGCCAAAGAGGTGGATACTTTGAGTTGTTTATCAGGTGGCTTGTTTGATTTTTTGAAATGGTTTTGTTTGGATCGTGAATCTGGGATTCTATGTTAAATCTAGATTATATTGCTATATATGTTGTTTTATTGATATGGAATGAATTCTTCTACTCTGTACCTGCAACTGAATATCAAAGTTTGCTTTACCTAACTCTCTTTGAAGATTTATGTTGAATATGTAAGAATATATTTTAGGATATATTATTAACTTGATATACCATTCAGGGTTACTTGATTAATTGAGGGAAGATGTCAAGAAACTAAAGAGAACTCTTGGATTGAACTAAATGTTGCTGAAATTTTTGGTATACCACTATGCAAGGTATTCAAGCTTAAATGGACCTAGTAAGCATCAAAACTGTTGATTGAAACTTAAACTTCAATGTTACAAGTAAGGTACTCAACTTGTGGTTATGTTGTGGTATTTAGTAGAGTTGGATGGTATTTTGCTTTGAATGTTTATGAGAAAATTTTATAAAAATGACTAATTTTGGGTAAAGTTTTTAGTGTTTGATTAAGTGAGGGTATGGATATGTGCAGTTGGATGAAGGGGAAGTATGTAGTCTCTCTTTCTTATATGCTATAATTTATGCTAAATAGTCTAGACTCCTAAGAATGAAAATAGTACTTAATTATCCTCTTAAAATGTCAAAGCTCGCTTAATGATATTGCTAAAGGAAGCATAATAGTGTACTCATCAACCTTATAATTTGTCGAGCCGATTAATATTTGATTCCATTTTTTTATTTTCATTTCAGGTAAGTTCACGACAAAAGGAAACAAGTAGCACTTCAGGAATGCAAGAAACTGTGGATATGAGTATACTTTTACAATATAGGCAAATGTATTTTTTGTCCCATTGTTCTCTGATAGTTTTTGGACCGAACATTTCTACAAAGTAATTTTCTTTCAAATGTCTCTAAATCTGTTCTCTTTCTTGTTGACTTATAGCATGATTGCTTTTTTCATTTAGGTCAGATTAAAGGGATATAAGGGCATGTACGAACATCAAAGATGAGAATGCATTGCAACTTGATCTTGAAAGTAAAAATGATGTAGCTGAAATTAGGTTATATCCAAGCAAGGTTGTTCGTGCTCTATGAAAATATTTGTTTTGTTGTGTACACACGTAATTTTGAAATGAGTTTTTAGTATTTAGAAGGGATTTGTATAAAAAAGAATATTTATATGTAATAAGACTAATGAATGAGACCTTTTTTGAATGATGAATTAATTAAGCGTGTGCATAAAAACAGTTACGCGTATGAAAATGACCAAGTGTATTAAAATTACTAAGTGAATGAATATTGTTAAGAGTATGTGATAGGTGAGAATGGCTAAGTGTGTATAAATAAAAATGGCTAAAGGTTATAACAATATTCGTTAGATACCATATATGCTAAGGGTTTTAGTGGTGAAATTTAGCTTTGTCGGTGAAACAGTATATAAAAATGGTTAAGTATGTGAAAATAAAAAGGGCTAAGTGAGTGAAAATGGACAAGTAAATGAAAATGACTAATTGTGTGCAAATAAAAATGGTTAAGTGTGTGCAAATAAAAATGTTAAGTGTGTGCAAATGGATAAGTACATGAAAATGACTAATTGTGTGCAAATAAGGTTGGCTAAGTGTATGAAAATTACTAAGTGTGTATAATGGTAAATGTTTGTCGAGGCGTTCATCAAAATAATTCACGTACAAAAGCAATCATTATTGGAGGTGTTCACCAAAATATTTCACGTACAAAATTAATCATTCTTGGAGGGATTCATCAAAACACTTCACGTACGAAATCAATCATTCTTGGAAGCGTTCACCAAAATATTTCACGTACATAATTAACAATTCTTAGAGGGGTTCACCAAAATATTTCACGTACAAAATCAATCATTCTTGGAGGCGTTCACCAAAATATTTCATGTACAAAATCAATTATTCTTGGAGGGGTTCACCAAAATAGTTCACGTACAAAATAATCATTCTTGGAGGGGTTTACCAAAATACTTCACGTACAAAATCAATCATTCTTCGTGGAGTTCATCAAAAGATTTTATGTACAAAATTAATCATTCTTCGAGGTGTTCTTCTAAAATGTAGTGGGGAAATATTATTTTACTTGATACTTGTTATAAAATCTCTAAAACTTGTCAGGCATGTAGATCTCTGAATAAGTTTCGATTTGATATCTTATAGGCCATGTAGTTCCACCTGAGTCAAACGTTATGTCCTCCAGAAGTTGACATGCGTCAAATGCCTGTGTGTGTGGCGTTTGGGCCCAAAGGCCACCAGCAGGCCCCAAACACCAGTCATGGTAGAAGAATTGTCAGATACAAAGGCGTTTGGCACATGTCAACTACTAGAGGACATAACTATTGACTCAGGTGGAACCACGTCGCCCGTAAGATATCAAATCGAAGCTTATTTAGATATCTACATGCTCAACAAGTTTTGGATTCTTTTGTACGTATTTGGTGAACTCCACTACATAATTGGTGAACCCCTCCAAGAATTATTCTTATGTACGTATTAGGTAAACCCCACTACGTAATTAGTGAACTCCACTACGTATTTGGTGAACCCCACTACATAATTAATGAACCCCTCCAAGAATTATTCTTTTGTTTGTATTTGGTGAACTCCACTATGTATTTGGTGAACCTCCACTACTAATTGGTGAATCCCTCCAATAATTATTCTTTTATACGTATTTGGTGAACCCCAGTACGTAGCCTAGTACGTAATTGGTGAACCCCTCCAAAAATTATTTTTTTGTACGTATTTGGTGAACCGCACTACGTAATTGGTGAACCCCTCCAAGAATTATTATTATGTACGTATTTGGTAACCAAATACGTAATTGGTGAACCCCACTACGTATTTGATGAACTCCACTATGTAACTGATGTACCCCTCCAAGAATTATTCTTTTGTACGTATTTGGTGAACTCCACTACGTATTTGGTGAACTCCACTACGTAATTGATGAACCCCTCCAATAATTATTTTTTTGTACACATTTGGTGAACCCCACTACATAATTAGGGAACTCACTACGTACCCGAGTACATACTTGGTTAACCCCTCCAAGAATTATTTTTTTGTACGTATTTGATGAACCCCACTACGTAATTGGTGAAACCCCTTGCGTAATTGATGAACCCCTCCAAGAATTTTTTTTTGTACGTATTTGGTGAAACCCACTACGTAATTGGTGAACCCCCTTTTGTAATTGGTGAACCCCTTCAAAAATTATTCTTTTGTACGTAACTGGTGATCCCCACTACATAATTTGTGAATCTCACTACGTAATTGGTGAACCCCAGTACGTAATTGGTGAACCCCTCCAAGAATTATTCTTTTGTACGTATTTGGTGAATCTCACTACGTAATTGGTGAACCCGACTACGTATTTGGTGAACCCCACTACGTAATTGGTGAACCGTTCCAAGAATGATTCTTTTGTACGTATTTGGTGAACCCCACTACGTAATTGGTGAAGCCCACTACGTATTTGGTGAAGCCCACTACGTATTTGGTGAACCCCACTATGTAATTTGTGAACCCCTCCAATAATTATTCTTTTGTACGTATTTGGTCAACCCCACTACGTAATTGGTGAACCCCTTCAATAATTATTCTTTTGTACGTATTTGGTGAACCCCACCACGTAATTGGTGAACCCGTCCAAGAACTATTTTTTTGTACGTATTTGGTGAACCACCCCACTACGTAATTGGTGAACCCCTCGAAGAATTTTTATTTTGTACGTATTTCGTAACCCAATACGTAATTGGTGAACCTCACTACGTATTTGGTGAACTCCACTACGTAATTGATGTACCCCTGCAAGAATTATTCTTTTTTACGTATTTGGTGAACCCCACTACGTATTTGGTGAACCCCACTACGTATTTGGTGAACCCCACTACGTAATTGATGAATCCCTCCAATGATTATTCTTTTGTACGTATTTGGTGAACAATACTACATAATTATTGAACCCACTACGTACCCCAGTACATACTTGGTGAACCCCTCCAAGAATTATTTTTTTGTACGTATTTGGTGAATCTCACTACGTAATTGGTGAACCCCCTTACGTAATTGATGACCCCTCTAAGAATTATTTTTTTTGTACTTATTTGGTGAAACCCACTAAGTAATTGGTGAACCCCTTCAAAAATTATTCTTCTGTACGTAATTGGTGAACCCCACTACATAATTGGTGAATCTCACTACGTAATTGGTGAACCCCAGTACGTAATTGGTGAATCCCTCAAAGAATTATTCTTTTGTACGTATTTGGTGAATCCCACTACGTAATTGGTGAACCCGACTACGTATTTGGTGAACCCCACTACGTAATTGGTGAACCGTTCCAAGAATTATTTTTTTGTACGTATTTGGTAACCCCACTACGTATTTGGTGAACCCCTCCAATAATTATTCTTTTGTATGTATTTGGTGAACCCCACTACGTAATTAGTGAACCCCTCCAATAATTATTCTTTTGTACGTATTTGGTGAACCCCACCATGTAATTGGTGAACCCCTCTAAGAATTATTCTTTTGTACGTATTTGGTGAACTCCACTACGTAATTGGTGAACCTCATTACGTATTTGGTGTATCATAATAGGTAATTGGTGAACCATTTCAAGAATTATTCTTGTGTACGTATTTGGTGAAACTCACTACGTAATTGGTGAACTCAATTACGTAATTGATGAACCCTACTACGTATTTGATGAACTCAAAAATAATCAAAAAAAAATTTTACTGCCTGATGAATTTTGTATGACCGAGATTACCTCAAAAGAATCTAAAAACTACAAAAATCCTACATGCCGGGAAGTTTTTGGCGCATCATAAAATATCCGGTAATCAGACGGTTTTAGTTGGAATTTCGAGTTTCAAAGCGGTTTCTTTTTCCACGTCTTATTTTAGTTTACCTCTAGGAGCCTTTTCTAGAGATTAGACTATTTGGGATCCTGTCAGAATAACTTCTCACGTACAGAGGATAAACTTCTGATCTTTTACATCATTAGATACACTCCGTCCAAAGACATCAACTTATACTCTATAAGTAACTTCAATGACATACTATGCACATGATAGTAAACCCAATAACACATTGCTAGACGTGACGTATTGATGTAGTCAAAGTTTGAAAGAAAATTTAATAATATTAAATATTATTAAATCAGGCATAATTTTTTAGTAATTTGATATTTTAAAACTCGTTGAATTATGAGATTATCAAGATTTATGCATCAATTTTGATAAATCATGAAATACTAAAAATTAGAATTATAGAGAAAAAACGTCTCAACAAATATCATAAGTTGTCGCATGAAAATTAAACAAAAGGTATTTAAACTATCTCAGAAAATCTTAAAAATAAAATAAATGTAAAATTATGAAAATATCCAAAACTTGCGGAAACAACTTTTGAGCCTCTGAAAGTGCCTTAAACGACTGTTTTTTTTTGTCTGAAACCGGACCCTAATAGGTAAACCCTTTTAAACACGTAAATCTCTGAACGAGTTTCGATTTGATATTTTACGAGTCCCGTGAGTCAACCCGAGTCAAAAGTTATGACTTCCGAAAAGTGGACTGCGCGTGCGACGATTTTATGGCTCCATAAACTCCAATGCGACACGGTCTGCATCACATATGTTTACTAACTAACAATGGCTTTAACTTATAGCCAACCTAATTTCTCCCTCCATCCCATCTTCCATCATAAAAAAGAATTATGAAATATTAACCATCTTGTATATAAGAAAAAAAAAATCAAAAGAGTAAAAACAATCGATGAGTTACGATGACATATAAATAGTACATAATTAAATGATACATAATTATACACTATGTAGTATATAATAATATACATAACGAAACCAAGAATCTGAAAATATGCAGAACAGAAAAAATAGCATGTTTTGCCTCTGAAAACAGAGCGAAATATTAGAGAGCAATCTGCAAAAAGAAAATTTGACCAACAATATGATATTTATACCTATTCACATCACGAAATTTGAATAATTCAACGTCACACAATAAGAACCAAACTTCAAGCACAAAATCAGGTCTAACCAAAATTCAAAAGTTGTAAAAAACATCAAAGAATCAGAGCTAACTACACGAATTTAGCAAAACTAATTGGTCTCTTGATATAGTTAAGAATGATCTTTCTAGCCATAAAAACAAATTGGTAATAAAAAATCAATTAGCTTATTGAAATATGTTGTGTAAGTTTATTTGCCAGCAACAACAGAGAGAGTTTCTTGGACGAAATCGTAATTCGAATGGAAGAACTAAGATTGAAATCAATAATAAGAGAAACTCAAAGCCATGTAGGAGGCGTGATTCTAATTTTCATCCTCGCGGCGTCACTCAATACTCGTGTGAACAGTTGAACAATTAAGGGCATTGATGTTAGAATATAACCCAACTGAATCTTAGCTCAGGGAAAACGACCATTTTTGCAAACACGAAAACTTCCGGCCAATTAACAAAACCATGTAAAAAAATCAGCCCACCTACCTAAATTTTCATTTTTTTGGGGGGAGAACATTGACACTTTAAATATAAATAAATAAAAAATAATCAAAGTTGAAAGAAAAATAAAAAATAATCACCCCAAATCTAAAAAAATAATAATAATTTCCGATGCCAAAAAATGATACCCACCATCTAGCAAACAATTGATAACTGGAGTAGTTTTTCCATAGGTTGGCGTTCGAAATTGTTTTTGGCCACGAGATTTTTTTTTATTTTAAAACACGTACAATGACTATTTTTTATGTTTTCTTATAATTATTTTTTATGATTTTTTTTCAACTGATCATTATTTTTTTCTTTTCGTGGCCAAGTTAAAAAATTACATTAACGCAGAACTTATGATTCTATTAGTGGTAATGCATGGCTTGGTGTAAACTCATATTATCTTTTCATTATTTCAGTTACAATCTTTTATAACATATTATTTGTTTAATATGTGTCTGATTTTGTTCATTTGTATTATCTAGAAAAGTGAGTCTTATCTCCCGTTACGTTATACAATGAAGAAACCTCAATCATTGATTGTACTCAAGAAGGTCTAACGGGTAATTTTTTGCTTTGAAAACCGATAGAAATAAGATATGAAGTATCAATTAATTTACCTATTCTTAAAAGCTCATGAAATGGTATTGATCATTTAAAAGTTTATGGACGTGAATTACTACTGGCGCAAAGTTGAGTGTAAGTTGAACTTAATTTTAAAATTAAATAAGACCTAATCTCATGTGGTCTATGAGAGTCAAACTATTACTATAGTCGGAGATATTATTTCATGGAGTTCTAAAAATTATATGTACCGTATTTGCCAACAAAAATACGAACACATACCTTAGGGTAAGAAATTATCAATTTGTGAGAAGTGGAGATGTAACAAAAAAATGTTAATATATAAAAAAATATATAGAATAATTCGGAATATTTACTTTATGAATTCTTAATTTAAAAGAAATCAAATGATTGAGAATAAGAATAACTAGATATTGTATTTTTTAGATAAAAAAACTATTGATAAGGAATTAATTAAATGTTCTCTCAATGATGTGAAACTATGATCAATGTGACAACGGATCCCAAGAATTTGATGCCCTATTTTTGACATTTTTGCATAAAACAGGCTTCTGGAGAGTTGTTCTGTTGTATTTATTTTTCATCACACCCACGTTGTATTTTTTTCTTTTTGTCGAATTCACAAATTCTAAAGAAATAGGAGTAGACTGCCTCGAAACTATGATTTCTTAGAACATAATTATGGGGTAATTTAAATATTTGTCTCAAACTATCTTATCCACCCACACTTTATCATACATGCACAAAATTAAAGCACCTTATTTTATACCTTCTAAACATAAATGCTAGCAGAAAATTACACTTCAAGTGAGTGTGGGAGTGTTTGTCTAAAATTATTTTAATTTACTAGTCAATTATATGTGTGTTGTGCGTGTTAAAAAAATTAATAATAAATAATATGTATAAAATATGAATAGAACTACATATAAAAGTATTTGATCACATTTTGACTAGTTATGTCAAATACTAAGAATTCAATCTATTAAAAGTTGATGATATTTTTTGTTAAAGGTTTTGTGTTGTTATAGAGAGTTAAATTTTTTTTTTAATTAATATATCAGTTTGACATATTCCTAGATACTGCAATTTGGTTGTTGATTGTATAGTAAAGCTGGCTTCTGCTTCGATTCTTTACCGTATTTGGTTTAATGTGATTCCTCTTGGTATTTAGATTTGGTACTTATATTGATTCTTGCTAATTAGTTTTTTAGTTGTTATTTTGCTGATAGATTTCATTCCCTAAAAAGGTAAAAGAGATTTAAAATATTAATTTTAATATTAAATTATTTATCTATACAATTTTTTGATGTAATTCGTTCTATTTAAAATAAATTTATCTCTGAATTTTTTAACTCATATATTTTTAATAATTGAAATAGTAAATGAGATTTTGGTAAAGAGAATATCAGAAGAAGTACTAATTCAGAATTCTACATAATAGTGAGAGCATGTGCCAAAAAAAGATTTTTCCTCTTAATCCCATTTATATATACTACAGACTTAAAAAAAGGTAAAAAAAGATTTGAAGTATTAATTCAATATCAAAGTATTCACTTATCTAACTCTTTTCAAGATTCGATCTATTTAAATTAATTTTTCACAACTAATACATTGTTAATAATTGACATGATAAATGTGATTTTGGTAGAGAGAATACCAAAAAACTTATCAATTTATGATTTCATATAATAGTAAGGGTAGTTTGTGTCCAAAAATATTTCTTCCCTCAGCCCCATTTAAAAGTAGTAATCATTAAAAATGTCATTTCAAATTATATGTAATTAACAAATGTTATTTGAATTACATTTTAGTTTGTGGAAACACTTACAAAATATACATGCTCTAGTATTTTTTAAAATGTTTTTACATGCACATAAATATGCTCTAAAATATATACAAATATTTCTCAAAAAAAAATTGTATGGCATAATAATGAACTAAAATATTGTTATTCCAATGTACAAAAATACTTTTAGTCATAAATACTAACAAACACACAATTAATGTGTTTGAGTTAATTAAAAATCATTTTGAATTATTTGATTTATGCACTTCTTTGAAAATAACAAACGTGTATGTATATATATATATATATAGTTAATTAAATCAAGGGAGGCGCGCGTTTTGCCTGCGATGGCGTTTTGTTTCCCATTTTCAATTGTTTTAGGTGACGCGTGCTTTGTCTCTACTCATTATTCCAGCTGTCATCGTGCCATTCATTGACGTTAGTGACGGTTATGTCTTGTTAGACGCACCCTTTCAAAAAAAGTCCTTTCAAATTCCCGTTTTCAAAGAACTTTATGGAGCGTCTTTTCATTTTCTTCTTATTCTTCTTCTTCTTCATTTTTTTTATCCTGGAGCCTATTTAAGGATTCTCTTGTTTTACTTCTTCCCATCTTCGTTTGTGGTAAGATATTCTCCCCTATTATCTTCTTCCTCATTTTCTTGTTTGAAATTCCCTCCCCTTCATCTATGGCGCGAGGTGATACTTCGAAGTTTAAGCCCCCAGTACCTTTGGTCAAAAACCATGCTGAGTTAGGACACTTCCTAGATTCCTACCGCGACGCATTTCCCTCTAATGTAGTGTGTGGTCTAGGTGAAAGTGGGGCCGCAGTCCATCCCTGTAGTCCTCTATACCAAATAACCTTAAGCCCTATGTACATAGCTTTGGGGCTTAAGCTTCATTTCTCCCTTTACTTTCAGGAATTCTTCCACACCTGTAAATTAGCTCCATCACAGTTTACCCATAGCTCGTATATGATTTTACTTGATTTTGAAGCCTTGAATAGGAGGTATGGCTTAGTTTTAGGAGTAGATGAACTTAGGGCGTGCTACATAATCAAGTACTATGTCGAGTCAGAATGTTACTATCTGGCCCCTCGTCTTGGTGTTGAAAATTAAAATGATCACTGCGATCCCAAAAGGGAACAAAGGCTGGGAATGAGATGTTCTCCAGATAGGAGGGAACTGGGGCGATGATTGCCGCTGG
Organism: Datisca glomerata; assembly: GCA_003255025.1. Lineage (NCBI taxonomy): Eukaryota > Viridiplantae > Streptophyta > Magnoliopsida > Cucurbitales > Datiscaceae > Datisca > Datisca glomerata. The sequence continues at coordinate 2,193,595 of QANY01008723.1, read as the reverse complement.
ACTATTCCCCGCAGATGGGGAGTCTATGGTAAGTTGACGGAGCTTCGGTTCCTACTTCTTTGCTTTCTGTTTATTTTTTTTGTACCTTCCCTTTTTATCAATGAAATGTCTTTTTCTTCTTGGCGTGTTTCATTAGTTTAGTATTTTATATTTAGCAAGATTTGAGTGAGTAGAACTTAGGACTCTCATTCTTTCAACACTTTTCAACCAAAATGCTTTTCAAAATAAAGTAACTCAGCACATAGCAATTTCTAAGTTTCCAAATTATTCTAAGCAATCTAAGTTCAGATTTCAGTAATTCAAAGCATTAATTCAAGTTTTTCTAAATAGAAATTTATAAGTTTCAAAATTTAATTCAAAGCACTAACTCGTTTAGAGAGGATGAGTCTTTCATGCTTCCATTGTGTTTCGTTTCCTTGCTTTTCACAAAAGAGAAGGTTTATTCCGCTCTCAATGGCTTAGGCTTCTTGGCCACTGACCTTTTTCACAATTTAGAGAGAGGGTTTCTCCCGCTCTCAGAGGCTTACTCTTCTAGGCCGGCGACCTTTTTTCAGTTTTGATTTTCTTTTTAGAGAGGCATCCCCGTTGTCAAGGTTTTAGGCTTTCAAACCATCAATCCATTTTCCATTTTAAGAGTGGTTTTTGTTTCGCTTTCAGTGACTTAGCTTTTAGGCCATGGTCATTACTCATTTTTTCTACATTTTAAAGAGAAGGGCTCTCCCGCTCTCAAGGACTTAGGCTTCTGGGCCGCCGACCTATTTTTTACAATTTAAAGATAAGGTTTCTCCCGCTCTCAAGGACTTAGGCTTCGGGGCCTCCGACCTATTTTTTATATTTTAGAGAGAAGGTTTCTCCTGCTCTCAAAGGCTTAAGCTTCTAGGCCGCCGACCTTTTTTCAGTTTCTATTTTCTTTTTAGAGACGTGGTTTCTTCACTCTCAAGGGTTTAGGCTTCTACGCTGTCGTCCCCCTCTTTTTTTGTGAGAAAGAAAGAAAGAATTGACATCAGTTTTTTATGTTGAAACAGTTGCAAGAAAAAACCACTGAAATTGTATATTGCAATAACAATGAACAATTTAAACAAAGTATTTCTTAAGGTAGCTAGCATTCTAGGGTTTTGCAAATTCCGCTTCCTTCTTTGTCATGAGGTGATGGTAGTCGCTTCCTCATACTGCTTTGACGATGAAAGGACCTTCCCAAGACAAAATAAACTTTCCTTATGTATGGAAGATGTTTTTCAAAACCAAATCTTCCTCTTGAAATTCGTGCTTTCTAATTTTCTTCTGGAAATAGGCTTTCCTTTTCTAATTGTAATTAGTTGTTTGCACGAATGCCGCTTCCCTTTTTTCTTCTAACAAAACATGATTTTCTTTCATAAGTTCTTTGTTTTGTAGTTTAGTCAGTACTGATATAAGAGTTGGATTTCCTACTTGCACTGGTATAACCGCTTCTATTTCCGTAGGCCAAAGCAAATGGTGTTTCTCTTGTCTCCTCTCTAGGAGTTGTTCGATATGTCCATAGTACTCCTGGTAATTCTTCTATCCATTTTTCCTTTGCTTACTCTAGGTGTTTCTTCATGTTGTCGAGTATGATTTGGTTTGATCTATCTGCCTGCCCGTTTCTGTATGGGGAGTAGGGTGTAGAGAATCAGTTGGTCATTTACAGGTTTTCACAAAAAGTCATCACCGTCATTCCGGTGAATTGAAGTCCATTGTCAGACACTAATACCCGAGGGATTCCGTATCTGTACACTATATTCTTCTAAAGTAATCCCTTTACTTCTTCTTCATGAATCCTAGCAAAAGCTTCCGCCTCAATCCACTTGATGAAGTAGTTGGTGGTAACTAGCAAGAAGCATTTCTGAGCGGGTGCCAAGGAGAGTGGTCTGACGATGTCCAGAGCCCACTGCATGAATGGCCAAGGACTTTTCATGGTGTTGAGTTCTCCTGTGGCCAATTTTATTACGGGAGAAAATCGTAACACTTGTCACATTTCTTTGCATGTGTTTGGCATCCTGATGCATTTTTTGTCAGCAATACCCTTCATTCAGTATTTTGTGGGCTAGAGATCTGCCCCTGTATGATTTCCGTACACACCTCCTTGAACTTCTACTAACACGTATCCGGCCTTCTTTTCTTTTAGGCACTTCAGATACGGTCTTGAAAAAGACCCTATACAATAAATCATAAATTATGCAAGCACTCCGTTGTTGAATCTTCCAAGTGTGAAGTTTGTCTCAGGGTAGGATCCCTTCTTTTAAGCAACGTATTACGTCATCATGCCAACTCGGTTCCTGCCCAGTTTTCACCTCTACTACCTATTCGGCTACGATGCTTGGCTTTTCTAGAAACTCAACTGGTACACTTCGTTTTCGTGTGATTTGTAGTGAGGATCACAAATTAGCCAAGGCGTATGCGTGCCCGTTTTTCACTCTCAGGTCATGGTGAATTTGGAAAATATTTAGTTGCTTGAGCAGTCCCTTTGCCCGCTGTAGGTAACTAATCATTCTTTTATCCTTTGCCCCGAACTCCCTGTACCTGTTTTACTACCAACATTGAATCATAAAAGATTTTTATTTCATTTACATCTAATTCATGTAACAAAGTGATTCCGCTATTAGGGATTCATATTCTGCTTCATTGTTTGAAGCATTGAATCCAAATCAATAGAGTGTTCGAGTGTTTCTCCAAACGGAGTTCGTAGTACAACTCCCGCTCCGACACATTTATTGTTGAGGCTCCGTCAACGTATAATTCCCATGTCCCATTTTCAATTACTTGGTTTCCACTTCCTGATTCGTCTTTGACGTTAAATGTAAAGACTGCTACAAAATTGCCTAAAGGCTTGCTCTTTGATCATTGTTCTCGGTTCGTAGTGGATCTCATTTTGGCTTAACGCGATTGACCAATTTCTCGTTCTTCCACTTATTTTGGGTGAATGCATGTGACTTCAAATTGGCGAATCCGTCGGTACCTTTATGGTGTGCGCCTGAAAGTAGGGTCTTAGTTTTCTTACGGCCACTACAACAATCAGCATTAGTTTTTCCATCCTTTTGTAACGAGTCTCGGTCGCCACTAGACTTTTACTGATGAAGTAAACCGGCTTCTTTTTCCTTTCTTCTTCTCTGGTCAGTATAGCGCTGACGGCGGTCTGTAAGACAGCTACCTATAAGTACAAAGGTTCCCACGACTTTTGTTTTGACAATAATGGTGAAGTTGTCAAGTACTCTTTTATCTTGCTGAGAGCTTCCTCACACTCGCCATCACATCCGTCTGCTGAATTCTTCCTCAGCTTTGCAAAAAATGGCTTACACTTGTCAGTTGTTATTGAAAGGAATCTATTCAAAGCCATCAACTGTCCCGTTAAGCCTTGTATTTCCTTCTGGTTTCATGGGATTTTCATCTCCATTATGGCTTTTACTTTATCTGGGTTAACCTCAATTCTTTGCTGCGTAGCCAAGTGGCCGAGGAATTTTCCGGCCGCTACTCTGAATGTGCATTTTTCCAGATTCAACTTCATCGAATTTTTCCTTAGGATGGAAAAGGCCTCACAAAGGTTTTCGATGTGATCTTTGCGCTCTTAACTCTTCACCAACATGTCATCGATATAAACTTTCATGGTTTTCCCAATCTACTCTCGGAAGATTCTATTTACTAACATTTGGTAGGTTGTATCTTCATTTTTCAAACCAAAAGGCATAGCCTTATAACAGAAAGTACCATGTTTAGTTATGAAATACGTTTTCTCTTGGTCATGCTATAACACTTTCACTTGGTTGTATCCTGACGAGGCGTCCATGAAGCTTAGAAGTTTGTGTCCTGAGTTGGCGTCCACCATCTGATCTGTTCTAGGTAACATATATTCATCTTTCATGCAAGCTTTGTTCAGATCTGTGGATTCCACACAAATCCTCCATTTCCCACTTTTTTTTACCATGACAACATTAGCGAGCCATTCTGGATAATCTACCTCCTTAATGAAATCCACTTTTAGTAGTTTGTCAACTTCTTCTTTAATGGCCAGGTTTCTTTCTGGCGTGAAACTCCTTTTTTGCTTCGTCACTGGTTTAGCTGAAGGGTCAGTATTTAGTTTATGATAGATTATATTTTTCGGTATACTTGGCATCTCCTGAGCAGTGGTTGTAAAAATGTCATTGTTTCTCCGTAGGAAGTCAGTCAACCTTTCATTCTCCTTTTTCTCTAGGTAGGCCTCAATATTTGTTATTTTCTGTGTTTCTTCATCAAACCAATTTGGTTCAATTTCTTCTCCCGCTTCATACCCAGGGCCCGCTTGTGCATCCTTCTGTGATTGCTATTTCTCATCTCCTTCCACCAGTTTTTCTTTCGCTCTTCCCGTCTTCTGTTTCCTCACTAATTCCAATGCGGTTACCGTAGAGATTCTGATGGCATCTGAGTCTCCATTTATAGTTTTAATTCCTTTAGAGGATGGATATTTTAGCACTTGGTAATAGGCGGATGGCACCGCCTTCCTTTTATGTAACCAGGTTATCCCCAAACACCTTCTGAGTAGCTCACAATCCTGTTGAAGCCCACTAGTAGTTGTGGCAGACCTTGTACCAGTCGTTCCGCCATAGACATTTCTTTAAGTGTTGATCGATAGAGAATGTTGACGGCACTGTCATCATCAATCAGCACCCTTCTCAGTAGACAATTTCTGACATGTATTGAGATGCCAAGGTCGTCGTTATGATACCCGTCATGTTCCAAGTCTGTGTCGTAAAAAATGAGTGAGGGATTCCTACTTTCGTTGGCGGAGCCTTTCTGCGTCCAACTTCTTTCCAATAGTGGTTTTTTGCTGTACACTTTCCTTTCTTTTCTCGTAATCCCCTCCAGTTCAATTAAAGTAATGATGGTGTCGACTATTCAGAGATGCTACTTCCCATTATCCTTTTTCCCTCATCATTAGACACCCTTTTAGCTTCCCGCTATGGTTCCTCCCTACTTCCCGTTATACCTTCTCCACATAGTCCTTCAGCTAGAGCAGTTTTTTGTAAAATGCCCATTGCTATTATGGAATGAGCAATATTCATCCTTGTGCGTGTGGTCTGGTTCCCTTGCAAGTAGGACCGGTCTTTTCAGCTAAGGTTTGTCTGTTATGATATCTAAGACTTGGTTTATTGAGACTCTCAATGGGGTATAGACCTTGTCTCTAGGATGGATGTCATCCGCGGGTCTCCTTGGAGCAACGGTTCTGTTCTGCTTGTTGTCTCCCCGCTCATCTTCTTTTTCCGTTCTCTGATTATGCTTTGAGCTCCATTCTTCCTTCTTTGTCTCATTAATTTGCCGTCCCGCTTGCTTCAAAAAACTTCTTTTTTCTTCCTCCAACATGATGTATTCTTGCATCCTTTGGAAAATCTCTGCTATGGTCAGGGGTTTTATCTTTGACAACTCTTCAAAGAAGGCTGATTCTTAATACTTTGTCGTCATAACGCCCCACCTTGGCCATTTTTTCCTTGAATATGCGAGTGTATTCCTGAAGCGTTTCTTTTTTCTTTTGAGTGGATATCGTTAGGAGGTAGTCTGAGTCCTCCATTACTGCTTAATAAGTAGTGTACTGTACCAAGAAGGTAGTGGAGATGACAATAAAATTAGTAATGGATTGAGCAAGGAGAGAGTAATACCATTTGAGTGCAGTCCCGTCTAGACTTGTGGGGAATATCTTTCACATCAAAGCGTCTTCATGCTGGTATAACACCATGACTTGCTTGAACCATCTGAGATGATCTACAGGGTCTGACTTCCCTTCATAATATTTGAATTTAGGTGCTGTGAACTTCCTCAGAATTGGGGCGGCTAGAATTTCTGGACATAGTGGAGTTCTGGTGAGTGATTCTAAGTCAGTTTTTCCTTGTTTCTCAGGCTCCTTAGTTCCATCATCTCTTCCATGATAGCTTCCATCATGACTTTTGGTGGGAGAATTTCTCCTGCCTCCTCCTTTTCGTGTTGCTTAGAGTGAACCTTGTCGTCTTCATTCCACACATTCCTACTCCTTTCATTGTCGCCTTCCCATCTGGCTTTGTTTCTTCCTCAGTTGTCCCTTTCCTCACGGTTAGTGTACTAGCTCACTTATGCCCGTATATGTGCAAGTTCCCATTGCAATGCAGCAATCTGCTCATGCATTGTCTGCCATGCGTTGTGTATTGTATCGGCCCAGGATGGTCCAAAGCATCTCGACTAGGGAAGCAGGGTGATTGGCTTGTTCATCCTCGTTCATATTTCTTTCGTTGAGGGTGGTGTTTGACCTGATTTGAGGCATGGTTTGGTTTTCTGGAGGGTGTCATTAAGGTTGTGTTTCTTCTCTCAATGAAAGCACCAAAATTTAAAAGATTTTTCTATTTGGCCATGAGAATAATGATAATGCCTAATTTTTATAAGTGTTAACCAGAAAGAATGGGAGGAGAATTTAAGAGTAAGAGGAGTTTTTATAGAATCTCAGGATTTTCCTTTTTAGTTGTATTGAATGCGTTCTTCCTCTAGTACATTAGCCTTTATATAGATTTCTCAAATCCCATGTGTAAATTAAAATAACAATATAAAAGAAAGCACTCATTATTCCTAGGAATCACACCCGTTTATGGGGGTCATTTTTCTATGTGTGGTCCCCTTTTTTTCTGTTTCGTTCAGTCATCAATAAATCACAGCCACTTGATAATTTCTTATGGCTTCAAGCCAACCAATCACAGTAACTTGGTGGTCTATCAATCTGTATCATCTGAGTATTTTCAGCTTTTACCAAATCAATCATTGTCGCTTGCCTATCTTCTCAAGTATTTTCACCTATCTCCATTCTTCTTCTTTTCCTTCCTTTCTCATTCTGGCGAGTTCTCCCGCTTCAGCGTTCTTTCCAGTTCTGACGAGGTCTCCTACTTCAGCGTTCTTTTCTGCTCTGACGAGATCTCCCGCTTCATTATTCTTTCCTGCTCTGACGAGATCTCCCGCTTCAGCATTCTTTCCTGCTCTGATGAGATCACCCGCTTCAACGTTCTTCCCTGTTCTGATGGGTCTCCCTCTTTTGAGCTCTTCTCACTTTGATGAGGCCTCTCCCTTCAGCATTCTTTCCCGCTTTAATGAGGTCTCCCACTTCAACGTTATTTCTAGTTTTGACGAGGTCTCCCACTTCTGCATTTTTCCCGCTTAGCCCCAAATCTTGCCATGTTCGTGGCCCACGCGTCCTATCAAGATTAATTTTTTCTATACACTTGTCTTGGGTGGTTTTTTTCCTGTTCAGAAATATTCATGTTGTATTTTTTTAAAATATAATCTATTGAATAAATTTGGGAAATAGATTTCTGACACTATAAATTTAAGGTTGAAAACATCCAATTTCTGAGATAAAGATATCTGAAAGAAAGAAATAACAATAGAAAATAATGAAGAAAGTTTGTGAAGACCAGGTCAAATTGAGTCTGAATCTATAGCTTTGATTTAAATTCATGTTTAGAATAATGTTCTAGTAAATAGTGTTTGACAGTCTTTTCTGTGCGTGGAGCAAAAACATTGTTGTGTACCCATATATGGAAAAAGATCTTTTCTTCCTAAAGTTCTCGACTAAAGGAGATCTGTTGGGCTAATTTTGTTCATCAATGTTAGAACGGACAATCAACATTACGTCGGTATTTTTAAAGCTACTGTACATTTATGCCAACTAAGCTCCCAATTAAACATTGCCAACATACCTTCTCAACCCTGTCAGCAATGTTTATAGAGCTCTATGTCAGCTGCATGTGATTAGCCTTCAAGGGATCGTCGAACAACGATTCTCTCTACACGACATCACCTAATTGGAGGACACCTTAACCAATAAGGCTACATCATGGAGATTCCTCCCTTTCTCTCTCACTAAATGGCTCCATGCACGCAAGAATGATTGATAAATTATTGGCAACAAATTTATTCCCTTTTTGTTATTCTTTTGTTAGTAGCTTAATGTTTTTCATCATTCATTCTCATATTTATATATTCTTTGTATCTACTCATTGTAACTCAATAAGAAATTAATTAGAGAAAATCTTTCCTCCATTTCTTCTTCTCTCTCTTTCTCTTTAACTTCGTATCAGAACATGTCAGTATCCTCCAATGGCCTTTGTTTCAAGCTCTAAAAACATAGCACCTTCCTCCTCAGGAAACTTCAATACTGCACCTAGTTGCCCAACATCAAGCTCCACAATCAACTCCTCAAATTTTCCCTCACGTTATCCCTCTATTTCTCTCACTTTTCTGTCCAATCATGTCCCTACTCTTCCCAGTATTTGTTACCAACAAATATGGTAACAATCTCAAGATGCCTCAATCGTAAAAACTACACATTTTGTAGGTCTCAAATACTGTCTACCGTTCGAGCATATGATCTCGAACCTTTTCTACTGTAGACCAAACCTATTCCTAAGGAGTTCATTCCCAATCCCTTTGTCTCTCCTGTCAATAGTCCAGTTCAGGTACCAAAACCAAATTCTTCATTCATCCTGAATCCAGAATTTATCAACTAGAGGAGGACAGACCAACATTTACTCAGGTGGCTTCTTGCTTCAATTACAGAAGCAATGTTCAGGTAAGTTGTCAATTGTACCAGTGCTCATGAAGTCTAGAGGATCTTAGAATAGATCATTACGCCTCAGTCTAAGGCTCTTACACTTCAGCTAAGGTACCAGCTGTAAACAATCAAGAAATGAGCACTCTCTATTAATGATTATGTCCTCAAAATGCGAAGTGTAGTTGACAGTTTGTCTTCTACTAGACAAATTATCACTGATGAAGATCTTTTGTCTACATCCTTGGAGGACTTGGATCTGAGTATAATATAGTCGTGGTGAACATCACTTCACAAGGTGATTCAATCTCTCTCCAGGAAGCACAATTCATGCTCGAGAGCCATGAAATGAGCATTAAGCATCTTTCAAGTACCAATAATTTAGAATTCCACTCTCCTACAACTCATGTGGCTAGCTACCAGCAACGCAAATCAAGTAATACACCTTATACTCCCATTAATTTTTATAGAGGAAGCTCTAATAATACTCGTTGCCGTGGAAGGGATCGAGGTAGGAATGGTAATAGGCTCACGTGTCAAATCTATCACAGAATGGGATACTATGCATCAACTTGTTATAACAGGTTTGATCCCAATTTCCAAGTATTTTAGTCTTCTTAACAAGAAAGTGCACCATCACCTCACTCCTTCATTCAGTATCTCCTAACTCTCATAGGCCACCAAGTGCTTTTTCTTCCTCAACAACACATTCAGATGATGGCTCATGGTTTCTTGATAGTGGTTCCAACCACCACATCACCCCTGACCTTGCTAACTTGTCCCTAGAAGGTGAGTATAAAGCCAAACCCAAAGTCATGATAGGTAATGGTAAGATGTTGCATATTTCTCACATTGGTTGAAAATTTCTTCCAACTAATGATAAGTTCATTAAACTCACCCTTGATCAAATTTTGTGTGTTTCCTCTTCAATAAAAAACTTGCTTAGTATTTCTCAACTCACACTTGATAATATTGTAATTGTTGAGTTTGACTCTCTTTGATGTTATGTTAAGGACAAGATTACGAAGAGGGTGTTGCTGTAGGGTGTTCTTCATGAGGGTCTGTACCATTTTCAAGTCACTCAAGCCTCTAGCCCCTTGCAACATTGGCATTCCAACAAGTTTTTTGTCTTTTTAGCTAAATCTAATGTAAATAAGGCTAGTTTATAGCATATTAGGTTTGGTCACCCATTGTTTAAACCGTGAGTCATGTTTTACAGTCTTCCAAAGAGTCTAATGTTTGTCTTAACGCCTTAGCATTTTATGATTCATGCATGCTAGGCAAGGCTAATCATTTTCCTTTCAAATTATCCAATACTAATGCAATGAACTCTTTTGATCTAATACATGTTGATGTTTTGGGGGCCTCTTGTTAGATCAGATTTTAAAGTTTGAGAAAAAATCATTGAACCACGAACGGTTCGTGAGAGGAATATCAAAAAAATTTACATCAACTAATTTATCATATTAAATAATAAAATCATACATATGATTATGCATACAAAGTTAAACGTATTCAAAAGAGGTAGAAACAATTTTATACCCTTCTTTTATTGGAGACTTTCTGAATAAATGGAATCCTAATTTAACTTATTGTTCTTCAATCTTCAAAAATCAAGAACTTCAAATTGTTTTCGCACCAACGACCACTCGTGGATTTCATAAATATATCTCTGGAGAATATCGATCAGGAACTGAGAGTGGGTTTTCGAAACAACTGAGGAAGAAAAAAATTATTTTCTTCTCTATAGATTTCGACGGCAACAAAGTAGGGGGGAGAGACAACTTTTGCTTTGTATACTTAGGGTTGTGTTAACACACATCTTTAGGAGACAACCATAATGTCATCCCTTATGTAATAATTTTGGAACTTGCACTTATACCCCTACATACAAAATTTCCAAAAATTCAACCCCAATACTTATGTAATTGCTCAAAATTATATTTTCCTTTAAAGTCAATATTGTGTAAGAATTTATCAATCCCAATTGATAAATTAAATTGATCTCCATCAATTTATTTATTAATATCTTTTATTTACTAATTATTCAATAATTAGAAAATAACAAATTAATTAATTTGAACATCAATTAATTATTTATCACTAATTAAGTGACAATTAATTTGACCATCAATTAATTATTCAATAATTAGAAATACACTTTGATCCCAAAACACATTTTCGCCGAACTGATGTTGTTTCTTTTATTCATGTTCTCATGAACTATCTCTAAGACCGAATGGACCCACATGAATAAAGTTATAGGATTCAAATACCCGGTGAATTTATCTCTATAAATTATTGACATCATATGACTCCAGTATAGGTTTGATGCTAATCAACTCTCGATTCATGCGCACAACATTTTTTTGTTGGAGTAAATAAACTATTTTATTTCATGGTCCATAGAATATTTTAACACATTAGCCTTCATGAATATCAGTAACAAGAGTGGGATATAAAATTATCATTTACTCCTCTTGTTATTATTTTCTTAAATCATTTATTGATTGTGAAAAGAACGACATAGCAGTGAATTTTCTCGTACAATTCACAAGTCTTATTTAATGACTCATTTCATTAAATACTTAGCCAAGTTAATTTATTCACACACTCATGAATAAAGCATAACGTGATATTGTTACTTTCACAATCTAACCACGAATTTTCATATCTGTGAATCATGCAACTCCAACATAGTTGAATTATGATCCCAACAGTCGAGGTATTATCCGGTAATTCGAACTCACTCCTTTGACATATAAAAGACCGCAAGTAATTAAGTAAAGCTTCATATTCACCTCAGGATTTAGGTAATTATGAAAATACCGTTAATGTGTAACAATTAGATTTAGAGTTAGGTAAACGCTTTTGCTCCAAACTAATTTATTACCGATCTATTCAACATGTTCCATAACATGCTTAGGTTGACCTTCATAGTTTTCACTCTCATGCCCCAAGACCGACATCCTTTGGTTCAACTTAACAGTCATAATCGAACTCGATTGTCCAGTCGATCCTAAGACTGTAAATATCATTCTGAACTATTTCAAAAGAGTTTGTCTCGAAGACCCCTCTATCTTTACTCTTCTGATGTTGAAAATAGTTTCAAGACTTAATTAAATTATAAACACACTTTAATTAAGAGAAAAACTTTCATCCATTCATTAAATTCGGTAATACAAAATATCTTAGAAGTAACTAAATACTCATCAATAGTTATAACACCATACTTTATGGACATAATTCTAACACCTCTCCTCACCTTTCCACTTCTAGTTTAGGTATTATCTAAGCCTGCTTGATGATTCTACTCAATTCACATGGACTTTCCTACTTAAAACCAAGTCTGAAGTAAAACAAACCCTAATTAACTTCTTGGCTTATGTTGATAGACAGTTTAAGGCAAAGATAAAATGTGTTCAGAGTGATTGGGGGGGTTCAGACCTTTATTGCCTATATTCACCAACCTTGGCATCATTTCCAGGCATCCTTACCCACATACTCATGCTCAAAATGGTAGAATTGAACACAAATATAGGGATATAATTGAACGTGGCCTCACTTTTTTTTATCATGCCAAGCTAAAATTTTGGTGGGAGGTTTTCTCTATAGCTACTTACCTAATTAATATACTTCCTACACCAGTGTTGGTAAATAAAAGCCTTTCTAAAAAATTGTTTCACAAATCACCTAAATACAACCACCTTAGGGCTTTTGGATGCTTTTATTTCCTTTTTACATATAACAACCAAAAGCTAAACTTTCATACTAAAAATAGTGTGTTCATAGGGTATAGCTCATCTTTCAAAGGTTACATCTACCTAGAACCAATATCTGACAAACAATACATATAAATCAATGTTGTTTCTAATGAAAAGAACTCCCTTATTCTAATCTAAGAAGAATAACCACACTTACTCCCTCTAGTTTGCCTATTTTTGTTACTCCTCATGTTTCCATTCCTTTTGTTCAGGTACCATTTTCTCTACCTCACTTGCCAACTCCACTGTCAAGCCTTGCAGCATTATCTTCTTCTCAGTCTTGCTCTTCTCCTACACCAGTTGATAATGCTCTCCACTTAGGTAATGCTTCAGGTATACTTATCCCTTCTTCATCTCTCAACTATAGTTTCCCTTCTAACATTGTTCTATTTCTCCCCTCACCCACCCCACCACCTTCTATGCCTATCCATCATTTAACCAATGTCAGACATATGCCTCTCATGCTTACCAGGTCCAAAACTGACTCTTTAAAGCCAAATGCTTTCACCTCAATTCTAAAATATTTCTCTCAGCCTAGTTTTGTATAGGAAGCCCTTAATGACAGCAACTGGAAATCTGCTATGACTAAGGAGTTCAATGCACTTCAAGCAAATGACATTTGGACTTTGGTACCACCTCATGAGGACCAAACTGTTGTCAGGAACAAATGGGTATTCAGGATGAAGTAAAATGCAGATGGCATTGTCAATATGTACAAGGCCAAGCTAGATCCCAAAGGGTTCCAACAATAAATGGGAATCAGTTGTTTTGATACGTTTAGCCATGTTCTTAAGCCATGCACATTAAGAGTAATCTTTACACTTGTTGTTAGCAAAGGATGAGAGATTCAACAACTTGATATCAATAGTGCTTTCCTCCATGGCAAGTTTAAAGAAACTATTTTTATGGAGTGGCCGCGATGATTAAACACCCTAGCAAACCTAACCACATTTGCAAGCTGCACAAATCCCTCTATGGCTTAAGGCAGGCACCCAGAGCATGGTGTGGCAAGTTAAAACTAGCTTTCACTGGATTGGGCTTCCACCATGTTATATCTGATGCATCCCTCTTCATTAAGTTTACTGGACCTCATATGTTTCTTGTGCTCATCTATGTGGATGCTATCTTAATAACATGCCGTAGCTCCTCTCTCATTCAGCAGGTAATTGGCCATTTATGTGCTCAGTTTTCCCTTAAGACTCTAGGGTCAATTTCCTACTTTCCCGGGTTTGAAGCTTTTGAAGATCAGACTGGATTGTATCTCACCCAAGCTAAGTATCTCACTGATATCCAAGCCAAAACCAACATGATTAATGTAAAGAGATGTCCTACACCTTTGTGCCCCTCTTACAAGTTCACCCATCGGTAGTCCTATTTTTCAGATCCAAAACTATACAGAAGGGTGATTGGCTCTCTCCAATATCTCACAATGACTTGACCTGATAATGCATTCACTGTTAACAAGCTTAGCCAATTCATGTCACATTCAACTGAAGCTCACTGGAAAGTTTGTGAATGACTCCTTCGTTATCTAAAGGGTACCCCTCATATTGGCTTACATTTCTCTCATTCCTCAAGACTTACTCTCGAGGGATACTGTGATGCGGATTGGGCTTCTTATTCTCTAAATGATCGCAAATCCATCACTGGTATATCTGTGTATCTAGGAGGTAACCTTATTGCTTGGAGCTGTAAGAAACAAGCAATCATTGCTCGATCCAACACTGAAGCTGAGTATCGGGCCCTTACTTCAGTTGCAGTGAGGTTTTATGGCTTCTCTCTTTTTTCAAAGAACTCAAGCTTCAACCATCTTCCCCACCTATGATTTGGAGTGATAACCAATGAGCTCTTTCGCTCACAGCTAATTATGTATTCCATGCACGTACCAAGCACATTGAACTTGACATGCAATTTTATTCGACAACACATTCTGGTGAAAACTGTCGAAGTTAGGTACATGCTCTCTGCTTCTCAACTGGTTGATATACTCACCAAGCCTCTATCTCCAACAATTTTAAGCTTTCTTAGCTCCAAGCTCAGCCTAGCTTTGCCACTCTTTCGCTTGAGAGGGGATGTTAAACCTATTGTACATTTATGCCAACTAAGCTCCCAATTAGACACTGCCAACATAACTTCTCAACCATGTCAGCAATGTTTACAGAGCTCCATGTCAACTGCAAGTGGTTGGCCTTCAAAGGTTCTTCAAACAACCAATTCTGTCTACACGGCATCACCTAATTGGAGGACACCTCAACCAATAGGGTTGCATCATGGAGATTCCTCCTTTCTCTCTCACGTAATGGCTTCATGTATGCAAGCATGATTGAGCAGTGATTGGCAATATATTTATTACCTTTTTGTTATTATTTTGTCAGTAGCTCAACGTTTTTCATCATCCATTCTCATTCTAACTCGGTAAGAAATTGATTAGAGAAAATCTTTCATCCATTTCTTCATCTCTCTCCTTCTCTTTATCTAGTACAAACGCAGAATAGAAAACGTATTTTTTTCTTTTTTTTCTTTTTTCTTTTTCTTTTTGTCCTTTTGCTAGGACGAATCTAGACCTCTAATATCTATAATGTACAGTCCAGATTTATTAAGGTTCTCTATTACTCATGGAACAATAGAATTATGATCCTATTGTTGGGGGTTATGCCCTCAAAGTATGTGTATTGATAATTTGATATGAAATTTAATGATGATTACATTTTTCTTATAATTATTCTTTTAAATTATTGTTGAATAACTTATATAAATATCTGAAAACTCCATATTCACTAATGAGACTATGATCTTGTATTAGTACAAGAGGATTAAGATCATAGATAATGAATAAAACTGTCAGCAACATATTAAAGTATGAAATCTTTAATGAATGATTGTTAGTACGGTTCACAAAGCATTATGAATGCGTGCGATCTAGATCCGGATCATTGATGTGGATAGACATCTTAGTGAAGGTACTTTATATAATGAGATTATATATGACTGGACCGATGTGAATTAATATATTTATCAATATGCCATTTCTAATAAAGATTTAATACGCATCAATTCAATGATTGTATGTAGAACAGTCTGAATCCTAAGTAGTCATGAACTTCTATACATGTCTACTGGATCTTTTGATTCACTCGTTAAAGTTTGTTTGTAAAACAAACTAGTGACTTTTGTTTTAAAGATTTAGTGATCTGAATGGCTGGGAACATGATCTTACCAGATTTAGAATTCAAGATTTCCTAACGGATCGTATATTAGTTTCCTTAATTGTTAACTCTGGAACAAAATGGTTATTGAGCCTCAAATTTATAATAAGATTATAAATTAGTCATTCACTAGTGGATTAATGGTACTTAAGGATCAAGAGGTAATTAGAAGGGTAAAATGATAATTTTGATCAGTTCTAATTTACGAATCAATTTGGAGGACAGGACTACATGAATTGATTATATCAGTGGATTACATGAGAATACTCTGTAAATACAATCTATAATCACTAAGAGTTCAATTTCATAATTTATAGTGAAGTAATAATGGAATTAATAAATAAGATTGTTTGATTAAAGAGTTTAATTAATAATCTGGTTTATTGGAGCTTAGGATTATATGTTCATGGTCCGCAAGTCACCTCTATATTACGTACTCTAGGGTGTGAATATTTCAGGACGTGAGAACATGATTAACTTGTAAAGGAATTTTTATTTTGAAGCAAGTACATAATTATGAGAGTATTATGTGTGATTAATTAATTAAAAATTAATTAATTGAATTATTTATATATAATGTAATTTTTAGAGTTAATATTATATATATATAATTACCGATTATTTTTTAATTATCGATAAGTGAGACAGAATACCTAATTTATGAAATTAGATAACTAAATTATTATTAGATAATATTTTGGATCAACTAAATCTGTTATTTGTTAAATAACAGATAATTTAGTTGATAAGGATAATCAGATATATTAATTTTAAATTAACTGATATCTAGATATTTATCTTATTAAAATAAATATTTAATTTATAATAATTGTCACGTGTCAATTACTAATTGGATATCAGAGATGACTGGACTATTGTATTGCCATGTGGCACAATAATAGTGAGGGTGAACATTGTAGTGCCACATGGCATCAAGGGGTGTCGTGAGGCACTATGATGCCTCCAGGCACACTACAGTGTCATGTTACATTGCAGTTGTGCACCATTATACAGTGAGTCCCACTATATTGGACAATTTAAAATTAAATATTATTTTTTTAATTTTAATTATCCATAAATATCTTATACGTCATTATCTAGAAGAAGATTCAGATCTTATTCAAATGGCCTCAGTTGATCAGATCATCAGTGAATTGAGTTGTGAACACAATTGCCCAGAGTGATTTTTTTATGATTAATAGTTAATCAAATCTCTAAAAAGTCATTCTTAGTAAACCTATAGATCTTATGTGATGAGAATATCTAGAGATAGAAAAAGTATCTTATTATATTCTACGTGTCCACACACGTTCTAGTGCATTGAGGATTGACTTGGAAGATCTTGGTGTGGATCTCAGAGTCTTTTGATCGTTGGAACGGTTGCGTGAGACGGAAGATCGATCGGTTTTGTAAGGACGCTTGATTAAGATTACAAGAGGTATATGATTCATAATCATGTATGTTGTAGATTTAGTATATAAATATATAATACATCTTGACTGATTGAAAATAATTTTCAATAAAAAAATTTTATTATCGTCGTGTTGCATAATTTTTAGTTTATTACACTATTCATTTTTTGTAAAAATTATTTTTTTAAATGGCCACGAGTCTCATGCTTGCGCCGCATACGCGGCGCGACGACCAACATCCATAGGTTAGATGTTATATTTGACTTTTGACTTTTTTAAGTATATATATATATATGACTTTTGACTTCTTTTAAGGTTCTCATTTTCATTTTTTTAATTAATTCCTTTTCTTTACTTATTCTTTAGGGCCTTTTCGTTTAAAGTTTTAAGATTACTTGTAGGAATGTAATTTGTGAGAATATGATTAATAAAAATTATATTAGTGAGAATACATAATTATTATATTTAGTAATGCATTAAAATCTTGTATTAGATTAATGATAATGCAAGATTATTACGTTTTGTTTGTAAAACATTTTTAATAAGTATAAAAGATTATAATTTTCTTTTTAACTTTCAACTATTCTCCATATTTAATAATATTTGGTTAAATAATGTTTTTTTTTAAGTTGGAAAGGTTAATACCCGACCTAAAAAATAAATTGAAAATAATTGGATGTAAAAATTCAAAAAAATAGATTAAAAATAAAATCTCATAAAAATTGGGTAAAAAAAAGCCGAGGACCACCAAAACAATATAATAAACAATTGAGAGAAGATTTGAGTTTAAAATCCCATTAAAAGAGAAAAGTTGAAAAAATGTGAATATTTATAAAAAAAATTACCTCACTTAATTTTTAGATGTCCCACTTAAAAATCTTTATCTTCTAAAAAGTAAAAAAAATATAGAATATGATAGAAAAGAAAAAAACTAAGAGCTGGAAGATTTATTTGAAAAGTCCGGCTTGCTCCATTCCTAAAATTTAGGTGTTACAGATACATAGAGTTACTATATAGTCTTTTAACCAGCAAAAAATGACAATATTTGACCCACCCTCCTAAGTCACAATACATGGCCGCCGACTACTTGACATACAAAATCGAACTTTGCGACATAACACATAAGTAGCCAAACTAAGCAAGCGCGATCAACTACATGTCCAACTAGGTTTCAATATCAAGTTAAAAAGCACAATTTGTTTCATCCTTAAAACATAGATGTTTTAACTAAAGTCTTTTAACAACATTAAATGGGTAAAATTAAACGACGTGAGACAACATTTCAACGAATCCTCCTAGACCATAACACACGACAGCTAAGACATGACATATTAGACGTAGGCCGAACTACACGGTACACAACGATTGAACTATGTCGCACAAAGAGTTAAACTAAAGGAGCACATAAAAATAAGTCCAACAAAACTCTGATATCAAGTTAAAAAACTTATGTTATTCTACTTCTTAAAGCCTAGTTGTTAAGAAAATTGGAATTAAGTTGGCTTAGCTAGCATAGAAGGGGCAAAGACAGGAGATGTGAAAGACATTCCAACGTACCCTCTTGGACCACAACACACGATGGTCAAACACATGACATATGAACATAGAGTAAACGACGCTGCACAACTAACACAGACCCAACCAAGTTTTGATACTAAGTTGAAAAACTCAACTCATTCAACTTCTTAAAATCTAAGTATTAAGCAAAGAGAAACTAAATCTTTTTAACTAGCAAGTCAGACGATATTCGACACATTCCAACGATTCACACTATACTAATTTCACATTACATATCTAGATTTATCACCATAATTGAATTCTACTTGATGATATTTGTTTCTCTGTATCAATTCGTGTACCCATCACTCACTTTTTTTGTCAAGACCATAAAACTTTCGTTTAATTAATAAAATAGCTTAAAATATGAATAATATTATACTTTAAGGCAAATGATTGGAGTTAAATGTTTTAGAGTTCTAGAAAATAAATATTATGTAGTATCATGTTACTAATCACTATTATGTATCACACTATGTTATCATATCATAGTAGTGTTAAGTGTAGCATGACACAAATGTCATTGTGGCTTGCCATCACTTTGACATTAGAGTCATTTAGCCATCACTTTGACATTAGAGTCACTGTGGTGCAAGCACCATGACATTAGTGTTGCCATGGCTAATGAGGCGTATGCACCACCATGACATGGGTGTTGTCGTTGGTGTCAGCTCCACGACGCAAATAATCCTCTCTGCTTCTTAATTTGTCGGAGGCGCAACCAGAGACTAAACGAACCAAATAGGAATAACCAAATTTAAACTTCAAAGTATAAAACTACAACCACTGCTCTTATATTAATAAGATGTATAAAAATACAACTTTTTGTACATCAATACTGTTTTTCTTCTGAATATCTACTGATTTTGTCCAAGAGAGGGTGGGGGAGGGTGGAACTGTAAGAGTTAGCAAATAAAGACATCATCAAAGAATTGGAGAAAGATGACACTCCAATCCATATGGGATAATAGGATTCACCTCCCACTCTATAAAGTTCATACTACGCTGATTTCGCCTTCTCTACATACACCAACTTCAATTACAGTCGTCTTCTTCTTCGAGACCAAGATTCTGCAGCAATTTCTCCTTGGAGACTGCCAAAAGAAAGACAGAAGAAAGAATTCCACAAAACTTAACTTTTGTTTTAAACCGATAAGCTACAGAAAATGGTAAGAGAGGAGCACTTACTCTATCCCACAGATGAGGGTCGGGTTTCTTCAGTACCTCAACAATGTCTAAATTAGCAGGATCAGCCATCTTCCACTTACACGCGGGGTGAGGAACGTGATGTTTGATATACTTGCTAATCGTTTGATTCATGGACGAATCAAATTTTGCCTCGGACAAGTAAAACATAAAAGGCTTCTGACACGTGTTCCTAGTAACCGGACGGGTATTAAACGCGTATGCTGTATAATCTGCTCGCCTGTACCAATTCAAGAACGTTCTAGACGGCATTTCTATTTCACGAGGGGAAAGAATCCCCCGAAAAATTTGCACAGCAAAGCCCCAGGAAACAGAAACAGTCCAGGTCTTGGATTTATCGTAGCAGATGGATTGTTGCATTAGCCCAGCTGAATCTAACTTCATTGGTACAGTTAGCCGCTGAAGAGCCTGAACCCGAGTCATATTGGGGAAGATTGGCTCAACCACGTCGAGGTGATGAAGGGAAACTAAAGGCGTCACGGGGTGGGCAGCTAGAAGCCCAAATAGGTTCCCATATACATCATACTGATAGCATTCCGTCAAGAAGATATTCAGGTTTACAATGCAGACCATTGAAAGCATAAAAGAGGCAGTAAAAAATTAATCAATAGCGTAAAATATAGACCACTTAACCATAACCACTTGCTACACTTTGACTTGGTGCTTGTGAATCTAAATATACAGACAAAGCCAAAGCTCTTTGAAATTGAAGATCTAGATGGTGGACCAACCTAAATTTCCAACATTTCCGTCACACAGGCCAGCTAATATACAAAGCTCTTAATTGTATGACTAAACAATGGGCATCATCATTAATCTTCTTTTTCATTTGGGACAGTTTGGTCCAACCCTTTGGACACTTAAATCCAAAGATGTCATTAAACAAACCTAGGTATGTACAGACATTGACCTGACCACCCTTTCTATTTTCTTTTTTCTCCCACAAGTGCTGATTGAGATGGTCGAAGTGCAAGATTTGGATGGTCTATGACCTTTTCTAATAGCAATATGTGTGACTATCAGTTGAGTTGTTTTTCAAGTCTCATTGAATAATAATGTCTAAGATGTGACATACAGAATTTTAGAGTCTAAAGAATTAAATTAAGAGGTACTAAGACACTGAAACCAATTCATGACTAAATTAGTTGCAGATCAATAAAATTTAAATGCGAAACAGAAACATTTTTATAACTTAAAATAATAGTAAAGTAGCTCTGTTTCTATACTGGGAAACCGACACATACTCAGAGTCTGAAAGCATTAAAACAAATTCACCAAGAACAGGAAATTGAAACAAAAATCTAGACCCACTCCTTGAAGGGGGAAAAAAGAATCACCGACAATAATTTCTGAAGAAAAAAATTAAGAGATGGAAGAGTGACAGAGTGATTTTTACAGACCTGGTGAAAACCGAGTTCTTTAGTGAGTGGGACGCCGAGTTCGGCCATACAAGCTTGCATGCGATCGTCGGAGCCGTACAGTCCGGGGTACCTTTGAATACATCTATCCTGCATTTTGTCAAGGGCTTTGGCTAATGGGTAACTAATTGCGAACCCACCACCACCATAGGCCATTCCGTAAGAGAAGTATATGTTCTGCAAATGGCTCTCCGATGAGCTTCCTATGTAATAGAATTGATTGTGGTCGTATTTTCTCAGAACTCGGATAAGATTCTCGGTGACAAAAACGGTGTCGTCGTCACCCATCACGAACCATCGAACGTTCTTTGGTCCGAACCGTAAGGTCTCGGACACGATCCGCGAGATACGAATCGCTGAGCGATGGCCCTGCCGATTCGTGTAAGAGAACCGCGAAGTGTCGCCGGAGATTTTTACAGGCGGGAGGCTTTCGTCCATCTGGGTCTTCACGGGTTGGTCTAACCACACTATGCCTCTCATTTCCTTGGGCCTGAACCAAAGCTTGATGTAGTTTTTTCTCTGTTCCCACAGCTTAGCAGACGCCGCGATGCCGAAAACTATGTGCCGGAGCTCCGTTTGCTGATGGATTACCCGGGATTCGAGCTGCGGAGCTGGGTCGACCCTCTGCTTTCGAATGGAATCGTTGTTTGTAACATTAGGTATGGAAGCAGAGGAAGATAACCGATGTGAAATGGAGAATGGCTCATCATGGCAAGCGCGTGAGGTCGAAACGAGCTTGAGCATGTAAACAATATAGGTAACGGAGACGAAGACGATGAGCCAGACCAAGAGCTTGTGTGAATAACCTCTAGATTGAGAGAATGGTCCACTAATGGCGGTCGCTGAGGGGCTCTTCATCTGATCCCAAATAAATTTCTCCGAATCTTTCTGGGTCACTTTCATTTTTCTAAAAATTTCAATCTCTATACTCTTATAAAGCTCCTTTTCAACAAATCTAAAACCGTATTAGTGAAATCAAAACTATAAAATGTCAAAATGGGGTCAGATTTTTCAGAAGCCCGACTAAGAATTGCTAGATTTGGGAGAAACCCATAACTCCCTCCATTAGTATCAGAGGCTTAAACTTTCAAAGTCCAGATAAATTCACAGAGCAAAGACCCAGAAAAAAATGAAGAACAAAGATTCGGGAATGGGAGCCGTAGAAACTGAGTCAATGAGGAAGAAAGAGCGATGATTGTTTAAATGAAGATTAGAGAGTTTGCAGAGAGGTGAAAACGAAAGCACGCATTGCTGCCAGGTTTCACTCTCTCCCTGAATTGAGCTTCACAAGCAAATATATTTATGTCCAATTCGTTTGGGCTTTTCCTTCTCTTTTTCCTTTTCGTGCTCTTCTGTGACAGTATGTGAAAAAACTAACATATGAACACTCATATATTAAAACCATACGAATGAGGTAGGTGAATGAATTTAGTCCCGTTAGTCGATGACTCCAACTGGATTCTACGAAACGAACGGCGACGATTTCTTTCAAAACTATGATTCACCGTAGAATATTCAACGCGTGAAAACATTTAACTTTAGGAAGATTTGTATTATTTCTAGGGGCTCTATTGGGATGAAATTTAATTGTTTTGTGCTACCTTACCTTATTGGAATTTGTATATTTTTAGACCAAGCTTTGTTTTTTACTAACTTATGGACTTGCTTTAATATCATTTAGTTATGCACGAATTCAATGTAAAATGGTATGGGAATGCGTATACCTTTCCGTAGATGAAGTAAATTGTAAATCGTATACAAATATTGAAACTATCTTTGTCTAATTATACGTTTGAAAAATGTTGCTAATAATTGAACCTCCACGTTGAATAATTCATGTGTTTAGATCACTTTACTCAAGATTAGGGTTAGGGTTAGGGTATGCACATTTATATCGAACTGAAATGATCAGTTTGATCAGTTTTTATAGATGTCTCCGACTCGGTTTAGTTTATGACAATTCGAGCCGAAATTTTTTTTCGGTTCAATTTTTTATCGAGTTTCGAATCAAACCCGAACTTAAGTTAATTTTATGTCAAACTAAACTATAATGAAACTTTATTGTCCTATTGTAATTTTAGTTTTAATGATTTTTTTAGTTTCTATGTTATAATTTTATTTGAAATTCACAAATTATGTTGAATAATTTTAGTTTTTGTTTTAAAATTTGTTTAAAAAAATATTTTTCCCTGACTAGGGCCAACCAGTAAAAACCAAACCGAACTAAAATTTTTGGTTTGAACCAGTAAACTAAACTGAACTAAAACTCTTGGTTCAGCTCAATTTAGTTCTTTTTCACGTCACGGTTATGTGTAGTTCGACAATATTTGATTTGACTTGATTTTTAACAAAAAAAACTTAATCAAACCAACATCACTATGATCTCTACCGAATTTGTAATTTTATAAAAATAATACGTTTATTTCTATGATCTCTATAGAAGTTGTAACTTTAAAATAATAATACGTTTATTTTACTTGGTACTTCAGAGTTTTGAGGTATTCTCATATTTCCAATTTTTTTTTATTTCGGACCTTCATATTCTTAACTTCATTCTAATCATTTTGTGTTTCCTTGAATTGATTTTTGGGATTACTAATAGTCGTATTTATTTTATAATCATTCCTAGTTTATAAATTTGGGCACGTCAAACTGTTGTAAAAATGAGATATCATTGGGGAAAAATCCCCAATCGGTACATGTTTGTTGGTGTAGAAAACAAAAAGACCAAATAGAAAGACCTCATCACAACAAAATGAAAAGTATAAACATTTATTTAATGGAAATTGGCTCTCTCATGATGGCATATATTATGTAGAATAATTAATAGGACGAGATTCTCATCCTCAATTATGATGTAAGCTTGCCAGTAAAGCAAATCTATCATAAATTTGTAGAAGATCTAAGCTTACAATACTTAATGTCTTTACTAAGAGGTCTTATGATTCGAATAAGTTATGTATCTCATTTTATTATTTTGTGTTACATGTACATAAATTTTACATCTCATTTTATGTTACATGTACATAAATTTCAACAACTTCAATATACAAATATGCCTCCAATTGATATCTCATTGACTAAACATGAGTAATGGTCGAAGTATGTTTAACTCGCCTTTTAGCTATAAGGTACACATTTTATTAGAATAAATGGAAAGATGTAGTTTGTTGTTGGACTCCAACGACAGACACTGTAGTTTAATATTTTTAGATCGTTCGATCAGATCTGAACAATTTAGATATTTGCCAAATTATTAGGAGAGAGATAAAAAAATTAATTTTTTTTACATTTAACATTTAATCGAAGTCGTCCAGATCTAACTAGATAATTTAAATATATTTTTTCCTCCGTGGTTGTTGCAACTACAAAGGATCCTAATCCAGAACGAATAGGACTAAATTGAAACTAAATAAAGTAACTTGTTTAGCCTCAATTTTCATACATTGTCCATTTGTAAGTGAAGATTTAACTAGAAAATTTCTGTGAGGTAATGTAATTTCTTCTCTATATTAAAATTTCCAATTTTTTGTTATAATAATAAGAGGTTATCATTGCAACAAATATAATATAGTTCTGTGGACTGGTGTTGGGGTGTGTGAGTGGACAAATTCGGTCAAAAAACTAAAGACTTTTAAAATGTGGAGATCTATTATCAGTGTTTAGTCGGTCACCCGTCACGGTCCCACGCTAGACGAAATCTTCAATCACGGCCATTGGATCTGTGTTTTTTGTTTTTGATGGAAAACGAGCCAATATTGAAAAATTCTACCTCATTCTCATCGGATTCTGTATTAAGAAATTCTACTCTCGGTCAAAAAATTTGGAGGGTATTTTCGTACATACAAACTTAGAAGGATGTTCTCTAGAATAAAAAAAATTTAAGGGACCCACTAGTTTTTCTTAATATTATTAAAAAAAATATCATAAGAAAACATGTCTAGAGTTACATCAAGAAGGCAATGACGGTTAAACGCACATTTTCTACAACAAGCGGTCTTTTAATCAACTAAATTACAAATACATTACGGTGAGTACAGAAAATAAAATAGTACTGATAATTGAGTTTAATTTTTCATTAACCTAACCAATGAAGTAGTTAGTAATTTGACATAATATTGCTTCACTTCCTTACCTAAATTAGTGATCAATGATACATCTTTTTAAATAATAAATTATCATAGTTCATTTTTAAAGTAATATTCATCAAGAGGTCTCAATTGTGATTAACTGGCAAGTTCATTTACTGACAGATAATTCTCTAATGCGACTAGAAGCTTTACCAGACTTAAACTTTATCCAAACCCCTTTTGGCTAATAACATTGCTTTCATATGATTAATACCAGCTACTTGTAAAATCGTCAAAAAATCATGATTCTGATAACGAAACCAATTATATGAATTTCCTTTATATAGACATAATTACGTGTAAAGATCAGTACAAATCTTAATCAAAACGCTAAGAATATAGACGGTTAAGAAATCTTAAAGGATAGAAACTGTGAAGAGTAGTGACTAGCACACAATAATGCAGACATAGAACGAATAAGAAATTTGAAATAGAAATCTCAAATCATAGAGATATCTTGTATCATAGAGAACTCGTAAAGAAAACTAGATGCAGTTTGAAAAACTTGAGCATAATCTACTTGCTTGCAAAGTTGACTCAATTTCTCAAAGCAAACCACTACTCACCATCTTTTCTAGCGAACTTGAAGTATTTGAATAAAATCTTAAAACTTATCAATTGCTCGCAAGATGACGAAGACACACCAAGAAAGTTGTAAAATTGTATGAAAAAAGAGAACAAGAACCTTTCTCATTTTTTATAAAAAAAAATAACATTTCTCATTACTTTGTTGTTTCTTCTCGTACTCTTATATAATGTAATCAGATATCTGGAGAAAAAATTATCAACTAGGACCAATCAAACAGGTTGGTAGCTATGAATTTGGTATCAACTAGGACTAATCAAAGGCTAGAGGACGTAGACTGAAAAAACTACCACTAATGAAAAGTTGTGACTTAAAAGAGAAACACATGAAAAGAGAAGCTAGGGCATGTTGCCCAATGGTTATCAAATGAGGATTTCATCTCTAGATCTAAGTTTCAAAGCCAGATTGTGTATTTCCCCTCCCCTTGACAAAAAAATCCATCAAAGAGAAATGTAGAGAGTGATTGGTTTTCCTCCCTTTTCACATTACCCGTTAGTAACATACCTCTCCGTATTCCCAAGACTTAAAAAATGTAATCATTCACGCATTAACTTTGCATTAACTTTAGCTATAAATAAATCCATACAAATTTTTAACCAAAATACATTTTTTTGTCAAAACTTTAATATATCATTATTATTTGTCTTCTTGTACTATAATTTGTTTAAAGTGCTTAAGAATATGAATCTCTTAAAAAGCAAGTTGTTAGAGCATTTTGGGAAAAAATTATACAGACTTACTTGCTAAAATGAAACTAATGGGAATGTACTTGTAGGGTTTAAGACTAAAGGAATGTCCTTTAAGCTAAGACAAACTACATAAGAGTTTGATGTAATTTATCATTTATTAGAGTTTTAGTTTTTAAAAGTGATCTAATGATAGACCAGCTCGTGTCTGTTGCTATCCAATACCACATGATGATCTCTCTTAAATGATTTCATTCTCTGGTACAAGATTCATTTTTTTAATTTAAAATTAAGTGATTTAGTGGAAACAAGTAATAATTCATAAATTAAAAAAAAACTATTTTCAAATGTACTTCTATAAAATCTTTCTAAACAAATAATTCTTCTGATATACACTTGTAACATGTCATAAGACTCATGACTTGCCTTAATATTCTATAGAATATTGGAATTGCAACGACACATGCGAATCCTTAAAACATACGAATACTTAAATTAAGAAACATTAATTAAATAAAGTCAGACCATTTTTAAACTAATTAATTAGTCAGACATGTTTATTCTTGAGAACAATCGATACCTTCCTTGACAAGGACCTTAGAATTGAATTAAACTTGCTGGCACATTTAAGTCACACATGAAGTGTGAAGCATTACACCAAGTTTTATGTCCTAAGGTAGACATTGTTTATATCAATAACTTCAAAGTAGAGGAATGCATTTAATTTTACATCTATAAGAGTAAGGTTATATGAATTATTGTTATTTTTTTCACGTGGTGTGACACTAAATATATAATTTAAAAAAATTCACTCTTCTCTTAATTGTTTACGTAACGTTGACTTGAGGTGGATTACGTACAATTAATGCCAAAAATACATAGCATCTTTAAAGTGTAGTATCTAATGCCATTGCAGTGGATTACATAGAATTGATAATCATTTGTAAGTTGAGAGATTAAGTTTTTGAATTGAAAAATATACTAAGTTGAAAGATCAAACCTCGAGCTACCTAATTGATATGCAGTGAATGCAAACTTTATTGGTACAAAATATATTTTATCAATCTAGTTCTAAAATTGTTTGAAAAATTTTCACCAACAACTACTAAGATTAGTATTAATATGATTTTAAATTCGACATCAGATCAATACATCTTATTAAATCATGAAAATAATTACCCCGCAAGTTATATTTGTTTTGATAAATTGAAGGAGAAATACTTGTTTAATAGAAATTAGTTAGATTGTCACCGATATTTTAGTAAAATTAATTATTGGATGATTAAACTAAAAAGTAATATCTTAATTCGCAAGAATATTTATGTGACTGAAGGTACTAAAAGGGTAGCTTCTATTTAATTAATTAGATTAATTAGATTCACTGTCTTTTCATTCAATTATCGAACGTGCACGCAGATCGCAATGGCCTAAATTTTTTAACATGAAATTGAAAAAAAAATGTATTTCTTTTTCAAATAAATCAAATTTATATGGTGTGTTCATATTTAACATGACACTTTAAAATCTGTCATAATAGGAGACAAACCCTTTCGACAAAAGAAGTGAGTTGTTCCAATTATAGGCCTCGAACAATGAATGAATCAGGAGATACAAGGAAGCGCACAAATTGAGGTAACTTAGTTTTCGGCTTTTAGATTCACATTATATTAGACATAAAAGTTACACGAACAATAACATACCCAGACTTGAGATATAGACTGAGGGGAGGAGAGAGAAAGCAAAAAAAAAAAAATTAATGCCTCCTCAACATGTCTCTTTTCTCGTATAGTACACTCACCATATCAATGACTCACACAATTTAATTTAGTTAAAAATATAATTTGAGAACATTGCTTCGATTTCCATTTACTTTTCCATCCAAATATAATAAAGCATGCTAACCTATTTGGGAATTTGAATCGAAGTAATTAATTGGAACAAATTTTAGCTTGAACTCTACTCCTTTGAATCACACTCTATTCCGTGGTTCTTAATTAGAATGTTGAATTAGAAACGGATTCTTCAAGAGGAGAGGATAACCACAAAGACCTTATGTATTTCTCAATCAAACATGTGTTTCTCAAAATGAAATTACTATCCTAGTCCCATTTAAGTCTTGTTTGGTTCAATTTCAACTTACATCATGTCTTCCAATTAGTCTTTATATTATCCTAGTGATTTTTAATCACTTTTTTTTCATAATTCATTCTCATATTATTTACGAATTCTTTATAGATATATTTCCAACCCACTTTGTAAAGAAACTTCCTGATTTTTGCATCTTTTTCATTGCCTCATAAAATAAAGCAATAAATAACTTATGCAAATCATTGCTCCAAATTGATTTAGGCCCTATATATTTTATAGTTAGAATTTGACTATTGATTTCTATCTACTTAAAAATACATATAACCAGAAGAACTCAAATCAAATTTAGATACAGTAGAAGAAATTTTTCATGTCCAAAAGGCAGAAGAAAAGGCAAATCAAAGACAACTTAATCTAACGTTAGACTTATGTGTAAAATAATTATGTATTGTAAACTATCAAATAAAGTTAAACCCAATTAAAAGTGATCTACTAAAATTTGGATAATTGAGGTTTTAATGTAACTGATAGGTTGTTGACCATTTATTGTGTAGAGATTTTAGGATAATTTCTATATTTATGATGGGCTTAAACAGAAATACTAAAAGATGAATTATCTATAAGTGGTTGTGGTCCCCAGGTCACACGATAACGAAAAACCATTCTATTCTCTCTAATATCCCATCGTTAGAGAGAAAACTGAGTGGTTTTATCAAAGGGGACTCTCAGATAGAAAACCGTGTAGATCTGGAAGGCCAACCACTCGACTCTAAACAACAATCTATCGTCATGGATTCAGGTACGCTTCCGCTCCATATTGATTTGATTCTTGTTGTACTCAACATGAGATCTTGGATTTTATTGAGACACTGTTTATACCGAAAGGGATTTTGAATCTAACAAGTGGTATCCGAGCAAATCATGTTAAATAATTGAGAATCGATCTTTTAAGTTCTAGATCCATGATTATAAGTTTTTTTAAGGTATTTTTTGTTTGGTTTTGAAACAATCAGTCGGCAGTCTCACCATCACTGGTGGAAGATGATCGGCGCCACGGCTAAGGGAAGCCGAGGCTACCAGAGAAAGTCACGGCCAAGGCCATGATTGCAAGGAAGCCGCGACCATGGCCGCCAGTCATTTATGGTGAAAACCCTGGGGTTTTCACTCTAGGGTTTCATGAACAAATTTTAAAAAAATAAAGCTAAATGACTGTGGGCTTCACCCATAGCCATTGAGGAGAGACTGTGGACTAGCCCACAGTCATCAAAGATAGGTTGTGGGTGAAGCCCACAGCCATAAGGAAGGCTGTGGGCAAAATTTTCGGAGGACTGGGGAATCCTAGCCCTCACGCTTATTTTATTTATTTATTTTTAGTTAAATTTTTTAATTATTTTATTAGATTAATTTTACGGTTCAATTTATTTTAATTTTTAAATTAATTTTAGGAATCGTAATATTAATTTTTTTTAAGTTATGAATTTTCAAAATAGATTGTTTTGATTATTTTCGGTTATAATAATTTCAAAATAATTTTTTAAGGATTATCAAATGGATTGTTTTGATTATTTTCAGTTTTTTGGTTAAAATAATTTCAAAATAGTTTTTTTCCTAAGGTTCATAAAATCAATTGTTTATCAATTACTTTAAGGTTTAAATTCGGTACAATTTTAAATTTGAAAATTAGTATGTTATATATATTTTTAAGATGAATTAGTTGAAGTAACATGTCGCCAAAGTGACATCTCTTGTCGAAATTAGTTTGTCTTGAAATATAAAAGATTATGTGTGCGTGTAATTTATGTGAATATTTATCGGCCCAAAGGAAGATAATTATTAGACAGAATTACATGCACTTCTGTGGTAATAAATATGTGATGATTATTCAGTTTTACATGTGAATAATAAATCGGCCCAAATGAAGGTTTTTTGCTTGACATGTTATTTATCATCAGTGTTTGATTACTACACCAAGACATCATTTACAAGTTAATATTTTTATCAAAGTCATAATATTAATGGAGCGCCCAGTGTCTTGAGATGAGGTTTACTTTTGTTTGAATTTATTAGTGTTATTTGAGATTCATGTGAGCTTGTATGTTGGTTAATTATTCTCTATTAAGTTATTACTCAAGCTAATGTCAACATCAAGTAAAAATAAGTATTAAATGGCTCAAACTTCAAGTCCTAGAAAGATAATCTCTTGATAGTTCTTAGAGTTATTGATCTTGATCTTGCATTAATGATTGATTCTCTTTCACCTCTTATGGATAACAATACTTCTGATGAAAGGAGATAGATGGAAAGGTGGGAGAGATCAAATCGTATGTGTATGCTGATCATGAAAAAGATCATTCCAGAAGCATTCAAGTGCACTATATCTGAAAAAATAACTACAGCTAAAGATATAAAGGTATAAAGGAAAATGCAATATCAGGGAATACATTATGGAAATGTCTCACATTGTTTCAAGGTAAAAAGCACTAAGACTTAAGCTCTCTGAGGACTTGCTTGTGTATCTGATTTTGATATCCCTTCTAACACAGTTTAGCCAGTTTAAGGTGAGCTATAATTGTGAGAAAGAGACTTGGTCTCTGAATGAACTCATCTCACACTATGTTCAGGAAGAGGAAAGAGTGAAACATGATAAGACAAAAAGTGCTTACCTGGCCTCTACCTCTAAGGATAAGCGTAAGGGAAAGAAAGGGGAAAATGATAAGGAAGCTGCGGATACATCACCACATAAGAAACAACAAAAGAAACCAGTAAACTTGGAAGGTAATGGTTGTTTCTTCCGTGGAGCTGAAGGACATAGAAAGAAGCAATGCACCAACTATCACGCATGGCGAGTTAAGAAGAGTACGCTTCTTGATTTGGTTTGTTGTGAGGTTAATTTAAGTTCGGTTCCTAGACACACGTGGTAGATAGATTCTGGTGTAACAACTCCCATCAGTGTGTCTATGCAGGGTTGCCTGAAATGTTGAAAGCCAAATAATGCTGAAAGATTCATCTATGTGGGGGATGGCAAGACGACTGAGGTTGAAGCAATAGGAAAATTTTGATTATTATTAAAAACTGGATATTATTTGGATCTTGATGAAACTTTTAATGTACTGTCCTTTAGACGAAATTTGATTTTTATTTATGTTTTAGACAAAGCTGGTTATGTTTGTTCTTTTGGAAATGGAAAATTTAGCTTGTTTCATGATTCTATTTCAGTTGGTTCCAATTTTTTTATCAGGATATGATAATCTTTATTTTCTTGAAACCATTGCTTCATTTAAAGAATCCTTGCAATTAAGTACACGAGGTACTAAAAGAAAATTAACCAGTGAGAATTCAGTTACGTTATGACACAATAGATTATGTCACATCTCGAGACGAAGAATATAGAGATTTGTGTCAGACGAAATTCGCTGTCCCTTAAATTTCACAGATTTTGACGTTTGTGTTAATTGCATAAAGGGTAAACAAATTGATAAAAGGAGATTTGAAGCCAACATGACTGAGGATGTCTTAGAACTTATTCATATGTATATTTGTGGGCCATTTTCTTTAGTGGCTTGGAATGGTCAATGATATTTTATAACGTTCATAGACGATTATTTTAGATATGGCTACATATATCCCATTCATGAAAAGTCACAGTCATTGGACATGTTCAAAAATTTTAAGGCTGAAGTTGAGAATCAACTCAACAAAAGGATTAAGAGACCGTGGTGGTGAGTACTATGGCAAATATGATGGTTCATGTGAACAACGTCCAACACCTTTTGCTAAATTTCTAGAGGAATGTGGTATCGTTCCACAGTACACTATGTCGAGTTCGCCCACTATGAATGGTGTTGCTGAAAGATGAAACAGAACGCTTAAGGACATGGTAAGGAATATGATTAGTCATTCAACCTTACTAGAAATCACTCTGGGGTGAAGCACTTAAGGCTGCAGCATATATCCTTAACAAAGTTCCAACTAAAGTGACTACCAAAACCCCATATGAGTTTTGGACTTGCAAGAAACCTAGTCTAAGACATTTTCACATTTGGGGATGCCCAGCTGAGGAAAGGCCATATAGGCCTAATGAAAAGAAATTGGACTTACGGACAATGAGTTGTTATTTTGTTGGATACTCTGAAAGATCTTGGGGGTACAAGTTTTATGATCCCACAACTAAGTCGATATGTTAGATGGGAAATGTCCGGTTCTTTGAGGATGTCGAGTTTGCGGGGGGAGATACGGTTAGGGATTTTATCATTTAGGATGAATATGTTGATATTCTCACATGTGTTATTAGCATTGATCAAGACTGCGTCCCCGACATTGCTCATGACACAACACATCAAGACAATGTCGGAGAACCTTCCATTATAGAGATTGTTTCAGAAGAACAAACTCTAGCACCTCAAGAACCTATGCCATTAAGAATATCCACTAGAGAGAGAAGAAGTGCAGTGCCAGATGATTACATTATATTTCTCAAAGAGCATGAGTTTGACATTGGTGTGATGGAAGATGATCCGATCTACTTCTGTCAAGCCATGAAAAGTTTTAACTGTCAAAAGTGGATCGATGCCATGAATGAGGAAATTAAGTCCATGAAGGATAATGATGTGTGGGATCTTGTTCCATTACCAGAAGGTGTGAAACTCATTGGTTGCAAATGGATTTTTAAGACCAAGAAGAATCAAAAGGTAATGTCGAAAGATATAAGACTTGTCTTATCGCAAAGGGCTTTATACAGAAAGAAGGCATTGACTATAAAGAGAATTTCTCTCCGGATTCTACAAAAGACTCTTTCAGGATTATAATGGCATTGGTGGCGCATTTTAATCTTGAGCTGCATCAGAGGGATGTGAAGATAACATTTCTCAATGGTGACATTGAAGAGACGATCTATATGGTGCAACCAGAAAACTTTGTGTCGAGAGACCCAAAGAATATGGTTTGCAAACTTAAGAAATCCATCTATGGACTCAAGCAGGAATCTCGACAATGGTATGTTAAGTTTCATCAAGTGATCATCTCATGCGGTTTTGAGATGAATTTAGTCGATGATTGTATATACCATAAGTTTTGTGGGTGCAAGCATATTTTTCTGATTTTATATGTGATGACATTTTGCTTGCCAGTAACGATATAGGCTTATTGCACGACATAAGATATTTTAGCTAAGAATTTTGAGATGAAAGATCTTGGTGAAGCCTCTTTTGTATTAAGAATCCAAATACACTGAGATCATTCTCAGGGTATTCTTAGATTATCACAAAAGAGCTTTATCGAAAAGGTCCTTAAAAGATATGGCATGCAAGACTGTAACCCATGTGATAACTCTATAGCTAAGGGAGACAAGTTTGGTTCCAATCAGTGCCCTAAAAATGATTTTGAGGAAAAGGAAATGCAGAAGATTTTCTATGCCTCGGTAGTAGGGAATCAAATGTATGCTCAATTTTGAACACGTCCTGATATTGCGTACGTGACTGGGATGTTGGGAAGATACTTAAGTAATCCTGGCATAGACCATTGGAAGTAGCTACATGGGTCTTGCAGTATTTACAGAGGATAAAAGACTACATGGTCATGTATCAGAGGTTAGATTAGATTGAGATCGTTGGATATACTAACTCCGATTTTGCTAGATGCCAAGATACCATGTTATGAGGCATCCAATCATGGAATATGATTGTGGAATATTGTCACAAGGCTGCAGATAGTTGGCGGTATTGAGAGACATTCAAGTTATTCTGATTCAATGAGTTTGCAATCCTCTATTCTAATAACAACAGGAGCTCGACAAAGTTGAGGTACATAGACTTCAAGTTCCTGGTTGTTAAGAAAAAGGTTCAGAGTGGACAATTGTCTATAGAGCACGTCGAGACAAACTTCATGATTACGGATTCTCTTACTGAGGGATCGCCACCCAAACAGTTTCATGAGCGCACTGCTCTTATGGGTGTCATATCGGTTCATGATATTCGATTTTAGTGGGAGTTTATGATTTTGGATGCTCTTCTTTATAGATATATTTTCACTTATTTTGGTTTATGGATATTTTAAGGTAATTTCTGTAGAAATTAAGTTTTGGCTAATTTAGACTCTGATTCTGGTATGGTTTGATCTCATTAAGATTTAAGGAGGACCAGCCGAAATTCGGCATGTTAAGATCACATTATATGAAATTTTCATGCTACACATCCACATCATAATCCATGTCATTCAGTTGTACTGATATACGTGACCACTGATGGGTTGAGTTACGATTAATGTAACAAAAGTCGCTTTGATCCTATGTCGGTATGATTGATGGACCAGATTGGTTATTGATAAATTTCGGTAATGACAGCAAGTTGAACACGTTCAGTTATTTTTGGCAAAACATAATTATAAGATTTAAGACATAGTCCAAGTGGGAGATTGTTGGATCCTTAATCCAACGTTAGACTTATGTGTAAAATAATTATGTATTGCAGGCTGTCAAATAAAGTTAAGCCCAATTAATAGTGATCTACTAAGGTTTGGATAATTGAGATTTTAAATGCATCTGATAGGTTGTGGACCTTTTAGTGTGTAGAGACTTTAAGATAATTTTTATTTTTATGATGGGCTAAAATAGAAATACTGAAAGATGACTTATCTATAAGTGGTTGTGGTCCCCATGTCACACGATAACGAAAAATCATTCTATTCTTCCTAATATCTTATCGTTAGAGAGAAAATGGAGAGGCTTTATCAAAAGAGACTCTCAGATAGAGAATCGTGTAGATTTGAGAGGCCAACCGCTCGACTCATTGTGTAGATCTGGAAGGCCGACCGCTCGACTCATCGTGTAGATCTGGAAGGCCAACCGCTCGGCTCTAAACAATGATCTATCATCATGGATTCAGATATGCTTCCGCTCTATATTGATTTGATTCTTGGTGTGTTCAACATGAGATTTTTGATTTTATTGAGATACAGTTTATACCGAAAGAGATTTTGAATCTAACAAGAGAAACTAGAGAAGGCTTCTTGCTGAGTCGTCTACCATCAACGTACTCTACTAAAGCTCAGATATTCCGTTGGTGATATAACTTGAATGTAATATAAAATTTTAAAAATTGAGAATGTAAAAAGTTAGGATAAATTACGAAAATCTTGCTTTATTGAAGGAGATTCAAGTCCCCTGCGGTTTTATAATTTTAATTATCAGTGTAATAGACTTCTTTTGACTTGTCCCCTCCAAGATACAACAATAAATATTGTATAGCTCACACCAAACAACACAATGGTTCAACTCAATAAGTGAAAGATGTAATGTAGGATGAGGTGTGGGAGAAGATAAATTTAGGAGGTACTAATTAAAAAATACGTGCTTTGTCCGTGTAAAGTAATTTAAAATATAACATAAGATTTAAAATTAATATTAGCTTTAAAATAAATACGTTAGCTAATTTGAAATTATTTTAAAATCTAAAATAAAAGTAAAATAAGTAATGGTAAAAATATTATTTTCTTATGTATAAAATTAAGTTATTTTAGACAAAACGGGTATTGATAAGTCATGCATCACTTGGAGAAGATCAATTATCCACTAATAATTTTTGAAAATAAGGAATACTTATCTTGCAAATGTATATCGTAAGATGGGATAAAAAGTATCAAAATTTTCTTTAAGAAGAGAAAACGTGATCATTAACCATGTTTTATTACGGATAATGAACATTGGATAATATTACATTTAGTATAAAACTAAAATTGAAAAATGTTGCAAATATTATAGTGAATTCATTTTATACCAGCTCAAAAAGTTCATGCTGATAGACAATATAACTTGTCAATATAGACTAATATTATACATAGATCTTTAAGTTCATCTATATAGACATTCGAATTCCTAATAAGTAATTGTATAAACTATTGAGTTATATATTAAAATAAAATATGAATTATTAGTGAATGACAGAATAAATTAAAAAATAAATAAAATAATCTAAATAACTTGTTTAAGATAGTAAGATTTAATGGGTAGCTGGAAGTCCTTACAAAATATACATATAAATGTAATAAAAGACACAATGTGTAACATGTATTACAAAATCAAATAACTTCCAAAATTAATCTATGGAACTTGCCATCTTCTCACCCCCTCCTTTCAATTCTTACAACACATACAATTGCATTTAATTTCCAAAAGTTTCATTCTCCTAATTCATCATTCTTTACGGATTTCACTAGATCATTATCTCAGTATTTGTAAAAAAAAAATTAAATATTAAAATGTTACAATAATCCCCCACTCATTTTAATATTCAAAAAAATAAAATAGACTTTATTGGTTAAAGAAAGACTATCATGCATTACAAAGGTATGACTCTACATTGAATCTTCATTAGTAAGACAATAATCTCTACTCCATGGTTATTAGTGGTCTCAGACTTGAATTGTAACTTCTGAAGGACAACAAAGAATTACTATTCACACATAATAATCAAGATGTTTAAAATGAGCATTATTAGCTAGCAGAGTACGATCCTGTGTTGATCCCAGTTTTTTCATTTGCATATTTGAAAATCAACCTAATTTTCATAGAGAGCGGCCTTATTTTCATTATTATCTCCACTATTTTTTATTTAAAAAAATATTTTTTCATGAAAATTTACATCACATAATTCAAAACTAACATTATTTTCTATATTTAAAAATCTATCCGCTATACCACTCACCGCATACCCAGGGAAACACACAAGTGGTAGCTCTAGTACTCAATTTTAGTCTTTCAGGATCTGCTAACCTTGCAAAGGCTAAACAACCCCAAACTCTCAAATATCTAAATTTGGTTTATGTCCCTCCACAACTCAAAATGTGGAACTTCTACAACTCAAAACCCTAGATATACAATTAAAAAATCTCTATATTTGATTCTATTTTTTTTTATGTAAATTGGTTAGTCCTATGTAATCAATGTTAACAATCTTATTATTGACTCATACTACACGACTCACATTTCTTAAAATCTTTTTTCACCATTAGAATTAATCCTAAATTACTTATAATTCTCATATATCTATTATTATATGATATAAATGTGCATGCCAAAAATTTAAAGAAGGGAGCATGTAAACGGAACGAGAAGATGCATTCTCATTATTCTCAATATTTAGTTTAGAAAAAAGTATACGGACACCTTTTGAAATTTATCTAAAAGACACGGATATTCCATCTAACTTCGAAAAAGACATAAACACTCATTCACATTTTATTTTATGGACAAAACCCCCAATATCGTTAAATATTTACTTAAAACATTTAATTAATACTAAAAATATACTTTCTTAACCATCACTAATGGGCGTTGACAAAAAAAATCATTTCTCATGGGTCATAAGGTCATTTGATAACCCGAACACAAAGAAGGTAAAAGTCTTATTTACCCTTTTATATCTTGAATCAGTTTGAGTTTGCTTCCTAGAGTTAACGATCTCCTTTTCTCTTTCTCCTCTTCAAAACTATTCATCTCCTTCGACCCAGTGATCTTTCTCTCACCATCAACTTCTTCAAACCCCTCCATCTCCTTCAACAAAGGTCGCTCTCTCTCTCCTCGTTGCCGGCTGTTGGTCGCACACCCTATCTGTCATTAACCCATTAAAAACTCATTAAACAATCAGATTGGAGAACTGAAAATTCCAGATTGTAGAAACTAAAAAACCTATGAAAAATTCAGATTGTAGAAATTGAAAAATCCATATTGTAAAATGTGAAAAACCCAAAATCCCATTAAACCAAAACGTCAGAGTGTGGGAGTTCTTTTTAGGTTCTGAAAACAAATTCAATGGACGAACGACAATCGCGAACAATATCGCAGAGAGTGACTATCGAGAGTTAGGGAGAACACTTTGTTCGCAAACAATTTACGCTAGAGTCATCTGCATCTGGGTTTTTCTTCATTCTCGAAGCTAAAGGATCTGGGGAACAATTTGTTCGAAGAGATGAAAGTTATCAACGCCCATTCCTAGGTCTTTATTTCTTTAAAGACTATCTGAGAGGTCTTTCCCTAGTAATTTCCCTTTGATTTTGGGGGAGATTGAGGGGACTGTGGCCATAAATTGGGTAAGGGTCTGATAATGGGTCGGGTAAGAGTTTCAATTAAGATGAAAACTTAAGACTATTTTCATTATTTCACTTAAAAATTAACTTCATTATAACATATTGGACTTATGTGTCAAATTAGAGCAGGTGTTCGTGTTTTTTAGGCAAAGCTTAGAGGGTGTCAAATTTAAACATATCATCACAAACATAAGCCTTACAAACAAATATACCTTTCCTGATAATAACATATTGGTCAAATTTCATGGTATGTGTAAATCCAACCTTATTAAGAAGAACGATTGATATGAGACTTTTTCTCATGCAAGGAGTATGAAGAACTTCAATTCAACTTCACCACTTCCAAGCACTTGAATAGTGTAGGAATCACCAAGCTATATTCTTGTTGGCTCCTTAAAAAGAGTGTAGAATTTGAACCAATTTTTATCACATGTCTATTCGCACCACAGTGTGCCCACCATCCTTAAACACTTTAAACCATGCTGATATAGCAACAAATGATTCTTCCATAACAATAGCTTATGGGTCAGCGTCACGGTTCTTATATCTGTAAATTTGAGCAACTTACCCAATCTTGCACAAAAAGAATACACATTGGCATGCAGTATCTTTGAAGGATGTACTTAGTTCTTATTCATTGACTTGGATTTCCTCTATTATTCTGATGAGTTTTATTAAACTTTTTCATGTTTTTCTTCTTAGGCTTTAAATGGGCATTTTTAGGAAACTGAGTATTAGGTAAATTATTATCAAAGAAACCAAATTGACCTTTGTTGAATTTTCGTTGCCCTTGTACATAAGAACGTATTGACCACTAGCTTTTTCCTCCACACAGATGCGGGTGATTGAGGTCTCCAATGACAACTCCTTTTATTTATGGTGCATGCTTTTTTAAAACTTTTGTCATGATTGAACAGGGAAAAAATCATCCAAGACACGTATACAGAAAGAACGAATCCTGAGAGAGCGCGTGAACCATGAACATGGTAAGATTGGGAGCTCTAAACAGGAAGGAACTCTAAACATGAAGGAGTTCAAACGAGAAGGATCTCTAAATAGGAAGGAGTTCTAAAAGGGAAGGAACTCCAAATAGGAAGGAGCTCTAAATGGGAATAAACTCTAAATGGGAAGGAACTTGAGAAACACAAAAAAGCACGGAAACGGGAAACCTTATCAGAACGGGAAAAGAAGACCGACTAAACGAGAAAAAGCTGACAGAAGACTCACGCCTTCGAGAACGGGAAAAGACTGACGGGGGGCTCGCACCTCTAGAACGGGAAAGGTATCCACCGAACTATGCAAGAACAAAACAAAAGGAGAGCGGGCACATATGAAAGGGATCACAAATAAACAATCAAAAGACTATGATTGATTGGGTAAGCTGAATTACTCGAATGAGACAGATTGGCAGCTCACTAAGCGACTGTGATTGATTGGCTTGAAATCATAAAAAATCACTAAGTGACTGTGACTGATTGGCTTCTGAGTGAGACAGATGGAAAACGAGAAAGGGAAAGGGGCCCATACCTTGCAGGTTAATCCCCACAAATGGGTGTAATCCCTAGGCATAATGAGTATCTTCATTTATATTGTTATTTTAATCAACTCATGCTATTTGGGGAGCGTATATAAGGCCAATGTATTAAATAAAAGAGGGGGACATTCAAGACAACAAGAAAAAATCTTTTATGATTTAATGTTGGTAGTAAAGCAGGTAACGTGAGAGTTGATGGCGAAAGACAAAAGAATGATTAATTAGCTACAACGAACAAATGGGCTGCTCAAACAATTAAAAAAATTTGAAATCCACAATATCCCAAGAGCAGAAAACGGGCACGCGAATGCATTGGCTAATTTGGGGTCTTCACTGCAACTCCCACAAAAAAGAAGTGTACCAGTTAAATTTCTGGAAAGACCAAGCATCAAAGCCAAAGAAGTAGCATAAGTGGAAGCTAGGCAGGAGCCGAGTTGGCAAGCCGTCGTGATGTGTTGCTTGAAAGAAGGGATCCTGCCTCGAGACAAACTTCATGCAAGGAAGATTGAACAACAGAGTGCAATGTATTGCATAATTAACGATTCATTGTATAAATGGTATTTTTCAGGGTCGAATCTGAAGTGCCTAAAAGAAAAAGAAGTCAAATACTTGTTAGCAGAAATTCATGGAGGGGTGTGCGGGAATCATACCGGGGGCAGATCTCTAGCCCACAAAGTACTAAATGAAAGATATTACTTGCCAAAGATGCACCGAGATGTCAAACAATAGGTGAAGAAGTGCGACAAGTGTCAACGATTTTCCCCTGTGATAAAATTGGCCACAGGATAACTTAACACCGTTACAAGCTCTTGGCCATTCATGCAGTGGGCTCTGGACATCGTCGGACCACTCCTCATGGCACCTGCTCAGAAACGCTTCCTACTAGTTGCCACTGACTACTTCACTAATTCGATTGAGGCAGAAGCCTTTACTAGGATTCGTGAAGAAGAAGTAAGGAGATTCTTGTGGAAAAATATAGTGTACAGATACAGAATTCCTCAGGTCTTAGTATCTGACAAAGGGCTTCAATTTATTGGAAAGATGGTAAGGACGTTTTACGAAGATCTACAAATTACCAACTGATTCTCTTCACCCTACTACCCACAAGGAACCAGATAGGCTGAAAGGTCAAACCGAATCATACTTAACAATATGAAGAAGTGCCTAGAATCAGCAAAGGGAAAATGGATAGAAGAATTACCGGCAATTCTATGGGCATAGCGAATAACTTCCAGAGAAGCGACAGACGAAACACCATTTGTCTTAGCCTACGGAACAAAAGCGATTATATTCGTCGAAATAGGAAATCCAAATCTCATATTAGAACTAACTGAATAGCAAAGCAAGAACTCATGAAAGGAAGTCTTGATTTGTTAGAAGAAAGAAGGGAAAAAACTCGCGCAGATAGCTAATTACAATCAGAAAAGGAAATCGTATTTCTTAAAATTAATTAGAATACGTAAATTCCAGGAAGGGGATTTAGTTTTAAAAAATATCTTTCAAATAGAAGGACTTAAAATTTAAACATCTAGAACCTAGATTTCTAAATTTTAGAACCTAGATTTCTAAAATTTAGAACCTAAATTAGAAAGATATCTTGATTACTGAATATCTTTCAAATAGAAGGACTTAAGTCTTAGAAATCATATATGCTTTTGCACATCGATAGAAAATTGGGTTCACAGCTGAGTTTTTATATCTGAACTTGACATTAAACAGTAGATGT
Organism: Datisca glomerata; assembly: GCA_003255025.1. NCBI lineage: Eukaryota > Viridiplantae > Streptophyta > Magnoliopsida > Cucurbitales > Datiscaceae > Datisca > Datisca glomerata. The sequence continues at coordinate 2,151,660 of QANY01008723.1, read as the reverse complement.
TGCATACAGAGACCGTGAACAGATTTCAGAAACTATTTCGACATTGCCTTTGGAATACTATTGTGTCTATCAGATATAATTACTAGATTTTCTCTATCGCCAATTACTTTCTTCAATTTTTCAAAAAACCTTCCCCAAGATAAATCATTTTCTAACAACAAATGCCATTGGAAAAATTTGATTATTACCATCCAACAATGATGCAGTTAAAAGCGTACCAAGGTATTTGTTCTTCAAAAACGTACCATCAACTGAAATCACAGGTCTACAATGCTGCCAGCCTTTCAATGCAGCCCCTAAACACATGTAAATGTATTTGAACGTGCCATTCTTATCGTTCTGAATAATTGTCGCAGTGCCTATAAAAAAAGTAAATCAGGTATATTGAATGTGTAATCAATAAATGATATATTGAAGAAATTAAATACCTGGATTTTTTTTCAAAGCATAACAATACGATGATAGTCTTCCGTACGATTCTTCTGGGGTACCTCGAAGTAAATCCAATGCATTTTGTTTTGCTTTCCATGCTTTATAGTAGTTAATAGTAACCCCACGCTTCAAACACATGTGATCAATGATATCTTTTGGTACGGTTAGATCTCGTATGTCATTCCTATATTTACTTTTGATACATTGACCAACAATGTCTGATGTTGTTTGACAATGACCAAAACTGAATAAATCAACTGAACAAATGTGTTCCTTAATATATTCCCAAACCATCTAGAATAGACCACCTTTGTATGTCAATGCCCGAAAAAATGACTTGCATTGGTCATTGACACACCGCGCATTCATTTTTTCCCGATTAGACCTTTCAACCTTAAACTCAAAATCCCCTTTCAACGCAAGTATATGCAACGCCTTTTTTAACTCATATTTATCTTAAACAATGACTTCTTCTTAATGCCAAAATTATTAGGGACATTTTCTAAATCAACTAGAGCAATAAAAACATCATCATCTTTAGCATGGTCGCATTCTATTGAGTCTGATCTACTGTTCCTTCCAAGTATTAAACTTTGAAGCTCACAAGATTGATCAATAACGAACTAGACCTGTCAACAATTAGTGAAAATTTAACTACATTATCATTCCTAATGAGGGAAACGTACCATTCGACATCCTGAACCAATTTTATTTCAACATTGGTAGATGAGGCATTGCCAAATTACAATTTGGTAGTAATTTCAAACTTGTCCCTCCCATCAACAGAACCTAGAACCGAGATAATTCCTTCAACCACCTCTATGAATTCATATTGATATCAACCAAAAAAGGTTTTGATCGGAAGTCAACATATGATTTTGATTCATCCCATGCCCTATCATACATTATAATCATGGGGATCTTTGATATTCCTGAAATCAATTTTATTTATGAAATAATCAGTAAAACAGTTAAAAATTATGAATTTTATTTATAGAAATAAAAAATATTCTCGATTAATAATATAATGATACCAAAACATTGAACACTAACCTTCCATCAAACTGAAAACAAATCTGAACACAATAGTTACAGATTAACAAACTCTAAAAAAAACTCAGCCAAAACTATGCAAATCCTTGGATATTAAAAACTGACTAAATAATCTTTTATCAACCACATTCACTCAATGAAACAATATGTTTTTTGACTAAAATATTTTGAAAAATTGTTGTTCGAGTTACAGAGGATGAAGATATCAATGAATGTCGAAGAGAGATAAATTTGATATTGCTTGAAGTGAGGAAGATGAAATTTGAATTAAAATACAGGTCGACTAAACTAATACCAAAATTAGCTAAAGCCAAGGAGATTTAGCTAAAATCGAACATTATCATTCGGTTATGGAAAACAATATTTTTCCATAACCGAAAATCAATTTTATAGATTTACATTTAAAAACAGAGTCTTATTGATGGTAACTAAATAAAGAAATAATTCAGAAATTATTAAATAATAAATGTACAGCCACGTAAGATGTTATGTTGTAACAAACTATTAATCGTAAAGTTATCAATGAAAAAGTTAGGTAAATGAACCGGTGATGTGGCAACCGTAAAATTAGTACTTACCCGAAAAAAACTGGGTCATATCTTAATAACCACTTCTAGATTTTTCTGTATGCTGCAATTTCTACATAATAAATGACTATGCATAAAAACATACTAATGAGCTGACATAGTACAATAATAGAACTTCTTTTAAAGTTAGAGCGCCTTCTTTTGAGGTGTTGTGAAATTCGTATTTACAAATGATAATCATAAATAGGTCAAGTTGAAAAAAATCATAAAAAATAATCACAAGTATGAAAAACATAAAAAATGATCACTGCACGCTCCCCAAAGTTAAAAAATCGCGTGAAAAAACATTTCATGCCCCGCGAAAAACTGCTCAGTCGTCTAAAGTTTATATAATATATATTGTAAGTATAAAATATACTGCATAAATATTATATATATATATATATATATGATATATATTATATAAAATTTTGAAACTTTACAATTAATTTCGCTGGGCGCGTAAGGGTCCTTGTTTTGACGCCGATTTTTTTTTTTGGATTTTAGGGTAGTTATTTTTTATTTTTCTTTAATCCTTGACTATTATTTGTTTTCTTAAAGTAATATAATCTTGATGTTCTCCCTATTGTTAATACATATGTTTTACATACCCATATGTACAATATATGTTTATTATAGCCCGTCTCCAATGCGGACGTCCTGATGGAAGTTATATCCGAACCTCTAATAAAAAATACATGATTAGTTGAATAAAATCAATCATAACATGTAAACGGATGATGATGAAATGAGAAAGGATGTTTAAATGGAAGTTTACCTATAAGTTAAAACTTAAAAGATGCAAACTGAGAGTTGGAAATAGATCCCCTCCTGTCAATGGGAGAGTTATATTTGTAAAATCTTGGTCATATGTGATAAGGGGACGATCACGATCGCCTCGACACGTATACTGTGATGACAAAATAATTTTTTTAAATTTTTAATATAATTTTTTTCCTATTTTATCTTTTACGTACATATCATATGTACACCAGGTTTGACAAAATTACGGTGTTTAAATCATTTATGTTGTATATTTAATGCATTTCTAGAAAGTTTTAGTAATATATTTTCATCATTTAGGTTTTTTTATAGTTGAAATGTTAGAAGTTGATATATTTTTCAATATTTTGTATGTAATATTTATATGATTTTGATTAATGTATTTACAATAATGTATGTATAATGTATTTACATGACTTTAAAACTCTACGCGCACACATACTTTTTAATCTATGATGCTACTATGTGAGGTGGTAGTAGGGGTGTGGTGGGGTACCCGAGTCTGTAACCATCTAAGAAGTTAATTAATAAATTAATTACCTAAAATAATAATTTATTTATCTAACTTATTAACTAGAATAATTAATTAATTAATTAATTAATTGAAAGGGAGGGTAAAGGGAAATGGCTGAGGTAGTTGGGTGGGAAGAGGTAGTGGGCTTGAGTGGGTGAGGGGGTGCGCGGGCCTGGAGGGTGGAAGATGCGAAATTTTTCTACAGAAATTACATTAAATAGTAATTTTTACACGGTTAATTAAATTTTTATCATCATTTTAAATTCGTTTGATTTATGTCAAATTTTATTTTCTTTTAATTACATCATTTTGTATTTGTTATTATACGTAATTACCCTTACGTTTAATTAAGTAATACACTTTTGCTAAATATATTTTTTTCCTTATTTAGATTTTTATATTTTGAAGTATTAATGATTTGTCATTTTTGTTGGAGAGAGAAAGAGATATGTTAGGAAAGAGAGGGAGAGATGGAGAGGGAGAGATGGAGAGAGAGAGGGAGAGAGAGATAAGGGAAGAGAGTTGATTGAAATCTTGGCTAAGTCCATTTTGTCCTCTTGACAATGATTATTTTTACATGTTCAGTGCTAATACTTTTAATTAAATCATCTTTTAAACAACAAATATTGTAGTTGTAATTCTTTATTCATAATAACGTATAATTGAGAGGTATTGGCAATGTTATGAAAATATTACATGTATGGTATGTCTAATTTACCAAGTACACTTTGTAAATATTAGTTAATATATAATAAATAATCGATTAATATTTACATAAATAATGTTATGGAATGTAAATAATATTAATTTGATGATGTGCCTAATTTATCAAGTACACATGTAAATATCAACTAATATATATTTGTTGTCAATATGTGTTTATTAACTAACATACAATAAATCATTAATTGTTGGGTTACTTTGCTTTTTTTTTTTTGTGGGAGAGATAGAGTAAAGAAAGAGAGTGATTGATAGAGTAAATATTAATTTCATATTTTAATTTCATTTAAATTTTAAATATTAATTGATATAAATATTGAATTTTAATATTTGTTTTGTGAGGGAGAGATTTGTTTTAATTTGAGAGAGAATAAAAGATATTTGATTTGATAGAGAGAGCATGAATGATCATAGTTGTCAATTCCGATCCGTTCTGGCTGGAATTACCAGAATGTTCTAGTTTCAGGTCGGGAACGGAACGGAATAGGGGGCGGTAAATTCCGTCTCAAAATTTGGTCAATTCCAGTCAGAACGGAACATTTTGGCCACAATATGCCCATCGCCCGGAATGGGCAAAATGACAAATGGGCCGAAACATGCCCTTATTTTTAAAACTGTACATAATATAAATGGAAACAACAATTTACAACTACAATACAACGGCTCAGGTGGTTATGGGTTTTAGAATCAAACATTTTCCTCCCAGGTTTGAATCCCAGCATCAGCATTCTATATTTTTACTTCATTTTTGTTCAATAATAATTTCTTGATTTAATAGAACTAATTTTTCTTCTATAATTAGTTAAATTTATTTCTATAATTATTTTTTAGAGTAAGTAACTTATTTAGATTAAATATATGATTGGTTTATATTATAAATTTAAGTAAATGAGTGATTGTTTTTAGATTAAATGAGTATTTTATTTAGATTAATTATGTTACTCTTATATAAATTTGTTATTTTTTCACATGAAAGAAATAAAATGTGAAAAATATAAGAAAAATCACATGATTTTCGCTACAGTCAGATTTTCTTAAAAAAACTAAATCATTATCTTCAAAAACGCTCCAAATTTTATATGCTCCATTTGTTGACTTCCCTCAAGAAATACGCAGTTAATAGTTTGAACATCTCAAAAAGTGTCATAACTACTCCTTATGTTAAGTTTCACTTTAAATTTTCTACTCTTGTTAATTTGAGTGTGAAACGACAAATGAAGGGCAATATGAGAAAAATACATGTCTATTCATAGTTTGAATATATTAAAGAGTCACATTTATACTTATATTTCTTTTGAGTCACTTCATAACTTACTTATAGAAAATTCGGTTATTTACTAATTTTTTTTAAAAAATAATCGTTTATTTGATATTTTCTAAGAGCAAGAACTACGGCTCTAACCCATGTAGGAGGACTCCATCTGCTAACACAAAGTTTATGACTGACTGATATTGTTCATCATCATTTAGTTATAGTATTTATTTTTCTGGTTTCTGGTCATATGTATAGAGCAAACTTCAGAATTAGACACAGTACAAAGATCTTTTAGAAGCAAATATTACTTTGAGGATGATTGTTACATTGACATAAATATCTCTTATAACGCTAATAATATATTAATGGTTGTGTATATTGTATATTTCTGATTTGAAGTATAGTATATTTAAAATTGGTCAATTTTTCAATTAAAAAATTAACATTTCAAAGGGAGATGAAGTATTTGCTAACGATCAGTTCAAATTAGGCTCCACATGAAAGAAAAATGATATGTGAGGTTGTGGTGTTAAAAAACTTTAAGAGTTAGCGACATATGTGATCTCATCTCCCTTTGAAATGTTAATTTTTTAATTGATAAATGAAAATTAGAAATCAATGTAGTAAATTTAAGTTGGCGATAGATGATAAATGAATATTTAAGAAAAAAAAAACTCTAAATTATGAAGGTATTAGCATGGTGTCAAATCATAGTGTGGTGAGGACGGTTGAGCTATACCACACTGTTAAACAAGAAAAATGTATTCTTATAAAAAAGTTGTATAATAGGAATCAATGTAGTAAATTTGAGGTTGTGGATGACTAGGACTTTTACCCTAGATTGTCAAAGTGAGACTTTACTTCAATGAAATTCCAGGCTAGATCCCACAAATTCTCATTTCCCTCTAAACAAATAAAATAATTGAGGCTCTAGAGTAGTGTTTTGTTGATTCAATTTAGAAGGGCAAAATGCATACAGTTTTCTAAACATCAAGAGAAAATTTTGCAGCCTTTTCCTAAGATGGGGAATTGTTCCTGAGGGAGTGATGGCGATCCAAAGACGCTCTGGAGATAACAGAAACTAAGGAATGGAAAGCATTAGCAGCAATTCTGGACTTTATCTGTCCCCTCTTTGGAAGTGGCTTTCTCTCTCTAAAACAACCTCCTTTAGCCATTGAAGCTGCACAAACACGATCACCACCACTGTTATTCATTGTACTTTCAAACTGAAAACTTTTGTTGTTTAGAGTGTGAATTTGCAATGAAGCTTCAATGGATTGGACTATTTGATATAAATAGGCCAAAAAGGGCTATTTATGAGAGGGATAAGCTTATATAATTGATCTGTGGCAAAAAGAAAGACACAGAGTGGTGGGGTTTTGGTGGCATGCAAGAGACATTGTCTGTTTTTACAAAGATTCTCTTGGGGCAAGCTGAATCCAATTAATGATTTGGTTGTCTGTTGATTGGGCAGAGATACTGTCATTTCTGGTGTGTTTTATAATTGGGAACAGATTATGATGATTTAAATGAGCTGAAAAAATATTAACTTTTTTATATTTATTTTTTTTATTTAGACAAAATTTAAACTGTTCAGGTTTGATGAAAGTAGCCAAACTTCTTTAGCCAACAGTTAAGTTCAGTCGTACATGTCTTTTTGGTTCTTTACATGTTGCATTGATTTAGACGAAGAAAAACAAACAATAAAACCACTAACAGGTTTTAAAGTTGAGCTTTTAAACGAGGGCTGTAGATGTAGGTAATGGAATTGGAACCAGTAGTCAGTGGAAAAAGGACCAAAGGAAGATGCAGATTTTCAAAGAGTATAGTTATGATGAGCTGTGTTTGTTCGTCTGAAAAGAGACATATTTCGGTTAAAATAAGTGCAATTTTGGCAGGTTTCAGGGACCTATATTATACCTATATAAATATTTATTTATTTAAATAACTTCCACTGTCCTCGTTTTCATGGAATTATTTCTTGTAACGCATACAAAACACTCCACCAAGCTTTGATTATTCGTGGTTCCATTCCATCCACTGTTTAAACAATTAAAATGACCAAAATGTTGCCTATGGCGATGGCTATGAAGCTAAGCTATATTTCTGAAACAATATGGCTTTTGCTTCCCAAACGACAAGAAATTATAGAGACGGATAGTCATAATATGATCGTCAATCTTATTCATTAGATTAAAAAATGAACGATTAAGTATGTTTTGATTTAAAAATAAATAAATAAAAAATAGATTTACTTTTTTGTTTTCGTTTTAAATAGATCGGAGCAGTTTATATTTGAATCAACATACCACAATTGAATAATGTGGGTCCCACCACATTCTACATGGTAGACACAATATTTTCTTACCAACCACAGTTGAAGAGGACGATGATAGAGTAATGTTCCTCAAATCTTAAGGTCTATGTATAAGTGGATTTAGATCCCCTCCTTCTATTGGATCCCTAATAAGAGGGATATGTTCAGAAAATCTCGGTCGTCTATTCTGATAACGGACGATCGAGATTACCTTAGCACAAACGCTGAGGTGATAAAGGCATTCAGACACTTTTTTCTTTTGTTTTTTTAACCTTCTTCTTCATATCAGTCATGGTCCGTCCGTTCTTAATTTGGACGGACCAGAGCTTAACTAATCCTTCTCCTATTCTAAGAACAAGAAATGATCTAAATCTTGTATAAATTGACAGCATGACACATCCTCCAAAAACTTTGTTTGTGTTATTAACTTATTGATAAGATAGATAGATGATATAATTGTGGAAATGTGTGAATAACAAGTCATGTTTTATAGAAATGATCATGGAAAAACATTTTTAAATATGTCGTAATTTAGTTACTTGTAGAATATACTATTCTTACTACTTTTCGTATTACTTGTTTTATTATATCGTCATTTTTAGTAGATTATTAGCAATCCGTGAACTCATAGGCTGGCCAATGATCTTTAACTTAGGGGTCGAGTTTGCGGAGAAACATATTTGATAGAGAAAAAAGAAGAGCTTGGAGAAGAAGGTTGAAGAAGAAGCAAAAACAGAATTCTCATTAAGCTGCAAAGACTCCCTCAAACAGAATAAAGAGGAGAAGAAGAATACAAATGTTAGATGGGAAAAGACATACCTATCACTCACTAACTAATAAAACAAAAACAACTGATTGTCATTTAAACCATTTACTTCAACACCCCCAAACTTTAGGATGAGTTTGTCTCTTAGAAAAGTGAATCGATGAGTACTCAAGGGCTTAGTGAACAAATCAACAAGTTGATATTATGAGGCAATATGCTTGACCACAAGATCTTTCTTCATCACCCTTTCACGAACAAAGTGAAAGTAAATCTCCACATGCTTTGTGCGAGCATGAAGAACAAGATTAGAGGCAAGGGAGATAGCCGAAGTATTATCATAATAAAGAATAGGTGCCTGAGACTGGAAAACATGAAGATCACGAAGAATAGCTAGAGTAGATGAATGAGAATACTCAAAATCATGATGCAAGTGAGTATCTACATTACAAACAATAGTAGTATTAATAGCAGAATCACGGGAAGAAGTATCGGCATGTAAATCAGACTGAAAAGCAGTATGGACATTACTTGCACGGGCAGTATTATCATTCAAAATAGGAGAAACAGTATGAATCTTAGGTAAATCAATAGCAATAGAATTAATAGTAGCAGAAGGAGTATCAATATGTCAAAAAGGAAGATGTAAGAATTAGAGAGGGAAAGTGTACCTAGAAGTAGAACTAGAAGAAGAAACATATGGAGCATGACCAGACCTAATAGTGTTAGTTTTGATAGCATATGGAAAGTAAGACTCATCAAAGAACATATGTCGAGAAGTATACAATATTGTTAACAAAATCATAATACAAATGACCTTTTTGATCTAAAGCATAACCAAGAAATACACATTAAGTACTCTTAGGAAAGAACTTGTTTTGCATATAGGGTCGTAGGCTTGGATAACAAGCATAACCAAAAACCTTAAGAAGAGTATAGTCAGCCAACTTACCAAAAAAGTTTTCGAAAGGAGTAATATCATTAAGAGTAGAGCTAGGCATACGATTAATTAAATAAGTAGCAATGTCAAAGGCATAACTCCAGAATTCATGAGGTAAAGAAGCATGATGCATAAGTCTAAGTCCTGTTTCTACTAAGTGCCTATGTTTCTGCTCAACAACCCCATTTTACAGAGGAGTATAGGGACAAATCTTCTGATGTAAAATGCCATGTTCATGCAAAAAAGTTTGGAAAACGTTATTGATATACTCACCACCCCCATCTATCCTAAGAGTCTTAATCTTGATGGAGAAGTAATTCTCAACAAGAGGTTTGAATTTCTTAAACACAGAACATACATCAGATTTATAGAGGATGGGAAAGAACTAAGTAAATCACGAATAATCATCTAAAGATAACATAATATATATGATTTAGTTTAAAGGTGGTGGGAGAGGGCTCCCACACATCACTGTGAATTAATTCAAGGGGAAAGGAAGACAAAGAAGTAGAAACAGGAAAATAAACTTTGCTCATTTTATTTGTAACACAACTAATGCAAATGGAATTATCAAGATTAGAGAGCTACATGGAAAATTGGCTTTCAGTAAAAGAAGTTTAGCCTTATTATTACTAGGGTGGCCTACCCTAGAGTGCCACAATAAAGAAGATGATCTAACACTAAGACAGGCTATATGGGATCTAGGGAAGCAATAAGGGATAGGGTAGAGACCATTGACACTTGGTCCTTTAAGCAGAAGATCCCATGTGTCCTTGTCCTATATAAAAAAGAAAGAGGCATAAAAAATAAAGAAACAATTATGTTCAACACAAAATTAATAAACAAACAATAAATTATAGGAAAGTTGAGGAACACAGTAACCTTGAGACAAATTAAAAGATTTATGAGTAGTAGTGACAGAGGTGGAACCTGTATGAGAAGCTGGCAACGATTGACCATTGCCAACAGAGATTTTCTCTTCACCATTATACTCACTTGGATTGAAAAGATTGTGCAATTCAGGAGTAAGGTGAGTGTTACGCCCAGTGTCGGTTAACCATACTTGTGGATCAGCTTGAGAGGAGGTATGAGTCATGGAAATCATGGTTTGAAGATTGGAAGAGGGACCTCCACTTTGATAGGAGAAGTTTAGGCGATGGAAACAGTCAATTGCGCTGTGTCCAACTTTTGACAAATTTGGCACTGAATAGGGTAGGAGGAGCAGAGGTAGAAGAGTCATTAGTTTTCTCGAAAATTGGATGTGGTTTAGATACGGGAGCCCCGAGCACATACGATAAATGAGAGGGACTCCAATTCTATTTTCTTACACCTCTGCCCGAATTGGAACGACCACTATTGAATCTGTTTCCCTTAGATCCTCTATAATTCCATCCATTGTTGCTACCACAAAAATTATTGGGAAAGGATGCAAAGAAAGCTTTATTTTGAAACAATGGATCTTGGTGATTCTTGTTACAAGACTCCATGTACTACTCTTCGGATTTGAGCAGAACATGGAGTTCTTTGAATATGAGAGGCTCGGCACGTTCTCAAGGTGTTATATTCAGTGGGTAGACCATTTATGGTATAAAGAAGAAAATCCTCATTATCAAGATTTACAGAAAGTTTTGAAAGTTTATCACGTACCCATTTTATCCGTTGAATGTATGCATCAATTTTCTATGTTTCATTTTGCTTATAGATTCTAGATATGATTTCAACTGTAGGATATTGGTGCGGGACAGTGATGAGAAACACCTCTCAATGGAATCCCATGCCTCTTTTGAGGTTTGCTGCCTACAACATCTGAGAGAGCTTGAGGGGACAACGTGGCGGTTATCAGGGTTATCAAGGCCGGATCTTCCACTACCCACTGACTGAAATTTGGATTTGAAATCCCTCCATTGTCACCGTTCTTGATTGTGCTCGGAGGATAGGGCAAAGAACCATCTATATACCCAAACACATAATGTGCCTTCAAGATAAATGTGATTTGATATTTTCACAAAACAAAATTACTTGAGTCAAGGTGAATAGAAATCAAGTTGTAGATGTTTGATAAAAGGAAAACATGAGTGTGGGGAAAGGAACCAGCACTAGTAGAAGAAGGAATAGGGCATTCTTACAAGGAGGGAGAAGAAGTTATAATTTGGGTATTAAGTTGAGAATTGGTTTGAGAGCGAAGAGAAGATCTTGGAGAAGAAAGTTGAAGAAGAAACAAAAATAGAATTCTCATTAAGCTGCAAAAACTCCCTCCAACAGAATAAAGAAGAAAAGAAGAATATAAATGTTAGATGAGAAAAGACAAAACTATCCCTCACTAACTAATAAAAAAAACTAATTGTCATATAAACCCTTTACTTTAATAGAGTGTGGGTTAATGTGAAGTTCTTGTTGAAATCATAATATAATATATTAACAAAAATTGTCAATAAAGTTTTGACTGTTGGCGTGAGATATTATAACATAAAAAGAATGTACTACTCTCAGAAGGAACTGCCCCTCCCAAGGACTTAAGCCATTAGTTCCTTCTGAGAGTAGGACTTATGAACTGCCCCTCCCAAAGACTTACGCCTTTAGTTCCTTCTGAGATTAGGACTTATGAACTGCCCCTTCCAAGGACTTACGCCCTTATTTCCCTATAAGAGAAGGACTTATGAACTGCCCCTCCCAAGGACTCACGCCCTTAGTTTCTTCCGAGAGTAGGACTTACGAACTGCCCCTCTCAAGGACTCACACCTTTAGTTCCTTTAGAGGACATGACTTACGAACTTCCTACTCTCACGGACTCACGCCCTAATTTCCATTATTGTTGAAGAAGGGATAAAGTTGACGCCAAGTATTTTGTCTTGTAAATTGCATGCTCGTATCATGCCATAAGTTTGATTGAAAGCTCCGAATTGAATTCCGTGGAATTCTCTGATCAAAGCATTATAATTGTGATTTACATTAACATATGTTAAGCATGATCATTGCACTTAAATTTTTTAGATTATGCATCAAATAATAAATTCACATTTTTATGGATAAAACGACATATTTAAGAGAAGCAAAGTAAATAAAAAATGAATACTTAGCTTTGAGTTCAATGATTTTTTGTAAATGTCGTTTGCAAGTTTTGAATATCGTTACTTGCTCCTCGTCCGTCATTTTTCCACTAACTTTATGCCCCTTCATTCTTGGTTTCAGTCTGTGAGTTTTGCACTTTTGGAACATTCGGTCTGTGGCTTCTATTTTCCGTTTATGTTGTTTGTTTATTTCTTGCTTTCGTTTATCAATTCTAGTTCAGTTGCCATGCCGCTTCCATTTCGGCTCCTATTTCTAGTATCATACCCATTGTCGTTTTCATTCCTGTTGTCAAGACTTTTCAATTGTCGTTGCCATGAATTTTTCGTTGTCGTTGCCACAATGTTACCCATTCTCAACTTTCCCGTCCCCGTTGCCACAACTTCACCCATATCAACATTTCCCATTCACGTTGCCACAACGTTACCCGCTTTCAACATTTCTCATTCCCATTGCAACAACATTTCCCGTTCTCTATGTTTCCCATTCTGAAGTTGCAGCTTTCTTGACTGATGTGAACGTGATTTTCTTTACTCTTCTTTTCTCTGGAGTTTTTACTCTGAAATTCTTTTCTTATCAATTTTGTCTTTTCTAAATTTCACCTATATCTTTGAGATTCAAAAAGCAAATGCTTATAATTTCTCTTCTGAAATTCATTTTCTTTTCTGAAGTGCTAAAACTTCTCTGTTTTGAATTTCTAACTTCAATTTCTCTGTTCTGAAGCTCTGACTTCGACTTTTCTGAAGCTCTAACTTTAACTTTTCTATTCTGAAGCCTTTTTATTTTATAAGATTTTAGATCTGAGCTTTTTGAGCCTTCTGAGCTTTTTAAGCTCTTCTAATCTATGCCTTTTGAGCTCTTATGATCTGAGCTTTCTGAGCTCTTCTCATCTTTTAAGATCTAAGCCTTTGAGCTTCTTCTGAGATTTTTAAGCTCTTCTGATCTGAGCTCCTTGAGCTTTTCTAATCTGTACTTTCTGAGCACAACTTTTAATATCCGCTATGATTTTTTTCTTGATTGAAGCTTCCTCGGTAGCGACGTTTCCATGGTGGTGATGCTGCCCCTCATAGTTGGTGATGACGACATCGATTCCACGAATAGAGTTAATGATAATTTTTTTTATAAATAATAATTGCACAAAAGAAATATTTTAACGAATATGAATGAGTTTACCTCTCTTCTCTTCCGTTTTTGGTTTTGTAGTCATTTTCATTTCTGCTACTGTTTTGAGTTTATGTATTGCTGGCTTTTCCGTTCCTGCTTCCGGTTCGGCTTCCGTTTCGGCTTCCGTTTCCACTTTTTCTTTCGTTTCTACTTCTTCTTCAGTTGTTGAGGGGGGCATTTGATTTAGTTTTGAGCGTTTTGGGAAGGAATTTCTTGAGTTTTTCTCTCACTCTCAATGAAAGCACCAAATGTAAAAGAAAAATCCACCGTCTTTAAGAATCGGTCATGAATTTCTTACATCATAATATGAAAATCAAGAGAATAATTTAGAGAGAGACCGAATAATGACACCATAATTTACGTGAAAAATTCTTAAAGGGAAGAAAAACTACGGTTAGAGTTTGATAGTATTTCATTATGAAGAAAGAGTTTACAAGGCTAACGCGTGTTTAACGTTGTTCTTCTCTATTTGGAGTTGCATGTTGCCTCTATTTATAGGCCTTCAATCGGTTACATAGAATCTGATATAACATATCTAATTCTATCTGAAAATAGAATCAACATAATATTCTCTGAGATCTAGCTTATCAACAATAACTACCAAATGAATATTGACTGTCTGATCAATCCACTGGTCATATTAGCTTCTCTTTGGATTGTCATGTCAGCAATCCATGTATTTTTGTCTGATTAGTCTTTTTTCTATAACCACCTAGTTGATCTTACGATTATCGCTCTATCTTCTTTTCGATGGAGTCTTCGATCTAGATCTTGCCACGTGTCATGTGAAATTATTCATGTTCATATATATTTTTCTATGGGCCAGATGACTGCCTCGGCAAGATTTGAAGCGATATACTCCAACTTAGACCCTTTCCCACGGTGGAGCAAGCTTACACGCATGTTTGACGGGAAGATTCGAGGCAAACAGGGATGATGGAATGGATGGAAACATCGGGTGGCGTTGTGATGTGTCCAAGGGAGGAAACAAATTGGATGGGCAGTCATGAGCTAAAAACCAGTGAGAACGGCAGCCAGCTCTGCCTACCTAACCCGTGTGGGCATCTGGGAAAAATTCCTTCACGCCACTGGTTCAAACACCCAATATTGGTGTTACCGATTGTAAAATGGGGGGAGCTCAATAATGACTCCATAAAAAATCAGCCTAGAAAATGCAAGTTGTACACATTGTGGGAATACAAAACATAAACGTGAAACTTGTTTTAAGCTAAATGGATATAAAAAAATGGTGGGACGAATTCAAAGCTCAAAAATGCCGTGAGGCAATATCTAACAACTTAGGTCGAGCCGCCTTAGTAAACACAAAACCTCAATTATCTCTAATTTCACCCGAGGAATCCTTAAGCACGCACCCTTTTAGTTACTCAGGTAACTGTGGTCTTGCTTTATTGAGTTCTAATAAGATAGATTGGGATGGATAGGTAATTGATTAAGAGGAAACTGATCAGATGACGTTCGATTCAATTGATTTCGTCGAAACGTTAGAGCCGAAACGAACCAATATTGAAAATGATATTATATATCCGATGACATGGGCTGGATATATAATATCATTTTCACCTCTTCTTTCTTTAACAAACAATCTACTTGTTCCTTCTCTCTCGAATAAATTGATGTTTGTAGGCCAAATTATTGAGGAATTAAATTGTTGTGCACTAATCTACCCGAGCTTTTGTTTCTTTCAGGATATTCTCACCAAGAAGATCATTGGTCTGTGGTACTAAGAGATGGGGCTATACTATATGGATGACTTCAGTTCTGGCAGGGCCAATAACATGCAACATTCTCCGAATGGTAAGCTGCAACATATTTGGTTATGGCATCATCGTTTAGGTTATCCCTCAATTATTATTTGAAGCATTTGTATGACACCGAATACTTAGTAAGTCACTTTCGTTCAAATTACTAAAGTCTAAATGAATAAGCAATTAATTTTTAGAGTAAGATTCTTATTAATTACTTTACCCCCATGAAGATGTGGACTTCATATGCCTTTTATTTGCAAACAAGTATATATATATATATATATGACTTAATG
Source organism: Datisca glomerata (assembly GCA_003255025.1). Lineage (NCBI taxonomy): Eukaryota > Viridiplantae > Streptophyta > Magnoliopsida > Cucurbitales > Datiscaceae > Datisca > Datisca glomerata. The sequence continues at coordinate 2,136,028 of QANY01008723.1, read as the reverse complement.
GATTTTACACCAAATAGTGTATTAAGACAAAATCTTCACTAGGATTTTATGCAACCAAATAATCAGGATTTTAAAGATTGATATTTTGTCAACCATAATCCTCAACAACTTTTAGATCTTTTAAACCTGTACTACTTCCAGCTAAAACAAGATCAGCGCCTTCAGTCTTTCCCTGAGTGGCATTACCAGCTTAATTTAAGAGTCAAAATAAAAGATGACAAACAGTTACAAGTTCTGTCGAACATACAGAAAATGTGAATCACTACTAGTGGTAGAACCTACCAAGCTATACATCCACCACCATTATCCTTAGAACTTGCTCCAGGAAATGGAAACCAGAAACTGTTAGTGATTAACCCCTATACTGAAGTACCGGAAAAGGCTAATCATCAGGACCATGTTAAGGTTAAAGATATTCTACCATTAGCTAAACAG
>QANY01008723.1:1505668-1535585 GCA_003255025.1 Datisca glomerata | reverse complement strand
GGGGGGGGGGGGGTGAGGGAGGAGGGGAACCTCACCGTCAATATGAAAAGCTAAATACAATCACAAAAATGTTTAGCAAAAACAACACTATTCTCTAGCTGCCGTGTTGTTCAACTTTTCCATCCACTTTCTATTTTCCCCCCTTTCCAATATATAAATTATTTACTAAATTAGTTAGTCGTGGAAGGTAAACTTTGAGTCCAATTACAATTATTCCCAAAAACTAAGAAAGTGTTACGACTTATAAAGTTGATAGTTATCTCGAGTATTCATTTCTATTTACCACATGACAGTTTCACAGAGAATCTATGCACATAAAAGGGATCTATGACTTTTTTGTAACAGTAATAAATGAATCTGTACTTCTGAGAAATGCACAACAAATCCCAATTACTGGCACTAAATACATGTTACAAATAAAACCTATTCAGCTGTAATGAGACTTCCCTAAACTTCAGACACGTTCCCACCAGAGTATGTCAGTTCGTAAATATGTAATACAAGTAATAGGTCTTGATTGAGTCCTGTTCTTTAAAAACCGAATTACAGGCATTAAGTGCATTTTATACAACCAGGGACCTTCTAGTCCTTTTTTCTTGTCACGATTTTTACCAAGTAGTTCAAATAGAATTATGGAACGTGAAAATTTAAAATATTTTCTAACTCCATCCGGGCTCTTACAAAATTTGATCCATTTCTTAGTGCTCCCAACTCAAGCTGCAATATTCTCAAATACGATCCTTCATTTTATTGTCTAAAGTGTGAATCTCCTCTTAACTAAGTTCCTTGAACTTTAAATTACACAACATATAGATGAATACTATATATATAGCACTGAGGAATTTCATAAAGAATAAGTTTTAGTCATCCCTTAAAAATTGAAAAATGTAAAACTAAAAACAAAAAGTAAACCATAAAACTAAAATCAAATACACACCCATCCAGCAGGCAGCTCTCCATTTTTGAGAAGATCAGTTGAATTGGCATCTAGACCCTGTAATTCAAAGTTTCCGGTGATTCATCCTAATTGAAGAGAGTTTGAAAAGAAACCAATAATTCAGTTTTTTTGAAGTAGAGAAAGTGGCTAAAATTCGAACTTCAGTTTGTATAGCAGATCTGCTATTAAGTTTAGAAGTCCACAATAACTAATGAATAGGCCCTAATTAACTGGGAGATTAAAAAAAACAACTTGCTAAACATTATCTAAGAATAAGGTTCCATCAACAAACTTATTGTTTACAATCATAAATTTATAATAATCTGAATATATACGAAAAGATGGATAGAAGTTACACAAAATAGACCAGGATAATTAGATTCATAAATAGGCATAACCCGTTCTTACAGGTTTACTCTTTCCTGAACCATCTTTAAGAATACCCCTTGCTCTCAACTTCTGTTTAAGGTACTCAGGCAAGTCTCTTGCAGAAGGCTTCTGTTCTGCATTACTACCAAGGTCATTATTCTTTTGACCAATTTCATCATCTTCTAGATCACAGGAAAAAAAAATTAAAAAACTTGAGTTAATAAACAAGTACAAAAGCAAAAGGAGTGTTGATGGCTCTTACTGGAAGTAGCATGAAGAGATGGTAGAGTACCATAGTAAGCTCCTCCACCTGGGACTCCATACCCATTTCCAATTTCGATGTTCCCTGACAAAATTATGAGGGGCCTCCTTTAAAAAGAAGTTTATTCAAACAATATCAACCAAAAATAGTAGCTCAGATATTGGCTAATAACACTTGCAAACAATTAATTAAACACCTTAAGATTTGCACCATCTTAGAAACCATTTCAGCAGCAGAGCTTAAAATACCTCTTAAAAGAAAGAAATGACTTAATATATGTATGCATATTACATATTCCAAAGTCCAAACTCGAAAAAATCCGAATGCGTAACGGTAGTCTGGATTATCTGACGAGTATAGTCCAATACACTACAATTACAATCGGCCATTGATTTTTTGTGTATGTGCAGGCACAGAGTCAGATTTTCTCTCTTTTGTTATCTTCTTGCATATCCGACCAATGTGCTTTTGCCATCTATGTATTTTATTATTCTTTCAGTTGGTTTACAATATATTTACTTTTTTATAACCCAGACTCCCGTACCGAACCAAAAATTTGGTCCGCCCAGGTCATGCCCCAACGCCATGACCCGAGAGACAACGAAGGGTGGGAATATTAAGCTCACCAGAAGGATCAAACCTGGGACCTGATGTAATTAAAGCACACCCTATCCCAAGCCTTCAGCCAACTGGGCCGCCCTTTGGGGGCAGTTTACGATATATTCATTTCAACCCCATTTTCTCGTAATGTGGTAGAATGTCGGAAATGCAAGGAGATAGATATGTAAATGAGACAGGTTATCTGCATGCATGTATCTATGTGATAGCTAAAAACAAATTCCAACTTGTAGTCCATATAAGAGACATGTATCAATAAGAAAAAAAATACCCATTGCTAAATAAAGCAACTATTCACAACTAACTACCGACCTTCTTCAAGAAGGTTAGATTTTCCCCGCTTCAAAGCCAATTCTGTACGATGTTCAGTTGTCATCTTCAGTAAATGCTCCTGTAAATATTATTGTAGGAAAAACACAGTAGAACATTTTGTGACAATAATTTATAGACCAAAAGAGCTATGTAAAAAAGAAAGAATTTCAAAGCAATATAACGAGATATGACAAATTTACACACTTTTAGAGCACCGGGATCAAGGCGTTCTGAGAATATATCTGTCCCATCCTTAGGAGGTCCTCCGACACCCCTAGCCTCTCTGGAACGAAAAAACACTTCAACTTTGATTTAGTAATTCTAGCATTTAGTAAGTAAAGAATTCCAATGACTAGAGGGCAGAAAAAGGTCGAACCTTTGATTGCGTATGATATTTTGAGTGGAAATTTCCTATTAGGAGGCCTAATGAGAAATTATATAAACTAAATTGAAGATAAGTATGTTAGAAGACATCCTGTCCAAAAGGGGTACCTGTTCCCGTAATACAGCATCCTGAGCAGCACTGTCAATGTCAGTGTCACTTTTTATATGCAGTCCAAAGTACCTTGAAGAAGATGCGCTGGGAACATTTAGCACAGTGCTGCATCCCTTATGCTGGATATTAACATCAGGGTAAGTATCATTGCTATTCTGATAATTTGCGTAGCTGTTGTTTACCTCTCGAGGTATTTGGTTCTCCTGAATAGGCAGATCCTCCCCCTTTACAGCTTCTTTTTCTGATTGCTGTGGTGTGTTAATAGGGCCATGCTAGAAAACCAGACGGGTTCATATTAATTAGCATAAGAGGAATGATACTTCTTAACTTATTTATTAATCTAGTGTGAAAAAATTACCCCAATCTTCGCTTCTTGACCTTTTTGCGTTCGCTGTATTACGCTGGCTGAAACATTCGACTCATCTGAAAGAGGAAAATTGTTGTTAGCGCCATGGTATCTGGAACTATTTGAGAGCAATTATTTGTATCATTTCAAGTTACAGCAAAATTTTCTGAACCTGCAGGCACCGGCATTGAACTTTGGTATGCTGGAATGTCTGATAGATGAATGCTATTAGTTTGAAAGTTACTTGGCAATGGACCAGATATTTGAGGGAAATTTGAAGTAAAACTCTTTGCAACTGATGAATTGTTATGGGCATAAAAGCTTTGAGTAGTAGGAATAAAGGTTTCACTAAACGGGCGGTGCTGAAAAGAGTAATTCTGAGGATAGTGAGGATGAGGTGTCATAGTATTTTGCAAATTCTGAGGAGTGAAAGGGAAGGGTTGAATTGAATGAGTTGTTGGTATATATGTTGGGAAGGACTGAATACCAGGAGGAAGAGGCTGATCTTGTGGATTATCCATATATTGCATTTAATCAACCTATAAAAAGAAAGATCAGAGTAAAAGAAATGAGAATAGGTGAAAGCGAAAACTGATACAACTTAACTGTGCCATCACAATGGAGTTCTACCCTCAACACAATGGAGTTCTACCTTCAACACAACAGAGTTGTATGGCTCACCTTCAGGTCACAACAAAAAATATAGGTGATCAGAACATAAAACAAAATCTCATAATAAAAGCAACAAAGTTGAAACACAAAACTATGTTTTGGAAAGGTACCTAAACGGATAAGCAGATGAGAAATACTCGTGAACCCAATTTCAGAAACGGGCAAGGGAAATTACAACATAAACGGTTAGCAGAGCGGAAGATGCTCAAGGACGAACGAAGCAGCACAAGGGTCACCTGACCCTCGCTAACAGAACAAAAGGTCGTGGCAAACAATAGATTAAAAATTCAAATTCGAATGACAACTTCGAATGGCGCTGCTCGAAAATGAAATGTCAGAACCACAAATTTGAAAGCAAAGCAGACGCTGATAGCAATGTCCATTCCAGAGGATTAGGAAACACCAAACAGAGACCCATAACAGTAGTCGAGCTTGAGTACATGCTCTGAGCACCTCGAGTTCACGGCTGAGTTTGTGGAAAGGAGAATGGAAACAATAAATAGTGGTACCAAATTACCTACAAACGAAAATACTACGATAGTTTTTTGTTTAAAAACACTTCCTCGACGACAGTATATGGTCATGAACAAAAAATTATAACGAAAATAGTTGAAGAAGAGATTAAACGAACTAGAACGACCATGGTGGAAATCAAAGCACTCCGCAGATGGAAAACTTAAGCAGGAAATCTAAGAACGGGAGCGACTAACCAGAAACCTGGAACATCAAAGCTCAGGAACGGAATGACGATGCTAGCGAACCGCAAATCGGAATGGCGATAGTCGCGAACAAAAAATTCAGAATGGCGATGCTTACGAATGAAAATGTTGAACGACGATGCTCATGAAAGAAAGTCCATTCGAAAGTGCTCAAGAGTTTCATTATGTGAAATTGGGAAGAATATAGATTTTTTTAAGTTGACTTCTACACTCCTCGTTTTACAAAATTAGACTTTTAAATTAATTTTTATTTATTTTGATCTCTGACCCACTTTTCTTTCATTTTCTCACTTTTTTTTCAATTACCCTTCTTATAAGTTGTCACATCAAATGACTCGGTCTACTCACTTAATACTCAAAACTTTCATACCCACCACATTTCTCCTTCTTCGCTTTTCATTTTTTCTATTTCTTCAATTTCTTCTTCTTTGCCTTCTTCCTTCTTCCTACAACAACAAATGATTGTTAGTTCTTCTCTCTGGAACATGTATAAGTTTTGCTTTCTTCTTGCTAAAAATATTTACTTGTTTTCTTCCTTCTTTCATGGATTTTTCATTTTCATAAGTTTTCTAGGAATAATATTTATTTGTTTTCTTCTTTCTGGAACGTTGTTTGAAATTCATTTATCGAACATGATCACTACAAGATGATGGTGTATTGTTAAATGAGGTATACACAAGTACTACACGAGTCTCGTGTAATCATCGTGTAGACTATACGCAAGGTACACGAACCCTATGCAGACCTCTTGTACGCTACACGATCATCGTGTAGTGCATCATGAACTTTTTCAGCAGTTCATGAGTATCGTGCAACATCTATTACATTACACGAGAACTACACGTTCATCGTGTGTGTCATCGTGTAGTGTACAAGATGACCATATGATGATCGTGTACTCCTCATGTACACTACACGATCCTCGTGTACACTACACGATCCGCGTGTACACTAGACGATGGAACTAACAATCATCGTATAGTCCTCGTGTAGTCTACACGATCATCGCGTAGTTCTCGTGTACATTACACGATCATTGTGGAGTACACTCGTGTACGCTACACGACTACACTACACAATCATCGTGTAGGATTTATTATAATAGACGGAGTCTACACGATCATCGTGTAGTGTACACCACATGATGACTACACGATGCTCGTGAAGGCCTCGTGCACACTACACGATGCCCGTGAAAATCTCGTATACACTACATGATAGCTACACAATCATCGTGTAATATTCCATTTCATTATGTATTCTTCTTGTACTAACTTCCTTCATTGATGTATATACAAATATGTCTGAAGTTCAAATTTTTGTAATCCATGATGAATATTTAGTGAAAATGGTACAACATGGTCTTTTAGTGGAGAGAAGATCAAATTATTGGAGATATCTACTAACTGCACTTATCATGAGTTATTAGGTATATTGTATGAAGAACTCCAAATAGACTCCTCAAAGTATGATATGTCCATTAAATTTCTTTATAGAAGTCATGTCCTTTGCCCTCCTACTAAAATTTTAAAGGATAGAGATTACAATTCTTTGTAAAGGAGAATGGATTAGAATCACTTAAAAGCCCACTATTTGTAAGTACTAAGCCAAAAAAATTTTCATCTCAAAGCTCGGTTCCTCAAACCACAATGTCACAACAACCTCGAGTTCCTAACAACCTCTACATGAAATCATTCCTCACTTTGAGATTGTTGATCATTTTGAAAGGAACTACCACGATGCTGATGTTTTGGTCAAGGCGATTATAATGTTTTCGAGAATGAGGATATTGATGTTGATGGAGATGATGACAATGGTGATTTTGATTAGAAGGCGTATGATGATGCAATCCATGGACATGACCATGATGAGGCCATCAGTGGAGACAACCATATAACAATTCTAGACTTGAATACTGGTATTGAATCTGAGACCACTTGTCCATTGCCATCACAACCTGGTTTGAATGAACAACATCCTAGGTCTAGTGAGCAACAGGCTGATTTGAATCAGGCTGTATCGGATCTCGTGTAGTCTACACGATGATTACACGGACGTCGTGTAGTCTACACTATTGTTGCACGGACGTCGTGTAGTCTAGACTATGGTTGCACGGACATCGTGTAGTCTACATGATGGTTACACACACCTCATGTAGTCATCGTGTAGTCTACACCATGGTTACATGGCCATCGTGTAGTCCACATGATGGTTATACACTCCTCGTGTAGTCATCGTGTAGTCAACACCATGGTTACACGGACCTCGTGTAGTCTACATGATTGTTAGACGGACCTCATGTAGTCTACACTATGATTACACGGATCTCATGTACGCATCTTGTACACTAGTCAGCAATATTAAATATTTTTCAAGGACAACAACACACATAGAGACCGATGAGCAGGATCATTTTAAATATTTTTCATGGCTTTTGGACCCATATGTTTGGGAATTTTTCAGTTGTATATGACATGTCATTGCTGTTGATGCAACCGCCTTAAAGCTAAATACAAAGGGGTATTATTTGTTGCAACAGCAAAGGATGGGAACAACTAAGTATATCCCCATTGTATTTGAAATTGCAGATTCAGAAAATAATAATTCATGGGAATGGTTCCTCCGTAAACTTCATGAAGTAATCGGTGATCCAGAAAACTTTGTGTTTATATCCGACAGGCATGCAAGTATACTAAATGTTGTATAGATTGTCTTTCCAAATAAGCTTCATGGAGTTTGCATCTTCCATATGGGCCAAAATATCAAATCAATTTATAAAAAGGAAGATGCGGTCACATTGTTTTTTAAAGCATAAAATGTACACCGTCAATTAGAATTTGATCGACTGATGACTCATTTTACAGATGCATTTCTATATATCTCACAATACGTGTCGATGGGGGGATTTGAGAGGTGGACACTTTCCCGTTTTGATGGAAGGCGATACAATATAATGATTACAAACATCACGAAATGTTTAAATGATATATTGAAGGATGCTAGAAAGCTTCCAATTACATGTCTTATAGAACATATCTGTGACATGTTACAACGGTGGTTCTATGAACAACGGACGGTTGCCTGTCAAATCACCTCGCATATGACAGATTGGGTTGAGATTGAGCTTAATAAGAAGCATTTTACATCACGTACACTATCATTGTTTCCTTCCAACATCCATAAGTTTCGTGTTGCGGTGGAGGTAGGGAAGTAGTGGTAAACTTGCATCTTAAGACTTGTACATGCATGCATTGGTTGTATGTCATCAGCGCAATATTTCCACATACAGGATGTGTTCGAGGTTCTATAAAAATGAGGCTTTAATTGTTGTGTTACGAAAACAATACATCATCTCGGAGATCAAGCAGATTGGGTCATCAGCTAGGAGGTTCATGAAAAGTGGTATTGCCACCTATAACGAGGTGGCAAAGTGGCGGACCTAGGATAGAGAGAATTCTATCTAGAGGTGAGGAAGTAGTGAGAAGGAAGTGGAAACGTTGTGGGCGAATTGGCCACAACCGACAAACGTGCAAAAATCCAATTCTCCTATCTCAACGGGATGACCAAGCCACTTAAATATAAATAATGACCTTTGTAGACTTAAATTAAATATTAATATAGAAATATACTTGTGTTTGTTATTTAATAATGTCATAATGTCATAAAGTTTAATTAACTTACATGAATCCTACACGATTCTCGTGAAGTCCTCGTGTAGGCTACATGAAGACTACATGATGCCTGTAAAGTCATCTTGTAGGCTACATGAAGCCTACACAATACCTGTGAAGTCATTGGGATGACCAAACCACTTAAATATAGAAATATACTTGTGTTTGTTATTTAATAATGTCATAAAGTTTAAATAGCCTACATGAATCCTACACGATGCCCGTGAAGTCCTCGTATAGTCTACACGATGACTATGAAGGCCTCGTGTAAGCTACATGAAGACTACACGATACCCGTGAAGTCTTCGTATAGGCTACATGAAACCTACACTGCACACATAATAACAAAAAAAACTTATAATCCATAATTCACAATATGAGGGTGTATAAAATTAAATAAAAAACCATAAAATATATCCAAATTATTTCGGTACAACATTGCTGCATGCAAATAACTCAATTACAATTCGTCTTCGATATTCTAGCATTTGTTGTTGAGTTATTTCTTGGAGGTTCTTCCCATATGCTATGGCTTTGATAAACTTAAGGGTGAATACCCCACAATCAAACCTATAAAACACATGAAATGCAAAAACACAATTATATAATATGTATGAAATTTTAAGTCGACTTTCAAAAAAATGTATATTTCACTTACTCGTTCCCTTGTTGTGGACACTTCAGGATCTCATATTTTCACTCATATTTGGGTTTAACCTTCTGTCTTCTCTCATAAATGTTCATCATTTGAAGAAGCCGAGGGACAATCTTCATGAAAGGTTTCATTATTTTAATGTACAAGGAGCGTTGATATGGCGTGTTCATGGAGTTATGAATACGAGTACACTGGGAGATGAAGAATCAAGGATTTGCAGAGAGAGAGATAGTAACAGTAAGAGAGAAATGAGGGAAATGCAAGTGAGGTACACAAAGATGTGGGATTTTGTGTAATCATCATTTTTTTCAAGCCGTCAATTAGAACTCGTGAAGGGGCTTTTGATAAATTCACAAGATGATTTTGAACTAAAGGTAGGTCAGGGGTCAGGGTAAGCAAAAATTAGTGTAAGAGTCCAATTCTGTAAAATGGTTAGTGTAAGGACCTACTTTAGCAAAATAACCCAAGAATATAAGTCTAGACCCTTTTAGCATTACACACAAACAAAAAATCATTTTTTATTTCTTCAATCTAGTTGACACTAATTTATCCATGTCCAATGTGTGTAGTGTACATAATACAATAGATGTAAAGCAAGTTTTCAAAGCCATGAGGAGGAGAAAGTATTCAATACACCGTACACTAGGAGTATTGAATATTCAGTACTATTTCATATCATCAATTGTTATGTGTCTAAAAATTTGAACTTTCAATTCCTCAAATATTTTGATGCCTATCGCAGGAAATGTAAAATCATGATACAAACGAAAAGCTCAAATTAAGAATTGAGATATATTTCTCTTACCTAACTAAAGAGATTATTCAAGTCAATCGCCAAAGAAATAATACGTGATGGACCGGTTGAGCTCTCCAAGCGAATTTTCAGTAAACGGAAGGAACTCAAAATATAAGCCAATATCACAGAAAGATGAAAATTGCCGGGAAAATGTCACTTTGTCAAATAATAACAATGGCGTTAGAAGCATGTGTTCGCACACTTGCAACATCTTTCAGACCATTTACAGCTAGTAACCTTGTGTCCCCGTAATATGTAGGCTGAAATTTAACGAGAAAAATTACATTTTAACCATCATATCACATAGACCATCAAGATGCAATCAAGATGATTGTGTAATCTTCCAGAAGACTTCAATATCTTCCTGAACCCTTCTTGTACACTAGAAGATGACATCAAGAACTTCTTGTACGCTTCAATATCACGTTCAAATCTTCATGTAGTCTTCCACAAGGCTTCATGTACATATTTTTTTTATTTAAAAAGTACTCACTTCCTTTATTGATATATGATACAGATATGTCTAAAGTTCAAATTTTTGTACTACATGATGGAGAATGGGAGAGAACGGGTACATCCTGGTCTTTTAGTAGATAGAAGACCAAATTTTTAGAGATATTAGTGAACTGTACTTACCAAGATTGATTCAACATGATCTTGAAGTGATCTTGAAGTCTACATGATGACTTCAAGCACATCTTGAAGCCTTCATGTAGGATGTAAGATATTCTTGAATCATTATTGTAGTCTATAAGATGGGTAGAAAATACTTATAATCATCTTATAGTCCACAAGGCAGGTATAATATGTTATTGTAGTCTAAAAGGCGGGTACATATTGTAATTGTAGTCTACAAGGAGGGTACAAGATTTCATTGTAATCATCTTATAGTTTGAAAGACGGGTACATGATGTTGTTGAAGCCGTCTTGTAGTCTAAAAGACGAGTACAAATGTTCTTGAAGCCTTCTTATAGCCAACAAGATGGTACATGATGTTTTTGAATCCTTCTTGCAGTCTATAAGACACGTACATGATGTCATTGTACTCATCTTAGAGTCTACAAGACGGTTTCAAGATCATCATGTACCATGGGTAGGAGAGGAAGATGAAGATGTTGTTGAGGAGAATAAAAGACATTAATTACATACGGTATCAGAGCTTGGTGGGGCCTTTGTTTGTGCCGCTTTAGTTCAGTTTAACACAAGAAGATTATTTTTCAATGAGAGCAAAGATCAAATAAACCAACATAGAACCATAAAGATACTATTTGTAAATATGAATGAAGAGCCATATTCAACATAGTTGATCTTCTGTAGGAGCCAAACTTTTTTTATCTCAATCACAAACATGAAGTCACCATATAGTAAATTACATGATGTTTGGCTTGAGTCCAATATTTGAAGTCGATGCTGAGTTTTTTTTCTGATATGTTAAGATTCCTAGCTTTTAATTCAGTTGAATAGTGAACTATTTAACTGCATTCAGTTGAATAGCTATACAGATACTTTCGAGTAACTTAGACACAATAATGGGAATGGGATCTTAAATAATTGGAGTCATGACTACCCGAGATTACTGACACTATTTTGTCAAATAACACAATCCTCAAACATGTTGATGCATATCGCAAGAAACGCAAAATCAAGATACAGACTAAGAGTTCAAATTAAGAACTGAGAGATATTTCTCTTACGTTACTATAGTGATTATTCAAGCCAATCCCAAAAGAAACAATACGTGATGTGCCGGTTGAACTTTCAGAGTGAATTTTCAGTAAACAGAAGGAACTTAAAATATAAGCCAATACTTTTGAAATATGAAAATTGTCGGGAAATTGTCACTTCCTTTGTCAAATAATCCCAATTGTATTGGATGCATGTGTTTGCACACTTGGACAATCTTTCGGACCGTTTACAGCCAGTGACCTTGTGTCCTATTTTATGTAGGCTGAAATCTAAGGAGGAAAAATTACATTTTAACCATCAGATCACATAGACCATCAAACTAAAATTTGTACGCCGTTTATTTTGGAGAAAATGTGTTTGCCTAAACTATGCCCCTAGAAAGTTTGTGTTGGTCATCGCGGTGCGTGCGTAGCGGAAGCGTGTGGTGTGTGCCCATTTTAAAAATTAAATTTTTAATATAAATCGAATCTTTTAATAAAACAAAATCGTGCAACGCTACGATAATAAAAAAAATCTTTTATTGAAAATTATTTTCAATTAGTTAGGATCCATTATATATTTATATATTAAATTAACAACATACAAGGTTATGAATCATATATCTCTTGTAGTCTAAATCAAGCGTCCTCGCAAAACCAATCGATTCTTCGTTCCCACGAAATCATTCCAACGATCAGTAGACTCCGAGATACACCAAGATCTTTCAAGTCAATCATCAACGCACTAGGATGTGTGTGAGCACGTAGAATATAACGAAGACACTTTTATGTCTCTAGATGTACTTAACACATGAGATCTAGAGATTTTACTGGGAAGAATTTTTGTGAGACGATTTTCTAAAAGAACGTGATAATGATTCTTTTATAGATTTGATTAACTCTTAATCATAGAAAAATCACCCATTGAGAATTGTGTTCTTTTCTCAACTCTTGATTAATGAGCTGGTTCTCTAATTAAACTTATTGATTGAACCGATTGAACTGATTCATTATCTTAGACCATCAGAATAATATCTGTATATTTTTCTTGATAATGACATATAAGATATTTTGAGATAATTGAAATAATATTTAATTATAAAATTATCAATAGCAGTGGGACTCACTGTTATTGTGCACAACTGTAGTGCCACATGGCACTGCAGTGTGCCGTGAGGTAGCACAGTGCCGCACGGCATCACTGGAGTGCCATGAGACACTACAATATTGGACACCCACTACTGTAGTGTCACATGACACTACAATAGTTCATGTCAATCTTTGATACCCAATCATTGATTGACACGTAACAATTACTGCGTATTAAATATTTATTTTAATCAAATTAAATATCTAGATATTCATTCAAAATTAAAATATCTGATTATCTCTATCAACTATACTATCTGTTATTTCATAAATAACATATTTAGTTGATCCAAATTATTATCTAATAATAATTTAATTATTTAATTTCATAAATTAGATATTTTGTCACATTGATCGATAATTAAAAATAAATTGATAATTATATATATATATATATATATATATATAAACAATTATATATATATAGATAACTAATTTAATTAATTAATTCTTATTTAATTAATCACACATAATTATCTCATAATTATGTACTTGTCTCAAAATAAAAATTCATTTACAAGTAAGTTCTTTTATTTTATCCTAAAATATTCACATCCTATACTACACAGTACAGAGGTAGTTTGGGGACCGTGGACCTATAATCTTAAGCTCCAATAAATCATATTGTTAATTAAATAATCTTATTATTAATTTCATTATTATTCCATTATAAATATGAAACTGTACTCTTAGAGATTACATATTGTATTTACAGAGTATTATCATGTAGTCCACTGATATAATCAATTCATGTAGTTCTGTCCTCCAATTATTGGTTCGTAAATTAGAACTGATCAAAATTGTCATTTTACCCTTTGAATTACCTTTTCATCCTTAAGTACCATTAATCCACTAATGAATGACTAATTTATAATCTTATTATAAATTTGAGCTCAATAATCATTCAGTCCAAAATTAACACTTAAATAAACCAATATACGACTCATAGGAAAACTTGGATTCTAAATCTTGTAAGATCATGTTCTTAACTATCCATATCACTGAATCTCCAAAACAAAAGTCACTAGGCTGTTTTACAAACAAACTTTAACGAGTGAATCAAAAGATCTAGTAGACATGTATAAGGGTTCATGACTACTCAAGAGTCAGACTGATTTACATATGATCATCGAATTGATGTGTATTAAATATTTATTATAAGCGTCACGTTGCTAAAGATATTAATTCACATTAGTCCAGTCAATGTTGTCAGGATCGCATTTTTTCTCAGATCGGTAGAGGGATTTTCTGAATCAGATCGTTGGATCGGATATATGATCGTAAGATTCTTCTAAATGTTAATAGTTATAATAAAAAACTGTGATCCTTAAAAAAATAATCGTTTCTAACTAAAATTAATTAATGAAAATAAGTTTTACTCTACTCCATAAATGACTGAAATATATAACATCTCAGAATAGCCAACTCAAATTTGATCCTAAACTTATAATTTTTTAAATTACTCAAAATAATTTTCTCACTCAAGCATTCTAATGAGTAAAGTAACAAAGATAATTCAATTTTAGTTTATTAAGTTTCTCAAAATTGAAATTATAAACTTAAATTTTCAAAAAAAAAATTCTACGAAAACCCACTTCACTCCTAATATCATAAACACACAAATAACATTTTTTCAAAGATTTGTGTAAGAAAGTATGAGTCAAAATCATAGAATATTATAAAAATTTAATAAACACACAAATAGGAGATGGCTTCGATTACACTAAATTAGACATAGGGAAGCTTTGGAAGTGGGGTTTAACAACCAGTCATTTGATAACATTGGATGAAACAAAAAAATGGTATGTTAATAAATAGTCAGTTTCTAAGAAAATTCATAAAAAATGACCACAAGAATAAAAAATAGTCCCCTAGCACAATTGTTGAAAAAAAGGACTTCCACGTGGAAGGAAGTTTTTATGCCACACGCGTCATAGCTTCATATTTTGATCAATTATATAATATGTACACCTGTATAATTTTTGTAGTATATAATATATATTATATAAATTTTATGGATAAGAATTAAAAATTTCATTGGCATGACGGTTTTTGCGCGGTTTTTTATTTTGTTTTTAATTTGGGTGGCTATGTTTTTTAATCCCCCCCCCCCTTAAAAATGACATATTCTTGATGCTGGCCCAAAATTACCCAAATTAAGGTAGGTAGGATCGGTACGGAATATGAAATTTTCATATATTTATATAAATTATTTAATAATAATTTAAAAGAACAATTATAAGAAAAATGTAATCCTCATTAAATTTCATATCAAAATTTCAATACGCATCTTTTGAGGGCATGCCCAAAAAAACTAATACAAGTTCGTAGTCTCATTAATGAAAATGAAATATTTATATAAATTATTCAACAATAATTTAAAAGAACAATTATAAGAAAAATGTAATCTTCATTAAATTTCATATCAAAATGTCAATACGCATGCTTTGAGGGCACAACGCCCAATAGTTCAAACGGATAAAATACATTCTCTACTAATTTGGCTGAACTATATCCATGGCCCACCATCGACCAAATTTGTCTCCATTGTTTCTCTTTTATATCATTTTTACACAACATTAAATCAAATGTCAACTTATTCTTCATCAACACTCAACTTTTATACCCCTTCCCTCGTGCCCTCATTTCTACTTCTACGTTAGTCTTTTTTTGCCTTCTTCTTCCACTCCTTCAACGAGAGTCTTCGTCATTTCTTCACCTTCTTCTTCCTTCTGCAAGAGAAGTTTTTTTACGTGTCAAGAAGTTCTTCATCTTCAAGAAAAGCTTGTGGGTACACAAGTTATTGACTTTTATAAGAATTTTTTTTTGGGTTTTTTTTGTGTTACTAAGTTTTAAAATATTTTTTTTCTTTGTGTTACCGATTTATTCTAAAACAACATGCAATACGTTGTATATTGAAGACGATGCCTACAAGGTCATCATGAAGTTATCCTTGTAGATTACAAGAAGATTTCAATACAGACATGTACCCATCTAGTAGTTTACAAGGAGATGGATTCACGATTATCTTGAAGCTCATCGTGTATACTTCACGATAATATTGAAGTCATCTTGTAGTTGATCGTGCATACTTCATGGTAATCTCGAATCCATCTCGTAGTTGATCATGTATACTTCACGAAAATCTTGAAGTCATCTTGTATTTTATCTTGTAGACTTCAAGATGGATACAAGACCATCTTGTATACTTCACAACGGCTTTAAGATGAGATCAAGATGATTGTGTAATCTTCAAGAAGGGTTCATTTTCATCCTGAAGCGTTCTTGTACAATACAAGATGACTTCAAGAACTTGTACGCTTCAATATCATGTTCAAATCTTCATGTAGTCTACAAGAAGGCTTCATGTACATTTTTTTAATTTAAAAAGTATCGACTTCATTCATTAACGTATGATACACATATGTCTGAAGTTTAAATTTTTTTAATTCATGATAGAGATTGAGAGAAATGTGTACTTCCTAGTCTTTTAGTGGGAAAAAGACAAAATTTTTGGAGATATCAATGAATTGTTCTTACCAAGATTGATTAAACATGATCTTGGAGTGGTCTTGAAGTCTACAATATGAATTGAAGATGTTCTTGAAGCCTTCTTGTAGGCTACAAGATGGGTACAAGATGTTTTTGAAGTATTATTGTAAGCTACAATATGGGTATAAGATGTTCGCGTAGCCTTCTTGTAGCCAACAAGACTGGTAGAATATGTTCTTAAATCCTTCTTGTAGTCTATAAGACGGGTACATGATATCCTTATAATCATCTTATGGTCTACAAAGTGGGTACTAGATGTTCTTGTAATCATCTTTTAGTTTACAAGGAGGGTACAAGATGTCATTGTAATCATCTTGTAGTTTACAAGATGGGTGCATGATGTTGTTGAAGCTGTTTTATAGTCTGCAAGATGTGTACAAGATGTTATTGAAGCCTTCTTGTAGCCAACAAGACGGGTACACGATGTTCTTAAATTCTTTTTACAGTTTATAAGACGGGTACAAGATGTCATTAAAATTATCTTATAGTCTACAAGATCTCTTTTAGATAATCATGTACCCATGGATAGGAGAGGAAGAGGAAGATGTTGCTAAGGAGAAGAAAAGACATTAATTACACACGGTATCAGAGCTTGGTGAGATTTTTGTTTCTGTCGCTTTAGTTCGGTTCAACACAAAAGATTATTTTTTAATGAGAGCAAAAATCAAATAAACAACAATAGAACCATAAAGATAGTATTTGTAAACATGAATGAATAGCCATATTCGACACAATTGATCTTGTGTAGGAGCCAAACTTTTTTATCTCAATTACAAATAGGATGTCGCCATATAGTAAATTACATGATGTTTGGCTTAAGTCCAATAATTGAAGTCAATGCTAAATACTTATCTGATAGGTTAAGATTCCTAGCTTTCAATTCAGTTGAAAGTTATACAGATACTTTCAAGTAACTTAGACACTAGTAATGGGAATGAAATCTTAAATGATTGGAGTTTGGACTACCCAAAATTACTAACACAATTGAATATAAACTTTGAAGAAATTGAGAACAAAAAAACAAATTCTCCACCATATTATATTTATATAGCTGAAATTCCATTATCCAGAAAAATATCCTACAGGCTACAACTGAGACAAATAAAAATCAAACTTTCGCAGACTCAGTAGCTGAGAAACATTATAAGATTATGAATTTAAAACTAATCAACCTACTCAAGAAAAAATTTGAACTTTAAATTCCTCAGAAATGTTGACGCATATCGCAGGAAATGCAAAATCAAGATACAGACTAAGAGCTCAAATCAAGAACTGAGAGATATTTCTCTTACCTTACTAAAGTGATTATTCAAGCCAATCCCAAAAGAAACAATACGTGATGGACCGGTTGAACTCTCCGAGCATATTTTCAGTAAACAGAAGGAAGTTGAATATAAGCCAATACTTCATAAAGATGAAAATTGCTGGGAAATTGTCACTTCCTTTTTCAAATAATCACAATTGCTTTGGAAGCATGTGTTCGCACACTTGTACCATATTTCAGACCGTTTACAGCCATTGACCTTGTGTCCCGTACTATGTAGGCTGAAATCTAACGAGGAAAAATACATTTTAACGATCACATGTCATAGACCATCAAACTAAAATTTGTACGCGTTTGTTTTGGAAAAAAGGGTGTTTGCCTAAACTAGACCCCTAGCAAGTTCAAATGGGTAAAATAGACTCCTCCACTAATTTTGGTTGAACTATATCCATGGCCCACCATCGATCAATTTTTCCTCCATTATTACTCTCTTATACCCTTTTTACACAACATTAAATCAAATGTCAACTTATTCTTCATCAACACCCAACCTTTATACCCTTTCCATCATGCCTTTTACGTTAGTCTTTTTTCACCTTCTTCTTCAACTCCTTCAACTAGAGTCTTCGTCATTTCTTCACCTTCTTCTTGCTGCTGTAAGAGAAATTTTTTATGTGCCAAGAAGTTCTTTATCTTCAAGAAAAGCTTGCAGGTACACAAGTTACTGACTTTTATAAGAAGTGTTTTTTGGGTTAGTGAGTTTTAAAAGATAGTTTTTTTTGGGTTTTTTGTGTTATTGAGTTATTCTACAACAACACGAAATACATTGTATGTTGAAGATGATGCCTACAAGGTCGTCATGAAGCTCTCCTTGTAGATTACAAGATGGCTTCATGACGGACTTATACCTATCTTATAGTCCACAAGGAGATGAATTCATGATTATCTTGAAGCTCATTGTGTATACTTCATGATAATATTGAAGTCATCTTGGTGTTGATCGTATATATTTTACGGTAATCTTGAATCCATCTTCATGTTGGTTGTGTATATTTCACGATAATCTCAAAATCATCATGTAGTTTATCTTGAATCCATCTGAAGTTCAAATTTTTATAATTCATGATGGAGATTGGGAGTGAACGGGTACATCTTGGTCATTTAGTGGAGAGAAAACCATATTTTTTAGATATCAGTGAACCGATACATTTTGTGTACTTACTAAGATTGATTCAACATTATCTTGAAGCGGTCTTGAAATCTACAAAATGACATCAAGATGGGTATAAGATGTTCTTGAATCCTTCTTGTAGTCTGTAAGACAGATACAACATATCGTTGTAATCCTCTTATAGTATACAAGGCGAATACAAGATGTTTGTGTAACCATCTTATAGTCTACAAGGTGGGTACAATATGTCATTGTAATCATCTTGTAGTTTATAAGACAGGTATATGATGTTGTTGAAGTCATCTTGGAGTTTACAAGATGAGTACAAGATGTTCTCAAAGCCTTCTTGTAGCCAACAAGATGGGTACGAGATATTTTTGAATCCTTCTTGCACTCTATAAGATAGGTACAAGATGTCATTGTAATATCTTGTAATCTACAAGACAGCTTCAAGATCATCATGTATGCATGGGTAGGATAGGAAGAAGAAGATGTTGCTGAGGAGAATAAAATACATTAATTACATACGATATCAGAGTTTGATAGGGTTTTTGTTTATACCGTTTTAGTTCGGTTCAACACAAGAGAATTATTTGTTAATGAGAGAAAAGATCAAATAAACGAACATAGAACCATAAAGATACTATTTTTAAATATGAACGAAGAACTATATTTGACACAAATTGATCTTCTACTAAAGTCAAACTTTTTTTTATCTCAATCACAAATAAAAAGTCACCATATGGTAAATTACATGATGTTTGTCTTGAGTCTAATATTTGAAGTCAGTGCTGAGTACTTTTATGATATGTTAAGATTCCTAGCTTTTAATTCAGTTGAATTGCAAACTATTCAACTGAATTCAATTGAACTCTCAGAGTGAATTTTTAAGAAAAAGAATCAACTTGAAATATAAGCCAATATTGCAGAAAGATGAAAATCACTAGGAAATTGTCACTTCCTTTGTCAAATAATTACAATGGCGTTGGAAGCATGTGTTTGCACACTTACAGCCATTGACCTTGTGTCTCGTACTATGTAGGCTGAAATTTAACGAGAAAAATTAAATTTACCATCAAACTAAATTTTGCACGCCGTTTCTTTTAGAGAAATGGTGTTTGTCACCATCAACCAAATTTTTCTCCATTCTTTCTCTTTTATACCCTTCTTACACAACATCAAATATAATATCAACTTATTCTTCATCAACACTCAACCTCCATACCCTCCCCTCATACCCTCATTTCTCTATCTAGTTAGTCATTTTTTCACCTTCTTCTTCCACTCCTTCAACGAGAGTTTTCGTCATTTCTTCACCTTCTTATTCCTGCCGCAAGAGAAGTTTTTCTACGTGTCAATAAGTTCTTCATCTTCAATAAAATCTTTCAGGTACACAAGTTTCTAACCTTTGTAAGAAGTTTTTTGGGGTTTTTGCGTTACTGAGTTTTAGAAGTTGTTTTTCTGGGTTTTTTGTGTTACTGAGTTATTCTACAACAACATCCAATACATTCTATGTTAAAGATGATTCCTACAAGGGCGTCATGAAGCTCTACTTGTAGATTACAAGATAACTTCAAGACGAACTTGTACCCATTTTGTACTCTACAAGGACATGGCTTCATGATTATCTTGAAGCTCATCGTGTATACTTCACGATAATCTTGTAGTTCATCGTGTATACTTTATAGTAATCATGAATCCATCTTGTAGTTGATCGTGTATACTTCACGATACTTTGAAGTCATCTTGAGTTTATCTTGTAGACTTCAAGATGGATACAAGACCATTTTGAATAATATCTTGTATACCTAACGGATGCTTCAAGAAGAGTTCAAGATTATTGTGTAATCTTCTAGAAGGCTTCAATATCATCCTAAGACTTCGTGTACACTACAAGATGGCTTTAAGAACTTCTTGTACGCTTCAATATCATGCTCAAATCTTCATGTAATCTTCCAGAAAGCTTCATGTACATTTTTTTAATTTAAACAATATTGATTCCCTTCATTGACGTATGATACAGATATGTCTGAAGTTCAAATTTTTATAATTCATGATGGAGATTCGGAGAGAACGGGTACATCCTGATCTTTTAGAGGAGAGAAGACCAAATGTTTGGAGATATCATTATACTGTACCTACCAAGATTGATTCAACATGATCTTGAAGAGGTCCTAAAGTCTACAAGATGACTTAAAGTTGTGTTTGAAGCCTTCTTGTAAGCTACAAGATGGGTACAAGATGTTCTTGTAGCCTTCTTGTAGCCAACAAAAGGAGTACAATATATTCTTGAATCCTTCTTGTAGTCTATAAGACGAGTAAATACATCCTTATATTATTCATCTTTAGTCTATAAGGCGGGTACAAGATGTCATTGTAATCATGTTATAGTTTACAAGAAAGGTACATGATGTTATTGAAGCCATATTGTAGTCTATAAGATGGGTACAAGATGTTCTTAAAGCCTTCTTATAGCCAACAAGACAGGTACAAGATGTTCTTGAATCCTTCTTACAGTCTACAAGACCGCTACAAGATGCCATTGTAATCATCTTATAGTCTACAAGATGGCTTCAAGATTATCATGTACCCATTTGTAGGAGAGGAAGATGAAGATGTTGCTGAGGAGAAGAAAATACATTAATTACATATGGTATGAGAGCTTGGTGGGACATTTATTCATGTCGCTTTAGTTCGATTCAACACAAGAAGATTATTTTGTAATGAGAGCAAAGATCAATTAAACTAACATAGAACCATAAAGATACTAATTGTAAATATGAATGAAGAGCCATGTTCGACATAATTTATCTTCTGCTGGAGCTAAACATTTCATTATCTTAATCACATATAGGAAGTCACCATATAGTAAATTACATGATTTTGGCTTAAGTCCAATATTTGAAGTCGATGCTGAGTATTTTTTAGATATGATAAGATTCCTAGCTTTTAATTTAGTAGAATAACGAACTATTCAACTGAATTCAATTAAATAGCTACACAGAGACTTTCAAGTAACTTAGACACTAATAATCCGAGTGGGATCTTAAATGATTGGAGTATGGACTACCCAAGATTACTAATGATATTTTGTCAAATTAGACAATTGAATAAAAAATTTGAAGAAATTGAGAACAAATGAACAAATTCTCCACCATATCAGTATTTATATAGCTAAAATTCCATTTGGCAGAAAAATCGCCTACGAGCTACAAATGAGACAAATCAGAATCAAACTACCGCAGACTTAATAGCTGAGAGTTCAAAGAAAATATACAGCTAGAAAACAAATTGCAAACATTATAAAATCATCAATTTAGAAACTAACCACCCTATTGAAGAAAAAAATTCAACTTTAAATTCCTCAGACATGGTGATGCATATTGCAGGAAACGCAAAATCAAGATACTTACTAAGAGCTCAAATTAAGAACTGAGTGATATTTCTCTTAACTAACTAAAATTATTATTCAAGCCATTCCCAAAAGAAACAATGAGTGATTGACTGGTTGAACTCTTTGAGCGAATTTTTAGTAAATAGAAAGAAACTTGAAATATAAGCCAATACTGCAAAAAGATGAAAATTGTCGGGAAATTGTCACTTCCTCTGTCAAATAATCACAATGGCATTGGAAGCCTGTGTTCGCACACTTGCACCATCATTCAGACTGTTTACAGCTAGTGACCTTGTGTCCCGTACTATGTAGGTTGAAATTCAACGAGGAAAATTACATTTTAACCGTCGGATCACATAGAGCATCAAACTAAAGTTTGTACGTCGTTTGTTTCAGAGAAATGGTGTTTGCCTAAACTAGGCCCCTAGAATGTTCAAATGGCTAAAATACACTCTTTCACTATTTTTGGCTGAACAGTAAACATGGCCCACAATTGACCGAATTTTTGTCCATTCTTTCTCTCTTATACATTTCTTACACAAAAATGCTGTTTCTTTTGTTCTTTTGTCCCTTTTTGGTTTCTTCTTGTGGTTGTAGGAATAAAAAAAATATGTTTGTGTTAATCAAGTTCCGCCCTCATATTCAAATAGGTGATGGTTTCAGTCACGATACTTCAATTTTTATGAAACTAGTTGAATATCACGTACGATACACGTGACTTTATCGATTATATTTTTTCTATAAAAGTGATAACCAAGTAATCACAAATACATAAAATATCTTAACAAAATCAAGACTAAGCTAATGCATCAATGCCAATGGTTGAGTGGTGAAACATTGTCAATATTCACACTAAAAAACATACACCACCATTATTAACCTGAAAAATACAAAATATGTAGCATTTTTGTATTAATAATTATTGCTGTTCATTTGTAATTTATGAAATATTAATCAATCATCAATTAGCATGCGTTGAAATAATTAACAGTAATGCAAAATTATTAAACAAACAAAAGTTTATCAATTACATTCTATAAATTGGATTTATTAATTATCAATAATTAATTATATAATATCTAAAATGTTTTAAGTAGTCCCACTTCATTTTAACACAAAATTAGTTCGTTTTTTCTAAAACTAGTATAAAAGTATGTATTTCACACGTCTTAAAGAATTTTAAAATTATTATTAATGTTGAAGTAAATGCATTAGCTTTCAAAATATTATAAATCTAAAACAACAAAAAATGATAGTTTTCTCATATTCATAGTTAAACTATTACAGCTAAAAAGAAATACGAACATGTCATGCTTCATTTGAAAATGATATATTTACAATATAGTTATTGCAGATAGAAGAAAGCTTGAATGAAACGTGCATCATCTCGAGATGATAAATTATCTACAAAATTTTTTAAAATTAAAAGACACACAATCCTAACAAATTTAATATCGTAAGATAAGATGTAAATAAAATTAGAATTGTGTTAGAAGAGAAAATACATCTGACAAATTATTTTACTACGGATAATGAGCATTTGAAATTATCACACTTATTATAAATTTAAGAAAACTAAAAACTAAAATAAAAATATTTCATATAGACAGTAACTCATTATTATTGACAAAACAATGTTCATGATATAAAAATCTTTAAAATAATATACATAATTCATCAGATTTCTAATAACATAATAATATTTAATATTAAATTTTGTAAAGTATTAGTAAAAGAATAATTATGAAAATACAAGTTTAAATGACTTAAATAACTTAAAAACATAATTTATACTATTTTAGAGAGGCTTAAAGGGTAAAAAGGGAAATCAAAAGTTTCTCCTCCCTAAGCTCCTTTTAATATAGTAGAGATAGAGATTTATAGTTTTGACACCAAATTA
This sequence comes from Datisca glomerata, assembly GCA_003255025.1. Classification (NCBI taxonomy): domain Eukaryota; kingdom Viridiplantae; phylum Streptophyta; class Magnoliopsida; order Cucurbitales; family Datiscaceae; genus Datisca; species Datisca glomerata. The sequence continues at coordinate 1,511,638 of QANY01008723.1, read as the reverse complement.
ATTGCCAAATTGAAGTATTTTTGACAGATATGGAAATCTAGTGGAAACGAAGTGAATCTAGATAAAACCACAATTCTCTGTCGAATCGAGGTTCTCGCTCTTCTCACTTCATTTTCATCACATGTCTACTTCTCTCCATCTAACCACCGCGACAAATTACTTGCGGAAGCTACCAAGTCACAACCACCGCCGATCTAGGCATAGCAATCTTGAGCTTTTTGGTCAATGCAAAACTCCATATAATTTATGTATCTAATACGTCATGATGTACGATAGGGTAAAATCTTCAAAGTTCAATTATTCATTCTTATTTTCAAACTTAGGAGGCCTCTTGATCTGTTAAAAAATCCCAAAAAAAATGTCTGACAAGGTATATGTCTGATCTTTTCTTCAAACTATATTGTTAAATACTATGTTCCTATTTCTCTTTTCTCCCTTTGCCGTAGCAAAGTTGCTTCCCTATAATGTATGGTTTTAATGAAGAATTCATATCTAATGTCAGAAGTTTACTACCGGGCAGCGTACAGTTGACAAGGTTGGGCCATCTGATCATCTTTGAAGGTATAGATTGATCAATTGAATTTTTCTTTTTCATATTGTAGTTTTGTAGGTTATTGTCAAGATCTAATAAATGGGATTAAAATCCACTTAATGTCCCCCACTTAATATTTATATATAATGCCATACGGTCACTTTACATAGTTGATAAAGTATATGAATATTTTAAAGATTAAAGAAAACAAAACGACAAATCAAAACCAAACATTCACAAACTAAAAAGAGAACTCCAATTCTTTACTTTTTCATCCTCTCAGCCGCACAATATAATAAAAACCCATATTTTCTTTGCAACGGTCTCTCTCTCCCCCTTCTACGAGATCATGCGAGAGCTTCCTCAATATTCATACGTTGTAGGTCCATTATCAGTCCTAACTTTGCATCTCACCGCTGATGATAGATTCAACCAAGTATTGCTCGTAGCTTCCTTGTTTAATTTCTTTGTGTTTGCCAAGCTGTGCTTTGTAAAAATTTTCCTTTTTGAAAATGTATGTTGTGAGAATTTTGAAAGTTGCATGCATATTGACACAACAAGTTTATAACTTTATATACAAAAACTATTTGAGTTTAAATTCAATGCAAATTGAATATACCTTGGAAAGTATCAACACTCTTCGATATTAGCACATTAGAGTTTTTATCATTAGGTTAAATCCATTTAGACCTTTCACGTGGTTGAGCTTTAATATGAAACATACATTGAACCAGTGAGTGAGAATATGATGGGTAATTAAGGAAAACAAAAGTTTCAACTACTCATTCTCCCACAGTTATTTATGATGTAGGTGGTGATGGCGAGCAGCATGAGTGGGAGACTGCCATAACCAGTTAGATCAGATGAATTTATGTTTTCAGTTTATGATTTGATTTAAAACTTAGGAAAACGTTTTATGTTAAACTTGGTTATTCAAGTAGTTTATTTTACGTTATGATTTTCTACGAATTATGATGAGTGAAAGTTTCATAAATTATGGATTTCAAGTTTTGACTTTATTTAGAATTTAATTCAGCTTTTTGAGGTTTTATTAATTATGCATTTAAGACACTTTATCGCTTCCACTATTTTATGATTAAGATTTTAATCGTGAATAACTTTAATGCTTCCGTTATTTAAGGTCAGGGGTTTTCCATTGTGGATAAATTAAAAATTTTCAATTTGAGAATTTTCTCAAAATTATGGTTTGTTTCAAATTGGAGATTTCTCAAAATTATGATTAACCCTCGGGGATCAGGGTATTACAGTTTGGTATCAGAGCAATGATTTTAGATTCTGTAGACTTTTCATAGTGAAAAATATGGCATGTCACCTACTCGGCTCTTCCATCACCTTACAAGTCAGGTACGCATGATATGTATGTTTTAATTATTGATTCAGTATCACGTGGTTTAGTTTCATTATGACATGTTTGTTACGTATATGTTATAGTTGTGCAATAAGATTAGGCTTTTGGTAAGTATTGAATTTTGGTGGGTAGTAGAGTAATGGCTCCCTCTACGAGAAACAACAATCATGCACCGGTTGATCCTGCTGGAACCCTTCCACAACCATGATCGAATTGTTTCAAGAATTTTTGGAGTTGATGAGGTAGACAGCGATGACTCGTCCAGCTCAACTACAGCAACTGTTACAGATGACAATGGTAAACGTGCAGCTGATCCACACCTTCAAGAGGCTGAACCTGCCCTAATTTGACGGTCTTTTGTCTGATCCATTGTTAGCTGACGATTGGATTGCGAGTTTGGAATAGATCTTCCAGTTTATGATGTGTTCTGAGATTCAAAAGGTTGTTTGTGCAACTTTTATGCTGACGCAAGAAGCTAAAAATGGTGGGAGCTCACATAAAGAGCTCATGATGTTGTGCATAATCCGGTGACTTGGGATCGATTTAAGGAGCTATTTTTCGAGAAGTATTTTCCGATCACCGTCAGAGCGAGCAAGGAGGCCGAATTTCTTAGGTTGGTGCAGGGTAATAGGACTGTTGCTGATTATAAGAGAAAGTTCGAGGAATTATCTCGCTACGCCACGCATTATGTTGATAGCGAGATCAAGAAAGCTCACACGTTCGAAAGGGAACTTCGTCCAGAGATAAAGGGTTCTGTGTCACTCCATAAGCATACCACTTATGCAGTGGTGGTTGAAGCAGCGTTGTTAATGGAGCAGAATCTTCTACCAAGAGAGCTGCCATGGAATGATCGCTCATCGCAAGAGAAAAGGAAACTTCATGACGACCATTTTGAACAACGAGATGCAAAGAAACAAGTTAGAGATTCTCATCCTGTTTGCGTCACTTGTAGCAAAAGCCACGTCGGACAGTGTTATCGAAAGATTAATGCTTGTTTTAAGTGTGAGAAAATTGGACATTAACTCAAGGATTGCCCGTTGAACAAACAAGGTCAGAACAATATCACAACAATAAATATGAATAAAGGAAAGGCATTTGCTTTGACACATCAGGAAGCAGGTGATTAAACTGTAGTTTTTATTGGTATACTTTTTGCAGTTGGGCATTCAGTCTTCTCGTTGATTGATCATTGATTTTGTTTTGTTCATTTTTGTTTTGTGTTTTATGTTTTACCGTTGATTGAGTTTTGGATTCTTTTTTGTTATTTCTAGTGTTTTAAAAAAGGTGGCATCTTTCTTTCGAGGAAGAAAGTTTTTAAGGAGGGGAGAATGTAATATCTCGACCCTTCGTAAATGGGCATTTTTGTAAAATTAATTTCAAAGATAAAATGATTTTCAAATTTGACTTTAAAAATTGATTATTTGTAATTTTGGTAAAATAATTTTAATTATATACGGTTTCGTTTAAAATTTAATTATTCAATTTTAAAAGAGTTTTAATTTATATTATAAATTTTTAGCTCACTAACAACATATGCCATAGTATTACCCTAACCCTATTTTATCTTTGATTAGGCAATCTCAACCCTCAATTGAAAATCACTCACACTACATGTATATACACCCTAAACCAACCTTTAACCTATTATATATATATATATATATATATTCCAAAACAACTTCTTCTCTCCCAGCTCTCTACTGCCCCTCGTAGCCTCTCCTCCCCCGCGCAGCCACCTGCATGCCAGCAACTCTTCTCCTTCGTTGGTCTCTCTCTAATTGAATTTGGGTAATATTCTTCTCTTTCCTTCTTGATTTCTTTCTTTAATCTCTTTCTCTCTCTATTTTTGTCTCTCTCTCGTCTTTGCTTCGTCTTCCTCTCCCTGTTTCTTCCCCTCTCTCTCTCGTCCTTGCTTCGTCTTCCTCTCCCTATTTCTTCCCCTCTCTGTTTTTCTCTTCTCTTTTCATCTGCTTCTCTGTAACCCTTTGTTGCTCTCCCTCCCTCCCTCCCTCCCTCTGTTTTTCTCTCTCAGCTATCCTCTTGTTCTTTCTTTATTCCCTCACTGTTTTTTTCCTTCCCCTCTCTGTTTCGTTCTCTCTCTCTCTCTCTCTCTCTCTCATTTTCTCTCTCTCTAACTCTCTCTACATTCTTCTTCTTCTTCTTCTTCTTCTTCTTCTTCTTCTTCTCTCTCTCTCTCTCCCTTTGCTTCTACCATCACCGATGGTTTATCACTGAGGCCCCCTTTATACTTCCCTTTGTTTCCATTTATCTCTCACTCTATCTCTGTCTTTCTCTACTTCTCTCTACATCCCTCTCTCTCTTCCCCTCTTAGATCCCTCACTGTTTTTCTTCCCCTCTTTGTTTCTCTCTCCCTCTCATTTTCTCTATCTTTTTCCCCATGTTTTGTTGTGCTTTCTGTTTTGCAACTGGGTTTTGCACCCAGTTGCTCTGTTCTGAACCAATTCAGTTTACTCGGACTAGCCTGAACCAGTCCATCAGATAAAATCGAACCAGACTGGTCCAAACCAGCCCAGTCTGAACCATTTGATCTGAAGCTTTATCTTTTGACTCTGCACCCGATATATTGTTTTCCGACCTCGTTCTGACCATTTTGTACTGTTTTAATTAAATCTATATTTTCTATTTTATGATATTAAAAACGTGTTTATATTGTTTTATTTCAAAATAATTTAGTGATTATATTTTTTTGGGGATTTCAGGTCATTACTTGTTTAATTCATTCTTCCGCTTCAGGTAAGTGGGCTTATATAATGGTGTGACTCCCGTTGTTATAAATGTATATGCTTTGTGTAAGTTAATTTATATCGTAACGTGACCCATGTGTGATAAATATATATGCTTGAGTAAGTGATATTACATTATAATGTGACCCTGTGTGATAAATGTAATATGTGTTATTCTCATCAACTTTAATTGTTTATAAGTATGTTACGTCCATATATATGTTTGTGTAAATTGACTTATATAAGGATGTGATTCTGATATTATAACCGTATCAAGTATTTATTATTTGTTTAAGCATTTTTTTAATAATTATTATATTTGGTTAACACTTTGGTAATTGATTACTGTTCAGTTATTAATGTGATTATCATGAGATAAATGTCTGAGTATGACTGATTTTCTGTTAGTATGTTATCATGTTTGATTGTGTTATATGTATCAGTATGAATTATATGATTAACTATTGTCATACGTTGAATTCTGCAAGTTATGAGGTTAATTCATTCAAGTGATAATTAAGCAAAATATGAACTTAAGCAAGACCTTTAGTTAACAAGGAATGAGGACTGTTCATGTTATGTTCTGTTAAACGAATGTGGTGTCATCTGTTCATGTTTTCGTCACACATAGGGTGTCATCTGTTCATGTTTTGATCTTTCATTGGGTGTTATCTGTAAACATTTTCCATCACTCATGAGGTGCCATCTGTTCACTTTTTTTCGTCACCTATTGTCATAACGTGCGTGCGAGGCGGAGTGGCGATTAAAAAATTTATTTTTTAAGGAAAAAGAAATTTGGAGTCGCCACCAATCATTTTAGGGTGTGATTGGTCACCCAATTTTAAGATGAAAATTTTTGGTCTACGAAAACTCAAAGTTGGTTCGGGAGTCGTTTGTGTGTGAGGAAGGTATTAGCACCCCACAACACCCATTATAAAATGGTTACCAAATTTAATCAAATGCTATCCAATTTTTTATTTTAAGGCAAAGGTTAAAGAGATTCATTTTTGAATGTCCCATTTGATGCATTTTGTATCATAAAAATGAACAAAATAAATTACTTTTAATGGGTGGTTCAAAGACCATTGAAAAAAATTATTTTTTTCTATCCTTATATCTTTTTAAATCAAAGCATTATTAGAGTTATTCTCGGTATCCCAAGAATAACTCCTCACCTCAGTAGTTCGAGAAGTTTGGTATCCCAAAAATCTCAAAGTCCATCGTCGGCCTTTTTTAGTGAAAATTAAATAATAGAAGTAACAAAATCTAAATCTAATTATTAAAATTATAATCCACACATACATGAACATTAATTATAATAATAA
>QANY01008723.1:1318685-1505599 GCA_003255025.1 Datisca glomerata | reverse complement strand
TTCCTCTGTTGCACCACTTTTTAGTTTTTTTATAATATTATATATTATAATAGTAATAATAATATAATTATTAAATAAATAAATTTTAAAAAAATGATGAAGAATAAATAATATATTTTTTAACATAAATATGTCTGTTTTTTTTTACTACTTAGTCTACTAATTGTCATTTTTCTTTCCTTCCCTCATTAGTAATTGATAATCAAATAGCAAAGGGGATGAATGATAATTAGTTCAAACAAGTGTCGTAAAATGATGAACATAATATTTTAAAAAAAGAAAAGACTTTTGTAGGAAAATTGAAAATTTCACAACTTAGATATTTGCATAATCTTGTATAGAGGTTTTACTCTCTATTTTATGCATTGTTATGTGTGAGAAAATTATCCTAGGGGATTTTTGCATCAAATGTACACTTTCAACCCATTAAAAAGGGTTGATTCACATTTGGTTAATTTTTTCACCCCTCAAAAGCTTTATCATCATCCTCATTAATTAATTTGATGACAAAGATATCTCAATATCCAACTTGTAAAGAAATCATCAAAGCATGATATTAAAATGTTAAGATTTAAATGAGGAGAAATGATAAAGAATGAACAATCCACTTATGTATAAAAAAATACAAAAGATATCAACTACATTCATATGAAGAAGAGAGATGAACAAAATATATTATGAACAAATGTACCAAACAATTAAGCTACCTTGAGAAAAAGAAATAGAAGAAGATGAAGATAATAGAAGTGTAGAACCTTTTCCTCTCTCTAAAATCACCTCTCTTTCTCACTCCAACCCTCTTTCTCACTCTAAAAAATGACTTCCCCATTTTTTTACTCCCAAAAGACCTCCATTTAAGTGAAGACTTCATTCCTATTTATAGGCAAAATTAGGGTTTGCCTTTTCTTACTTTTAGTCTTTTTTCAATTTTTATTTGTTTAGTCCTTTTTTTCAATTTTTACCTTTTAATCTTTGGACCACTTTTTTTATTTTAGTATTGGATTAGTTTTCAAATTATACATATAGTCTTGGATTATTATAAGAGCGAAAATATAAAGCATGTATATTTCATATATTAGGCCGGATAAAATACGGTATCTACACCTATGAGTGTCATATGTTTTGTCGCCCAATCAGTGTCATCTGTTTCGTCACCCGATGTGTGCCATCTATTTCGTCGCCCAATTCGTCATTATGTGTTTCTGTTAGCGTGTGATCAGTTCTGATTAGGATCTTAACTAGGGGATATTCCAAGACAAGATATGATTAAGCTTGTTAAATGATTCTGTTTGAGACACGTGTTATCTTCGTTCTATGTTAAGCCATGTCATGATCAAGTACGTTACTTAATTTCGTTTATGTTATATATCAAGTTTAGTTATGTTATGTCATGATTGCATTTATGACATGTGAATGCATGTTATTATGTGAGTTTGCTTATTGAATATTTTAAAATACTCATTCCCCCACAGTTATTTATGATGCAGATGGTGATAGCGAGCATCATGAGTGGGAGACTGTCATAACCAGTTAGATCAGATGAATTTATGTTTTCAGTTTATGATTTGATTCAAAACTTAGGAAAACGTTTTCTGTTAAACTTTATTATTCAAGTAGTTTATTTTACGTTATGATTTTCTAAAAATTATGATGAGTGAAAGTTTCATGAATTATGGATTTCAACTTTTGACTTTATTCATAATTTTAATTCAGTTTTTCGAGGTTTTATTAATTATGCATTTAAGACACTTTATCGTTTCCGCTATTTTATGATTAAGATTTCGATCATGACTAAGTTTAATGCTTCCGCTATTTAAGGTCAGCGGTTTTCCATCATGGGTAAATTAAGAATTTTTAATTTGAGAATTTTCTCAAAATTAGGGTTTGTTTCGAATTGAAGATTTCAAAATTGTGAAAGTACTCGTATGATTAACCCTCTGGGATCGGGGCGTTACAAATTGTGTGCAAAACTTGTGTACAAGAGTGAAACGTTGCCACCTTGAATGCAACAAAGGTTCGATCAAATTTTCAGAGCCAAGTTTATGAGCCACAGACATCATTGGGCTCAAAGGAACCTTATGGAATAATTAGGAAGCTATACGATATTATATACAATATTACTGTACCTAATTAGATTTATAATAATAAATCCAAAAAATTACATTCTATCAAATTTTGTTATGTATTCAGTTTACGTAACTAATTAAGACTCGCGTGCATCACCTATTGTTTAACTCATACAAAATTGAGGACTCAATAAAGTAAGAAAAGAAGGAAAAAACTCGAAGCTATTTTGCATTGATTGATAAAGAGACCTATTATTGACCAGTATATTTTAGACAGTGATGACTTGGCTCTTACTTTGCCACATCACTACCCAAATGGAGCATCACAACATAATTCATCCATTTCCACCAAGCATATTGCAATTGAATCAATTCATAACAAATTATGGTTATTTGATTCTTGCTTCTCATTGGACAACATCCTCCATGCAATAGAAATGCAACACTTGTCTTCTAGAATATTCCCTAGCTAACCTCCTAGCTCATAGGTCTCTTCCCCTTTAGATCGAGTAATGATTGGATTAATGATTATCCAATCATTATCTAATCTAAGTAGCTCATTAAATAGTCTAAGACATTCATTATTGTATGTAATATATATATCTTGCTCTATTCCTTGTAATACGTGTGAAAAATAAAATTCAAAAGACAGAAAATATTTTCCAACCTCTTCTCTTCCTTCTCTCTGTTTTCTTTCTTATCTTGGTATCAGAGCAAGGTTTTCCCGTCTGTAATTTTCCTTCTCTGTTCATCTTCTTCTTAGAAAAAATAGTTGAAGCAAACACAAACACTACTGCAAATGCACCTATTAACATCACAAATACTACAAACAACACAAATGCAGCTCAAACACAAACATCTGCCACTTTTCCTGCGTCTGGCTCATCTGTTCACCATGTTTCTTCCCACCCACTTCCTTCTCTGCCCACTATCTTACCAAATAACATGATTACAATCTCCATTAGGTTGGACAGAACCAATTACATTTTCTAGAAATCCCAGATCCTTTCTATAGCCCGAGCATATGACTTGGAAGCTTATCTCACTAGCAGTGTTAAAATGCCAGATGAATTTATCAAAAATCCATCAGCCACAGTTGATTTCATTTTACCTGAATCACCTTTTATCCTAAACCCTAAATTCATTAGCTGGAGGAAGGTAGATCATCACTTGATGAGGTGGCTTTTATCCTCCATTACAGATAGTATGTTTGATCACATTGTTCATTGTCTTAGTGCTCATGAAGTTTGAAGCACTTTGGAGCTACTTTTCACCTCACAGTCCAAAGCTAGGACTCTCTAACTATGTTTTCAACTTCAAACACTGAAAAAGGATCCCTCAGTGTTAATGACTACATACTGAAGATGAAATCTATTGCTGACAGTTTGTCAGCCACTGGCCAAAGCATCACAGATGATGATTTACTACTTTATGTTCTAGGAGGATTTAGTACTGAGTATGATCCTGTGGGGGTCAATTTGATCTCAAGAACAGATATTGTCTCCATACAAGAAGAACAATTCATGTTACAAAGTCATGAGATGAGAATAGAGCAGCTTACTGGCACCTTTGATACAAAAAATGTGTTTTTCTAGGTTATACTCTTTCCCACAAAGGCTACTTGTGTTTTGAACCTATTTCTACTAAATTATACATCAAAAAAAGTGTAGTATTTAATGAGACTGAGTTTCCCTACCCCTTACTCACCAATACTTCTTTAACCTCTGGTTCGTCACTCACTCCCTTTACCATTCTCCCTGTTCCCATTTTTGCTACCAGATACCCTACTGTAGCTTCTTCAACGTCTTGTTCTACACAAAATAAGGATGCATGTCTCACTTCACAAGGTACTATCAGTACTCCCTTCTTAGACTCTCCTCCTTCTAATATTCCATATCATTTAGTTCCTCTTACTGACCCCCCAACCTCCCCAACCCCATGTTCACTTGTGATACTTGTTTTGCCGATTGTTGAGTTACCTGTCTCTAGGTCTATTGCTTCAGTTCATCCCATGGTCACCAGATCCAAAACAGGCTCTCTCAAGCCCAAAGCCTTCTCCGTTGTCACTCAGAAACCTCCTCGCAGCACTCCTATCACTGTCACAACATCCCTATTCAACCTCTTTTGGTCTACTGCTATACAGGCTGAGTATCAAGCACTGCTGAAGAACAATACTTGTACCATTGTTCCTCCGTCTGCACTATCAGTAAGAGACCAAAAAATGGATGATTAAAGTCAAACACAACCCAAATGGCTCAGTTGATAAATGCAAGGCAAGACTGGTTGCCAAAGGGTTCCAACAGACTGCTGGTGTTGAATTATTTGATACCTTTAGTCCAGTTATCAAACGTTACACAATTTGCATTACACTCACCGTAGGTGTTACAAAGGGTTGAGAAATTCATCAACTCGACATTAATAATGCATTCCTTCATGGAGATCTTAAAGAAACAATCTATATGGTTCAACCACTAGGTTTTGAGGATCCCACTAGACCTAATTGCATGTGCGCAAACTCAACAAGTCTTTATATGGGTTGAAACAAGTACCATGTACATGGTTTGATAAGCTCAAGCTTGATTTGCTGTCTTGGGGGTTCACTAACTCCATTTCAGACACTTCTTTGTTTCTGTCCTTCTCAGACAGTCACATGGTGTTGGTTCTCATATATGTTAATGATATCTTGGTCATTAGGAGCTGCCCTTTTCTAGTTCAACAGGTAATCTGTCAATTTGGTTCCCAATTCTCACTCAAGAACCTTGGTCCTTTGCATTACTTTCTGGCTTTTGAAGCTTTTCGAGATAACTCTGGCATCTACCTCACCCAAACTAAATATGCAACTGGCTTACTTCTCAAAACTAGCATGTTTAATGCAAAAAGTAGTCCAACTCCAATATGTCCTTCCTATAAGCTTCACGCAGCAGGTTCACCCTTCTCCAATCCCACTCTTTATAGAAGCATTATAGGATCCTTGCAGTATTTCACCTTCACCAGGCCTGACATTTCATTTGCTTCCAACAAGCTTAGTCAGTTCCTCTCTAAGCCAACCATTGGCCAGTGGAAAGCTTGCAAACGAGTCCTTCGATACATTAGAGGAACAAATACAATGTGGGTTACACTTTACACTAGCTTCCACTCTTCCTATGCAATGCTTCTCTGATGCAGACTGAGCGAGTTCACTGGATGACAGGAAGTCCACCAGTGGCTTTTGTGTGTTCCTGGGAAATAATCTCATCACTTGGAGCTCTAGAAAACAACGGGTTATAGCAAGATCCAGTATGAAATCAGAATACTCTACTTAAGCTCTTGCTGCTTCTGAAATCTTGTGGCTTCAATCTCTCTTTACAGAATTAAAACTCTCATTGTCTTCCACTCCCATTATCTGGTGCAACAACCAGAGTGCAAATGCTCTTGCCTGCAATCCTGTGTTCCACTCTAGGACGAAGCATATTGAACTCGACATCTATTTTATCAGAAAGAATATCCATTCTAAGCAACTGGAAGTGCGCTATGTTCTTACTTCACAAGTCGCACACATCCTCACCAAACCTCTACTGCCATCTTAGTACAATATTCTTACTTCCAAGCTTCATGTGACTTCTTCCCCATATTGCTTGAGGAGGGGTATTAGCCAGTATATTTTAGACAACGATGAATTGGTTCCTACTTTGCCATATCACTGCCCAAATGGAGCATCACAGCACAATTCATCTACTTCCACCAAGAACATTGCAATGGGCTTAACTCATAACAAATTATTGTTAGTTGATTCTTGCTTCTCATTGAACATCCAATAGAAATACAACACTAGTCTTCTAGAATATTCCCTAGCAAACCTCCTAGCCCAAGGGTCTTTTCCCCTTTAGATTGAGTAATGATTAGATCAATGATTATCCAATCATTACCTAATCTAAGTAGCTCATTAATTAGTCTAAGACATTCATTATTGTATGTAATATATATCTTGCTCTATTCCTTGTAATACGTGTGGAAAACAGAATTCAATTGACAAAAAATATTCTCCAACCTTTTCTCTTCCTTCTCTTTGTTTTCTTCCTTCTCTCTGTTTTCTTCCTTCTCTCTGTTTTCTTTCTTATCTCCTATTAATGTCTATACTGAAATCCCTTAATGGGTTTTTCTCTCCCCTAGTGGGTGTTGTTTTTCCTTGAAAGTCATTGCTTCTTGTGATCTAATTCACTCAAGCTACTCTATTTGATTATGGATGTCACATCCTCTTCCCATATGCATCATCCCCAGTCTCATGAGATGGTGTGGAACTCAAACGATTTATTAGAGTTCGTGTTGAAATTAACATCTTTAAGCCTTTATTTAGAGGACTGGTGATTAAAATAAGCAATAATAAGGTGATGTGCATTTTATACTGGTAATCTGTGCTTAGAGCGATCTACAATGGAGGGTAGTTCTCGTCTTCAACCTAAATATGGAAATGAGTTACGTGCATTTTATGGTCAGATTCGCTCAGTCGAGTTTAATCGTCATTCATGAACCAGCCAGGGAGGTTAGATCACTTCTTTTGGATGCAGTCGCGGTTGTGTATCTTTTTCGCATGGTTTCCGGTAACTGAATGTCTCAGAATTTTTACCGGCGCCTCATATAGGCGTAACCAGACTGACAACGCTACTGTCGTTCGACCTGAACCACTCTCTTCATTTTTCTCAACCACTCGTTGGCAGTTTCGAATTGGTTATGTGACTAGCAGAGAATGGATTTAATTCGGATGAGGTTATAGATGTGGCTCCTAAAATATTGCAAGACACTAACAACCATGAAGTTGTGCTCCTTCAAGATGCCAAAGTCAACCACGTTGCCACTAAGCTTATTTTGAACGAAATGTTAGAAGAGGGGACAAGTCACGTGGTGGCTTCTGAGCCTTATCCTTCCAATTTCTCAAGCTCGCCCATTTCTACTCCTTTAGCTCTTGGGTCGCGGGCTAGCTTTGAGTTCTCTATTGGGGATTCACTGGACTCTGGTTCTGCTAGGCGCAATATTAAATGTTTGGCACGTTCTAAAAGGCTTCTGGTATTGGGTTGAAAGGTTTTTCTGCTGGATCAAAACATAAGGAATTGCTGGATCATTCTGAGGGTTCGGCTGGAATGGTTTCTGAGTTGGGAGAATGGAAAAAAACTAAATTAGTTCCTGTTTCAATCATCAACAATGTTGCTAGGGTGGAGTAAGCCAACCCCAACTGGCCTCAATGTGATCAATGAGAGTTATGGCGTGTAATTGTCAGGGTGTAGGGAGTCCCCTGATAATTCCCTCGGTTCAAGAGTTAAATTTGACCCACTCTCCCGATGTAATTTTTTTATGAAACAAAGAATAGGGTTAATAAAGTACAGTCTATCAAACATATTTTGGGTGCTTCTGACTGCGTTATTTTTTATCTTATTGTTCGCAGTGGTGGAATGGTTGTTTATTGGAAAGATGACAATATGATTTCTCTTATAAAGTATTCTAGTTTTTTTATCGAAGTGAAATTGTTCGATATTTCTACGGGGTTGACTTGAAGAATTTTTGCTATTCATACTAATACGTTGACTGATATCCTAAAAGATCAATTTGATATTTTAACAGATCACATTAATCGATGTGGAGATTTATGTGTGGTTATAGGAGATTTTAATGATTATTGTATTCTCATGAAAAGTTTGGTGGTACTCCTCGTAGACCGTCTTCTCTTATGCTACTACCTACATTCATGCAAAATACTAATTCAGTGGATATTGGTTTTGTGGATCTAGTATTTACTTGGACCAATAGACATCTGACACCTCATCTTATTAAGGAAATGATTGATAGGTGCCTTGTCATCTCTAATTGGCTTCTGCATTACCCTCAATCCCAATTATTTCATCTACCGAAGCCCGGGTCTGATCATGTGGCCGTGTTCCTGGACATAGCTCATGTTTCTCATAAAGTTTATCCTCTGTTCGGGTTTGATCGGGGTTAGGTTTCGGTCGAGGGATGTGCAGCTACCATTAAGGATTGTTGGGAGATGGCGTAAGAAAGGAGTTTTGGTGATGTTAGTAGTAAACTAAAGGTAATTGAATCTGGGCTTCTCTCTTGGCGCCGTAATTCTCCAATGGTAAACTCACGGATGTTAATTGCTTCTCTATCTCAGTGCTTGGAAGCCCTTTATAACTTTGGCAGCACCGATTTGCAGAGTATTAGAAATCTGGATTATAAGCTTGAAATGGCTAATTCAGCAGAGGAGGCGTATTGGAGAGATCATTCTAGGGCGCAATGGTTATCAGAAGGTGATCGTAATACACGTTTTTTCAACACAAAGGTTTCAAGCAAGCGTAGGAGTAGCAAATTATTGGGTTTCGAAACATCTTCAGGAAACTGGATTTCAAATCCAGTAGCTATTCGAAGGGAGGCCGATCGTTATTTTTCGAACCTTTCACAGTACTCAACCATGCGCTAAGTCTATTGATGCTGCATTGGAGGGTATCTCTTCGCAGTTGGAGGACATGCAAGCGGATTTCTTAGTTCGTCCTGTCTCTATGGAGGAAATTTCTTCTGCTATTTCTTGTATGAACCCTTCTAAATCTCCTGGACCAAATGGATTTTCTTCTGCCTTTTATCATCAATTCTAGGATCTTGTTAAAGATGATGTATGTGCTATGGTGTTTCAATTTTTCTTGAATGGTTATCTTCGCCCCGGACATTAATCGTACTCATGTTGTTCTGATCCCTAAATCTCATAATCCTCGAATGTTATCTCAGTTTTGTCCTATAAGTTTATGTAATGTTAGCTATACGATTATTTCGAGGATTCTTACTAATAGGCTTCGGTATGTTTTCGATGACATTATTGGCCCGTATCAAAGTGTCTTTGTGCCTGGTAGGAAATCATTGACTCGCTCGAAATCAAGCAAAATTTCCACTTTCATTTTGGTAGATTGTAATCTCTGAAATATTATTTAATGAAATACATATTTTGATTTTGCTTATTGAATATATTTATAGAGTACATAAAAAAAATCTTGGTTTTTTCTGAACCTATGGTCTTTATAATGTAGATAAAAATTTCTAGTACCTAATGTGGTCAAGGAGATATGCATCAGTGGAGTGAGTAGAGGAAAGTGATGACCTTTTATGATTTACTCGAGAAATATAAGATTAATGTTGTTGCTGAAGAAGAATAAAAACTCTTGATTTCCATCATGAACCCAAGATTATACAGGTAGTGAAGTTTAATTTAAAGTTAACAACCTCTCCACCACAAATTCAATATAGAATATTAAGCGAAAGTTAAACAATCAACACAAGCGAATGTTCTCTGTGTGCTGTTTTATGCAATTCTGGGTATTTTGCGTAGTGTATTGTCTTTTTGTGGTTTGGGCTATGGATTAATGATTGGTGACTTATTTTATCCCTTTAGAATTAAGTTCTGAATTGATGTGAAGCCCACAGAAAACTAATGTGACAATATGGCTAGTGGATTTCATTCAGAGTTACTCGAATAATTATATTGCTGTGAAGACCAATCTAAAGCATAGAGGTATGAACATCAATTGTGTTTGTCTTTAATCTTCAAGTGGTAAATAGGAGAATAATGGTGCCCGCTGTTTTTTAGAGGCTCATTTGCTCGTGCCTTAATGTCTGAATTCTAGTAGTTTCGTCAGCAATTTGCTGATATTGGGCATAATATGCGTATCTCTATATCCAAATCTAAATTTTTTGGATTTTGTTTTGGAGGTTATGAAAATGTAGGAACAACAATTGTTTCAAAAATTATCCCCAACATCCTATGGATGCGACGCACTTGACTATGGATCATTCATAGGAGATTAGCAGATCTCGTATTGATTATGTCAATAGCAAGCCAAATAATGCATGTCGTGTAAATATTGCAACTACAAATGTGAAAGTTGGAAGCTATGCAGCTTGGATTTTTGGATTTGATACATTGAAGTTTACTTTATCATTGTATCATAGGCTATCCGCATATACCATGCCTCTTGGACTAAATATCCATGTTTTGAGTATTGGAGAAGGGTTTTTAACCTTATTAGAGCGTAGAAACTGATAAGCGAATTTGAATTGTTTCATGACAACACTTCTCAACTTGGAGTTTTTTCCGAAAAAAGGTGACAATTGTTTAGAGCATGCAATTTTTTTATCCAAGATTGATGGGATGTACACGTAAACGAGATAGCGTTCTATAAGAAGAAAATGGGTTATGCAAGAAAATATCAAATACTTGTTTATTCGTCCTAAGAGGCGTTTCGATATATAGTTGATTGTTGTTAAGAGTTGTTGTAATCTATGGATATTTAAGTAAAGAGATGTTTGATGTTGTAACTTTTTTTATAATTGTATATAATTGATAATTATTTCGAATGGTTATAGCCTACAAATATTTAATGTATATTACTCTCATATTTTGTTGTTGTATTTTAGATAATATATGTTGTCTAATTGTCGTGAGTAAATAGTCTTTTCATTATGAAAAAATGAATATACAAAAATAAAAAATCATAAGGCAAAAGCAACTTGCTCGAAACAAGTAGATTATGTCACTTACTTGCTTTGACCAAGTAGTTTTTGATATTTGAGATAAAATAATATGTAAGCATAAAAAACTAATTGCTCTGATCAAGTAGATTACATTTTATATTTACTCAGACCAAGTAGTTTTTGACATTAAAGATACACGGACATGGAAGAGTAAAATACTACTTTGAGCAAATTATATCTCCCATTGGTTGAAAAGTGTGTTTATCACTTTGAGACATTGATGTAAAGAATTATTTATCAAGTAAAAATCTATTTAGAATGACTTCGAAAAGATAATTGTATTAAAAAACTACAGTTTATTGTTAGAATTAGAAGATATATCTTTATGAGTAAGTAGATATTCTTCATATAAGTGTTTTTGCCGATGTTCCTTTTAGTTTATTTATCTAGCATCTTAAAATGAAGCTAAGGGTTTTTCTAAGCAAGTAGAAAAAGAAAGTTATTTGGTATGAGCAAGTAGAAAAAGAAAGTTATTTGATATGAGCAAGTAATTTATATAATGTACTTGCTCGAAGCAAGTAGTTTTTTATTCTGACATTTGCTTTTGTCCAAAATGAGAAAAACTATTTAGTTTAAGTAAATAGTTATATAATCTACTTGTTCAGAATAAATATTTTTTTACTTAATCATTTTGTTTCCTTAAAATGTTAAGCCTACTTAGTTTGAGCAAGTAGTATATATAATCTATTTACTCAGACTAAATAGTTTTTGCCTTATTTAAATTTATTTGTCCAGAATGTGAAAACTTCTTGGTAAGAGCAGATAGATTATATGATCTACTTGCTCAAAGCTAGTGGACTTATTCATATTCGTTTGCCCATAATGTGAAAAAACTACTTGATCTGAGCAAGTAGTTCATATAATCTACTTGCTCAGAGCAAATAGTTTTTGATTTATTCATTCTCATTTGTCTAGAATGTGAAAATTACTCGATCAGAAAAGTAAATTATATAATTTACTTGGTCAGAGCAAATTGATTGTATAATCTACTTGTTTACAGTAAGTAATTTTTTACTTTCATTTTTCGTTTGTTCAGAATGTGAAAAACTATTTGATCTGAGCAAGTAATTACTTGCTCATTGTCAAATAGTTTTTATCTTATTCATTTTCTTTTGATCAGAGTGTGAAAAACTATTTCGTCAAAACAAGTTGTAAACAAGTAGATTACTTATCCTATCATCTTATAGCAAGTAGGTTATTTTTTTCAATTTTCTCGAGCAAGTAGATTCTTCTATGTTGCATAAATGAATATAACATCATAACAAACACATTTTCACCTGACAATCTCATAATAATATAATTCTCAACCAAATATCATGAAAGGACAAACCAGACAATAATTTACATCAACTACTTATAGGTTACAACTTTGAACATCTATTTGAATAAACAAACAAGTCATAGTCATATTCTTGCGGAAGAACCTCAATCTTTTTATCGGTGCATAGCATTAAATCAATTTCTCTCAAACGAAACTTGATGAATTTCTAGATTCTGAATTGATCATTAGATTTGACATCCACCCGACTTTAGTAGAAATTCATCCAATCTGAAATAAAGATAAACACTTCTAGCATGCTGCAAAGGAATTTAAACTTCAAGCCTGCATATTTAGTAGATAAAGAATTGATATATATTCTCATGACGTCAAGTACTAGACTAACAATGTAAAAGAATGTGTATAGATGAATACACACTTATTCTATTATAAGATTTGTTGCTTCTGTTGCAACTTGCTACCTACAAATAGGAAAAACCAATCATCAATGGAACGACTATTTATCATACTTTCAGGGAACATTATACTTTTCAATCGACATGAAAATTAAGATGAATGGTTTACGTTCATATTCACCTCTCATATTGTCCAATAATTGTAGATATGAAGTTAGCCAGTACCAGCATTGGGGTATAGAGATGGATATCAACGCAATAGCAATCCCATGTAAAAACATCGTAACCCCTGCAAATAAGTCAACAATCTAAGTGCTCCAAGGGATATGTTTTAACTTCATGACCTCAAAGATATCAAACTTAAAAACTTGATATAGTATATCAAGCAAATCGGCAAGTTTTGCTCGTGTTTATCATGATTATTGGTCAACCACCTCATCATTGGCCTACACACAAAAGAAGAAACAAGAAAAAAGAAGGAACTGAAGTCCCCTAAATCAATAAATTTTATTTACAAAGTCTTTCCAACAAATTCAACTGTCTATTTAAGCCAAGCCCTTTCAACCTGTCTTATACCTTGTTTGTTTCCTTAGAAACGTGTATCTTAGAGGACACTACCTTTTCTTTTCTCGAATTGTCTATCTAATTATGGATATTTTTTTTCTTTCTGCAAACTTAAGTAGACTAGATGTAGCTCACGTGCGTTGCACGTGTTAGGTACTTTTGTACAAAAATGTTTGAGAAAATACTAACAAAAGACATAAGTTTTGTAGGGTATTTCACAAAAATATACCATTGGATAAAGATTTTAATAAATTTAAACCAGCTTTTAAAAATTTGAAATCTAAATCCCCTAGCCGTTCAAGATCATTTTGATGAGGTCGACTACTGAAAATATATATAGTTACTTGAAAGGGATCTTGTAGTCATAAAAAAATTAATTGAACCATTCAAGTTATTTTCTCTAAATTGAGTTTAATTATTGAAAATATACAAATAATTATTTAAAGGGTTTAATTAGCCATAACAAAAATATTTAAACAACTACTTTATATGACTTTTGCCATGAGTTAAACATGGGTAATAAGGTAATTTTGTGTTTGAGTTAGTGAGAAATGTTGTGCCAGGAATGGAATTCTTAATTTTAAAAAAGAGACATATTTTTCCTGAAACACTTTTATAAAAGTTATATTTCTCCAATTTCTTCAATTTTGTAGATGTTTGTTGGAAGGATATTTCCTTATGTACAATTTTTTATGGTATAGGATGGAAAACATAGAAACATAGATATCAAGCCGGCATGTAAAACAAAAAATAATAAATGTAATGAGTAAAAATCTTGAATTTGGATAAGAAAAAGAAAATGTTAAATTGGGACTGAGTTTGGAAAATATAAAATTTTATATTGGTGTCATTGTAAGTGATACATGCAATGACATTTTTTTGCAGTGACGTTATTGTAGATCTTACATTTTACCATGTTTTTACTTACCGTCGTGAAATGAAAAAATATTACACAACACTTATATAGATAACGGTGAATCCCTGCCGTTTATAATAATAGACGACAAATAATTACCGTCGTAAAATATCATTTTTGTAGTAGTGATAGCACATATGAAAAACCTTTAAGTATGTAAAAACAACTTCTTTAAAATGTCAAGTTTAAGCAAAGATAAATATTATGAGTAATGTCCTCAAGTTGAAGAATAAAGAGAGAACATTAATTTGGGTTTAGGTTGGAAACACATAGAATAGGTGAAATACTTTTAAGGACCTAAACAAAGCAATTATAAACTAAATAAGTAAGAATCTCAATTTTGGAAGAAAAAACAACAAAAAAACTTTAAATAAGGTTTGTGATATAGAATATGAATATTTTCTTGTGTACTTTATTTGGCATTTAAAACTTGAAGAAACATTGAACTATGTTTAGATATTATAAATTATGAAGAGAAAAGATACGAGAAAAGAGTAATATGAATTAGAAAAAAGGTAAGAAAATTATTGAAATGGAAAGCCACCATTATCACTATTTTCATGTCCACATTATAATGAATACAAATGTTGAAAATGCAATCCTCCACATTTTATTTTCCTTTTATACTTAATTTTGAAGATTGAACCTCTTACTATACTTGTGTATATATAATGCGAAAGAATACTAATTTAAGAAAAAAAAAGATTGTAGGTTGTACGATCAACTACGTAAAAGAGTAATATGCATTGACTCTTAACATAACTCGTTATTGTTGTCATATATATAAAGAAATCATTGTAAAACTCTGAAACATAAACTTCCAAAGAGTAAAACATTAGAAAAAAGATCTCACCTCTCTTATTACTTTGTGTTACTTTCAGTAAAATAGACAATCCCTTCATCATCAATGCCAAGATCATAGGTAAACTTCGATAAGATCATAGGTAAACTTCGATGATGCACATTCTTCTTAAGTTATAAGTGATATGATCAAATTAACTTCAAATCACACCTTCATCGCTCAAAATATGCATATGCAATGAATAAATCACCAGCTTTCTTGTCAAACTAAAGACCCAAAGTTTTTCATAGATTGTTTATTCTTTGATTTTGAATCGTGCCCACGCTCCTTGCCACCTCTGATGATGATGTTGAAAAAATTAGGCGTAATAAGGGTTATGAAACGAGTTGTTGAGTCTTGCGGCCATGCTTTTCCTAAACATCTAGCAAAATGAAAAAAATATTTGTCTTTAACTTGTGAAGGGTACAAACACATTTAACATTCTTTTTTTCTACATCTTTTACAAACTTTATGTACTTTTTTAATTTTGTTTTAATTAAATTAATTAAAAATATTGTAACTCATGAGTTTAGTAAAAATAAGTACATGTAGAATATATTATTAAAAAATTTCGTAGTTTAATCACTACAAAATTTTAAAAATAATTAGTTCATAAAAAAAACTCATAACATAGTTGTCACACATAAGAATAAAAAAAATGTCTCACAATTATTTAAAAGAGAATTAAAATGCCTAAAAATAAAATATTTATATTACTAATTTCAAGTTAGAGCAAGATTCAAAACGTTTTTTTACTCAAAAAATAAACTTTCTATTGTAAGAAAAATAAAACACTTCTTTTTTCCAAAATTAAACCCTAAAACGCAAACAACTGGCAACCATTAAATTGAGTATGGGACATGTGCAACCCACTTTCTTCTCCTCCTTCCCCTAAATCTTCTTCATGACTCTTCGCTTGCAGAATTATTTATTTCATCAGTTCAGTAGCAGGTTCTCTCACAATTCTTCACAGACATTTTCTGATCAAGTCCATAATACCACGTCGCGGGAAATAACAGGTCGTAACGGTCTAAATTGTAAATTATCATAATACATAATACAACAATATTCAAACTGAAATGGTAATAGCATGTCTAAGACTCTAATACTCAATTTAGTAATTATTTTTGCAAGTAGATTCCATTAATGAAGAAACCAAAATTCTTAAATAGAAAAAAATGACAATACCCACAAAACCTCTGATTTCTGCAACAGATTCTCGCTATCTCTCTCGTTGGGGACATCAGACCATGGACTAAATTCAATTTGATAGGTTCCAAGTTAGAGAAATCTGAACATGGTTTTTGCTTAAAAAGATCAATTCCACAGTATAAAACCAAGAGAACAAAAACTTCGACGACAATTTCAGTGGGAGCCATCATCGCAGCTCTGAGTATTCCCTGCTCTGACACAGATAAAAAGAAAGTGAAAATGTCGTTTGAGAGGTTGGTGTGGGAATGAAAGGCAGTTTTTATGTCTGCCTTGGAAAGTTGGGTACTTAGGTTGACGAACTCAACGTTGACTACATGTAAAGTGTAACTCTTACGGTGTATCGGGAGTGTCTCCACAAAAAATGTACCATTGAGTGTCACCGGTGAGGTGCACCCCTTGAGGTACTGCCACCGAGGTGCACCCCTTAGGGTACTGCCACCGAGGTGCACCCCTTGGGGTACTGCCAGCGAGGTGCATCCCATGGGGTGCTTCCACTGAGATGCATCCCTTGAGGTGCCACCACTAAGGTACTCATGGGGTCGTCCCTATGGCAGCACCATGGGATGTCACCCCTATAGTTGCACTATTGATGTCACCCTCGTGGGTGTACCATACAGGTGCATCAATAACTCTCTGTAATGTAACATGTAGACACACCACTACACTCTCACAACGAGTCATCATATCACAAACCACCAAGTCAAGCGACAAAGACTTGGGTGGATGTATGGTTTCTTGGGAACGTTCGGGAGGCTATGGACTGGCAGGATTAGAGGCGAGACTACGTTGTACTAGGCGGGGGACATAGCTCCTCGGTACGACCACTCTAGACATTGAGGGTATGCTACCCTCCCGCCTTGGGGATGAGTTTTGTTTGAGAGAACCTTTGTAGAGGAGGCGTTGGGAGAACACCGTCGTTGCACCTCACCGGCTAGGCGTGTTAAAACTAGGTTTGAGTTCAAAGGTACAACTTTTGTGTTGCTATGTAATGAATTGTCTATTGAGGTATGCATTTAATGTTGCACTGAATTAGTTTTGTGTTAAAAATTCGGTTTGGGTTCAATATCATTTTTATGTTGCCATGTACTAAAAGGGTGTATTGAGATAGTAGTTTTGTTAGGGGGAGTTCACGGGTCAGTTTTCTTAGTGGCTAAACATCGAACTGAACCACAACTTTTAGTTCGGTGATACAACAATCTAACTGAACAATGGAGTGTATACTAATCGAACCAAACTGAACGTTTCGTGCAATAAGGAAGCTTTATATAAATAAAATTATTACAGAACATAAAAACAATTTAGAACCTTACCATTTTTAAGCTACCCAAACCAAACCTTTAATTTCTGAGATGCTAAACCCTAACCATCATATTATATGTAACAGGTAAGAAATGTATTAAAAAGATATGATAATCTGATTTACAATAGAAAAAATGAAATCGGCGTTTGAGTGATGAAAAGTAGAAAGCTTGGCAGATAGGGCTGGAGTTTGCCAGCAACAAAAGGATTCCTTGACCTAGGAGCTTTTCATCAACGATAGAGAGACAGTGGGAAATCTTTAGAGAAAGTTGGAGACTTAGAGACTGAGAAGTGAGAGAGCGAGAAAGGGGTCAAGATTTGATGTAGCGGAAGCCTCAAAGAAAAGTTAACAATATCAAACATTGTTGAATCGGGCACGATTACTAGTAATTCGATCTTCTAAAACATGTTTGATTCTGAGATTACCAGGATTTAGGCATCAATTTCGATAAATCACGAAATACCAAAAATTAGAATTATAGAGAGAAAACGTCTCAAACATGTATTTAAACTGTCTTAGAAAACCCTTAACATAAAAGAAAGGTAAAATTATGAAGATGTCCAAAACTTATGAAAACATCTTTCGGGCCTCCGAAAGTGCCTAAAATGACCTTTTTGGGCCTGAAACTAGGCTGTAACGAGTAGAACCTTTTACAATTACACACGTAAATCTCTGAACGAGTTTCGATTTGATATTTTACGAACCACGTGAGTCAATCCGAGTAAAAATTTCTGACCTCTGATTTGATATCTTACGAACCATTCGCTTTAAAAACTCTAACGCTACACCGTCCACATCATTCTCCGCAGGGCAGAGAAAATTTGACCTCGAATTTACAGCCGTATCATCATCAGCAGAATCACCATGGAAGGGAATCGGATGTTTAACATTGAACACATCAACGATACGAATGTGACTAGGAAGCTTCAACCAGTAGTCATTTAGATTGATCTTCTCAATAAACTTTAGAGGTCCAATCTTCTTAGCAGACAACTTGTTGCAGTCACTAACTAAAAAATGATCCTTAGTCAGGATTGCCCACACGAAATCCCCAATCTCAAAATCCACATGTTTGTGCGTCTGATCAGCATTTTGTTTATATCATGCATTTGCTGAACAAAAGTTATCATGAACGGCCCTGTGAACATCCTACAAACCAAATACAAACTCTTCTGCCTTGCTTTGGACCTTAGACTTACTCGGTAAAACCATCAAATCGAGTGGTCCCTTTGGTTGGTTTAAATAAATCACCTGAAAAAGACTGAAACTGGTACTGTGATTGACTGCATGGTTATGAGCAAACTCTGCCTGACACAATTTCTAGTCCCAACTCTTCACATGTTCACCAACCAAACAGCGCAACAGATTACCCAATGAGCTGGTGGACACCTCAGTCTATCTATCCATTTGAGGATGATAAGCACTACTAAAATTGAGTTGTGTATTAACCATATTCTATAAGTTGTGCAAAAAATGACTAAAAAATCTGATATATCTATTAGAAACAATAGAAGCAAACAACACATATAGACGATATATCTCACGAAAAAATAATCGTGCTACATGAACAACATCAGTAGTTTTCTTACAAGGGGTAAAATGAACCATCTTAGAGAAATGATCCACAACAACATAGATGGAATTATTACCTCTTCGCGTGCGAGGCAACCCCAACACAAAATCCAAACTAATATCCACCCAAGGCTGAGAAGGAACTGGTAATGACCTATATAATCCTGCATTAGTGGCAGAACCCTTAGATACTTGGCAAATTCTGCATTGTTGCACATATTTCTCTACCTCCTTCTGCATACTCGACCAAAAGCACGACGACTGCACCAATTGTAAGGTCCTATCTCTGCCAACGTGACCCTCACCACGAAGTTCCCTGATAATCTGTAATCGCAGGCTACAATCTGGGATACAAAGTTGGTTCCCCTTAAACAAAAATCCATCAGGTAATAAGAAATATTTTTTCTTTCCAACCTGTGTATCTAGGAGAACCACAAAGAAATAAGGATCAATAACAAGAAAATCATAAAAAGAATCAAAACTAGGTACTTCAACCCGCATAGCAACCAATAGACTACTCCTACGACTCAATGCATCTACAACTCAGTTGGTTATCCCGGTCTTGTGTTTGACCACGAAAGTGAATTTCTCGAGATAATCACCACCTTTCATGTCTAGGAGACACTTTATCTTGTCTGTGCAAATGCCTCAAAGAGTCATGATCAATATACAATATGAATTCCATGTGAAATAGGTAATGACGCCAATGCTTCACAGCCTGTACTATTGTATAAAACTCAACGTCAGAAGTATTGTATCTAATTTTTGCGCCGGATAACTTCTTGCTGAAATAGGTCATTGGTCTGCTACTCTGACTCAAAACTGCCCCAATCCCGTGAGTCAACCTAAATCAAAAGCTATGACCTCTGGAAGGTGGGCTGCACTTGCGACCCGTGAGTCAACGCAAGTCAAAAGTTATGACCTCTGGAAGTTGGATTGCGCCTGCAACGATCCATTCACTCCAAAAATTCTAACGCTACACCGTCCACATCAAGATTAGTATGCTGTAAAGTGATGAATTATATATATATATATATATAAAGGTGCTGCTATTCACAAATTCCATCATACTCCTGCTTGAAATAGGTAGGCCCATCACGACTTTATAATTGTAGTTTTTATAGGTTTCCATTTGATCGGGTTTAACGATTGATGAAAAACACTGAACAAAAACTGTTATTTTTTTATAAATCAATGAACTCCATGGTAGGGACTTCAGAACGGACAAACCAGCCGAACCAGGATTCGATCGGTATAACTTTGAACATACCATAAATTTTGAACTTCTTTATACCTATTTTTTTATTGAAAATTGTGTTTGGAGTCAAATGTACAAACTTTATGACGTCATGTACTGATTGATATTATCATATACCAATTTTTGTTGAAAATGGGTTTGAAATCAAGTATACCAAATTTGTGGTCTGATGTACTAACTTGTATTCATGTATCAATTTTGTGTTAATGTATTTTCATGTATTGTGATGTATCAAATTGTGTTGTCAAGTACTAATATTATATTCAAAATGTTTTTGGAATTAAGTGTTCTAAATTTGTATTGTGATGTAGAAACTAGTGTTGCCATGTACCAATTTCGTCTTCATGTACCATATTTGTGCTGGAAGTAGATTTGGAATCAACTGTACCAAATTTTGGAGTGATTTATTGATTTTTGTTTCATGTACTAATTTATTGTTTCATGTACCAAATTTGTTTTAAATTTTTGTTTTTGAAATCAAATGTTTTTGAAGGAGAATATATACCTCATTTTATAGATGACATGGGGCTACCGTAACTAACCCCTTGATTAGTTATGGGGTCGTTAACTAAGCATACCACCTTAACTAATTGTACTGCGGTGGAAGGTTAAGATCTCTCGCGTGCCCAACCACATACACTATATGAGCCTCACAAAGTGGTCGTAATCCAAGGAGACTTCAGGAGAATGCGCCTAGCCGATAAGGCTCAAGGGCGGCATTCACCCAAAGCCTCCCCTTAAAGGGAATACTGAAGACTAAACCCCTTCCCAAGGTAAGAATACAACACACTCTTAATATTTAAAGTGGTCTTATTGGAGGAGGCATGTCATTTCTAATATAGTGTAATCTTACCCATAATCCTACCAGACCACAGCCTCCTAAGCATTCATAGGCAACCATTGCCCATACATGCCACAATAGCATAGTTGTACGTCCACTCCAAGTGTTTACTCGTTACTCCCATAGGGCGTAACAGTAAGTGATTTGTTGATATTTTGATGTGATTTGTTGAAGCGCTCCCTGAGGAAGTCATTGCCCCTACAATGAAAGCATGTGAAGTATCACGGAGGCCATGCATCCCATGGGCGGCGCACCATGGGTGGCACACATTGGGCGGCTTACCCATGGGGATGGCAACCCCTAGGGGCCTAAATTTAGTTGAAAAACTCAATTACACCAATCAAAATTCAATTATAATATGAAAATAATTAAACAAAATTGAGAATAAGGTTAATGACCTTCATGAACCTAAATCTAATAAAATTCTAAAAGAAAAATCTTTAATAAATCTTTAAGATAAAATCACTTTAAATATTGTTCATGTTAATAAACAAATTGATAAAACACTTCAAGAATTGAAGAATAAATCTGTTGAATCATCCTCTGCTCTTAAAGAATTAAAGATTGATTATTAAGAATCCGCCAATAAATCTTCCATAATTCACGAATCTTCAAAACATTCATAATATTGAAGAATCATTTAGAAATTTAAAAATTAATAAATTAGAAAGGAAATTGCCAAAAAATCCTATTCCTCTTGATATTCAAATTTCTGAAAATTCTTTACTTAATCAATTCTCTGTGTCTGCAAAGAAATTGTACGAATGAAATATTAATGGACTTTCTGAGCAGGAAGTTCTCAACAAATTACAGCATATGTCGATGGTAGCTAATAGCTACATCACCATCCATAGTTTACCTCATATTGAGGTAATCAATCTTTTAGTCACATGATTCACATGAATGCTTCATTCTTGGTGGGAAATATATCTCATAGAAGAATCCAAAAATACCATCTTTTCAGTAGTTAAGTTTAATGCTGAAAGAACCCTAATAATTAGAAAAGATTAGGAAATAATACCTAATACTATCAATATACTTCTCTACACAATAATTAAACAGTTCATTAGAACGTCAAGAAATATTATTTTGCGTGTCCACAATCAATTGACCAATCTTAGGTGTCTAAGCATAAGTGATTTTTACTGGTACAAAAATATATTTTTGTCGAGAGTAATGAGAAAAAATGATAGTAATCAACCCTTTTTGAAAGAAAAATTCACTAATAGATTACCCATTTGGTTCACACACAAAATTAGAATAGTCATTAGTAATAACCTAGGTAATATAGACTATAATAGTCTAACCTACGGTATAATAATATATAAGGAAGTCTAAAAATGTGTATTAATATAAAAATCAATAAAAAAATTCAAAAATAAAATAAAACTGTAAAATATAAATTAGGTCATTTTTGCAAGCAGTATGGATGACCCATTATTGCTCCTTCCTACAAGAATAGAAAGAATTCACATTTAAGCCCTAGAAGGACCACAAACCTTGTAGGAGTCAATACCACAAAAATAAGCATAAAAATTTTGACCAATACTTTTCAAAAAATAAAAAATTTGACAAACGCTTCTCTAAGAATAAAAGTTATTCTAGAATAAAATTCAATAATAAATTTAAGTGTTTTAAATATGACCAGAATGGTCATTTTGTAAATACTTGTCAAGTTAAACATTAAATTAATCAATTAAAAATCTCTTATGAAGATAAACAAATATTATTTAAAATCCTAAAGTTAATAGAATACTATGAAAATGACAGTGAAGATTTAGAAAAATTTGAATACATTGAATCCTCTGAGTCTAACTCTTCGAGTTCCGACAGTAATTCTCCTAATATTTTTATGGAGTGTAGGGATAATTGTTGTCAAAAAATTAATGTTTTAAATAAAAATGAAGAACAAGATAACTTCTTGTTAAATTTAATAATCAAAATTAAAATTTCAGAATTAAAACAAAAATATTTTGAAAGACTTAATAAAGTAATTGAAAAAACAAAATTCTAAGTCTAACAATAATAATACTGCAAGCCTTTCACAAACCTTTGAAAAATTCAATAAGGTTAAAGGAAAGGAAAAAGAAGTTACTTTACATGAGCTTCAAAAGAAAATTAAAAATATTAAATTTGAAATAAAAGAATTAAAAAATTCAAACATAAAAATAAATGAGTAATTAAACTTTTTAAAAATAGAGAATTTAATTAGAAATCATGAACTAGGAAAATCTAGTAATTTGAAGAACCTATTATCAATCAAGATGATGATAACTTCATCCAAATACTTAATCACATCAAAATCAAGAAATGACACATAATGGTCAAAATAATTATTCAAGATTTTCATTTCACAACAATGAATCTTGTTGATTTAGGAGCAAATTTAAATTGTATGCAGGAAGAACTAGTTCCTACTAAGTACTTCAAGAAAATGATAGAATCGTTGTCATGTACCAATGGTACTCGCATGCATATTAATTATGAGATTCTCAAAGTTCATATTTGACAAGTCAATATATATTTCAAAACATCATTTCTTAGTAAAAATATGAATGATAAAACTATTTTAAGTTTACCATTCATTTATTTATTGTATTCTTTTACAACAGAGTATGATGAGATAATTACTTATCTCATGGATGAATCTATTAAATTCAAATTTCTTTCTTTTTATCACAATGAGAAATTGAAATCTTTAAAATAAATTCTATTTTTAAATCTGAAAATTTAATTTCTTGTAGAGAAAAATAATTGTGTTTTCTACAAGATTAAACAAAAGTTAAAAAGAGTTGAAGAACAACTTCAAAATCTTGCTCTTCCAATTAAAATCTTTGAACGAGTAGTTCCTAGTTCAGTAATTAACTACAAGTCCGTTACAAATATTTTAGAATGAATAAGATATTCAATACCAAACAAAAAGGACTTAACCAAAAGACTTAGACATACTAATGTATTCTCTAAGTTTGGCATAAAATCTTGATTTTGGCAAAACCAGACAAATAAAATTGTTAAGTACAATATCGCATTTGGTAGTTATAAAATGGAAAATAATGTCATTTGATCTTACAAATACTTCAAGTACAATAAATGGAACTTTTAATCAATTCACTGATTTCTTGAATATCTACATTAATAATATTTTTATTAGACAATGCTGGTTAAATTTCATGATTGTTTGCATTAGCAAATATGTTAAACAATACTGAAAATATTTTAAATTATTTGCCAAGATAATAAAACAAAAAAGTTTAGTTATCTTTGCAAAAAGAATCAAATTGTTGCAATCTAAGAATAAATTTCAACGACTTGAAATTTGTTATTTCATTGATAAGGCTATTAATCAAATCATACAATTTACTTTATTTCGAAAATTTCTTCTAATTAATTACAAAAATGCAAGACGTGTTTTGAAGCTATTTCCAAACAAAGTTTTGTCAGGTAATAGTTTATTTTTTAGTATTCTTATTTCAATATTTAATTTATTCGAGATATTACTAATTCAATTCTTGACTTACTTACTCATAAATTTTTGCAGGAAATCATTTTAAGATTTCTGCCATGTAAGAACTTGAAAATTCCTATCTAGTAGAATATGGGATGCTAAAGCCGAGAGTATTTAATCATCATTCTTTTACAATAAAAAAGCTCAATGGTAGAGCAACTTCTTTTTGCTCAAAGTCCTCATTTATTGATTATTGTCATAATGGATTTGAATATCCAAGAAATGATTGGATTAATAAATTGGATGAAATTTTGAAAGAAGTTGGATTGAGGCATGATTTCAATGTAGTATTAATTCAATGGTATGAGAAATGTGAAAAATAAGTTTTTACAAAAATAATTATATATGATATGATAACAGAAAAATTTTAACTGTGAACATTTTAGGAGAAACACTTTTTAAAATAAAAACCAATTTATATTGGAAGAAACTTTCTTAGTCACACTTGCTAAATTTCAAAAATATCAAAGGCATGCTGTGCAATATTTAATAAAAGAAATCAATATCACTTTCAAAAATCATGTGGTGAATGGTTCAAAAATAGCAGGGTCTTTGGCTTAACAATTGACCTTTAAGGCCCAAATAAATAAGTAGTTTTCTACTCTTAACCAAGCCCAATCAACAATACCTCGGTCTATCATACCCTGTCACCAATCAACTCTGGTAAAATAATTGGACCCATTCTCAATATTCTTTTTGATGCCCAAATACTTTCAAAATACAAGAAATCATCATTTGATTTTTAAAAAATGGCCAGTGAAAATTTCATTCATATTGAGCCTTCATTTGCTCATTTGAAGGATCCTTCTCAAATTGTCGAAGCCCATTTCATTCCTAACTTTCACTATGTCCCTAGACATAATAACAAAATCTTTAATTTTTACATAGACATTCTCTTAGAAACAAAATCCATAAAAATTAGCTCAATAAAAAATTCTGATTAAAGAATCATTTACCAATTTTTTTTCTATCATCAGAATCATAACTATGGAGGATTGAAGAATTCATCATTCAAGTTCCAAAATATTTTTAGATAAAAATTAATATAATAATTTTGACTATATTGATGCATGACACATAATTTTCTTGCATCAAAATAGTGATTTCTCTCAATTTTGATTTTTAAATTTTGATAACAATTTCTAAATTGGTTCTTAAAATGGTGGTACATTCATGGTCTTACCTTAGAAAATTTTTCAATTGATTTACAAAAATGTTTCAATTTGTTTTTAAAGGTTCACAAGCCCTCACCGATTGAGGTTTCATTTCCCCAAATACTTTATTTTTCAATAAAATTCAAAGTACGTTGGATTTTGAAATGACAATACTCAGTTAAAAATGGAATCCTCACCAGAGAGTATTATGTTAAATGATGGGATAAGCTGAATACCCAGAAAAGTATTGCATCCATTAATTATGAATTCGCAAGTGTGCATCCCATTATGAGATTAGCAGATCCTTTTACCCAAACTCCATTAAAATCTGTTGAGCCCATTAACCTAGTTCCACAAATAAAACTATCCAATTCAAATTCTTTCAAATATAAATCAAAACCTGAATCCAAATCCCCTTCAAAAGGTAAATTAAAGGCCACAAAGCCTAGATCCAAATTAGACAAAGAATTATTTCAAAAAATGATTCTCCTTTTGAAAGACAATAACAAATCTGACTTTAAATCATCCGTAAAGTCAAGTTACCAATCATCCAGAAAGGTTACTTTTCAACAATTGAATGACTCATTTGATAATATCAATCTCAATGACAATGAATAAATTCACAGAATGAATCGAAGAATTTGTCTTTGACAAGATGTCAATGTTTGAAATAATCAAAATCAATGGATCAAGTAATTTTGAAGAAATATCATGATGACATCTCAGCACAATGCAACAGTCATAATGATCTTCAAGATTATCAATAGCAACAATGACTTCTCCAATCAATAGTCAAGACACAACATCTAATGCACAGTAATAGTCACAATGACGTTTCAACAACATCAATCATCACAGGGTAATTATGAAGACATGAAGATCAAGATAATAATTATCGAGGAAATATTTTTGATTTGTCTATTTTTGTAATTATTGTACTAGTTGTCAAATAATTATGCAACTATTCATGCTTTTTATTGTTTCTAGTCAAAAGTAGACAAAAGTAGGAATGCAAATTTTATTTTATTTTTGTAGAATAGAATATTACATGTAAGTGATAGGTTCCTGGTGAACTCCACTTTACTTGACTAGAAATAGCCAGCCCTCTCCCATTTGTTATTCAAAACTTGTTTTCAACTCTTAACTATTTGAGAGCAAAACTGGTGAGAACAAAGCTTTCTTCCCCCCTCTTTTGTCAATCTTTCTTCTTCTTTTACTCTCAACGTTAAATAGTGGGCGAGAACACTATTTAATTGTTGTCAATAAACACTGTTTGTGTAAGTATTTAATCTTACACCGTAATGCAGTTTTACTATTTTTTGTTTAATTTTCGTATCTTAATACCCCTATTTAATTTCTTTAAATTATACACTAATTATATATGTGTGTGTTAAATGAATGTAGTTATAATGTTAAATTAATAGAATATTTGAAGAGTTACCTCATCTCCTTTTTCAAAATTTCAAAATTGTTTGGAACTTAAAGAGTTATCTTTTCTCTTTTTTCAAAATTTCAGAGTTTTTGAAATTTTTGGAGTTTGAAGAGTTCTCGTCTTGCCTCTTTCCCTATCTATAAAAAGGTCCCCACCACTACGAGATTTTATTATAGGTATTATCTTCCTCTCCTTGTCTTTTTCAAAACTTCTTCCTCGTCCTCAAAGTTTAGCTTCCACCATTGTTGTTCTTCAAGTTTGTGGTGAATGCTCTTCATTTTCTCCTTTTATTAATGGTTTCCTTTTTTCTTTTTCTTTTATTTTGATTCAATACTCATATTTGAATGGATAAATTGCAATAAACACCGCTGCTTTTAAGTTTAGTAAAGCATACGCATGTACTTTCTAAATGACCACTTTAATCCATACACTATTACATCTTGTAATATCGAAGGATATAGGTGGGAACTCTAAAAAGCTTAACTCAAACTCAAGAGAATGAGCAAGGATTTCAGATCAGCATGATACGTATCCAACCGTAAAATCCTGAATCTGGTGTTCTTCAATATCCTTCGCTATCTTTTCAATACTTTTCTCTTTTACGACTGGAGCATCTTTCAACTCATAATTATCGACTCAAAAAGTTGGTAACTAGTATTCATGTTTGGCGTTAGCTTTTCAGATAGAAGCAAAATTAATAGCTGTTGGAAATTGTATATTGCACTATAAGACTAAAAGGAAATCAGGGTAACACAAATTTCTGCAAATAAGTTAATCACGACAGAAACCAAAGGTAAAACAATATGGAAAACTCAAATGTCCAATGACCTTAGACTTTTACGTAGTGGGTACCACCTAAATACTTTCCCAAAATTGATCAATGAAAATGGTGTAAAAACACAGATTTTCTAACAGTTTCTCACATAAATGAAAATTGGCGACCAACGACACGACATACATGGTGATAGAATTCTACATTCTGAAACATGCATAAGATAGATAGGTTTTACCCTTTGAACCTTCCCTTATGTATGTATGTTTACTTTACTAGCTGATCAGTAGACATGATATCTTTGAACTGTTTGACCTTTTGTGTAAACAATGACATACTACACACATGAGTCATCTCTGACACAGTTCAGTTCTCAAGATTATGTTCATTTTGGCCATTAACATCCTCCTAGTTTTGCAAGAGTTTCTAAAGAATTATGCCTTAACAATTCCTATAGAAGCGGCCCCACTTCACTGTCACATAAGTTATCTCTTAATTTAAAAGTAAACCTACATTATTCCGCTCGAATCTCACAATTTCTTATGCATATGAATCACTAAAAGCTTAGCTTAACCTAATCTCCAACGGGTGTCACTGTTCTTATCATAGGAATGGATAGGGAAAATCCCCACATTGATCTAGCTAAGTTTATACAATTAGGTTGCCCATTTGAACCTAGATTTTAGGATCTCCAATCAACTAGATTAGGTTTTTTTGTATCAACTTATTTTTACATGGGCTTTAATCACATTCCCATCGATGAATTTTCAACTAACTCTCTATTTAACCCTTTGGTTAACAGATCTGTAACGTTATCTTTTGACTTCACATAGTCAGGAGTGATAATCCATGTCCAGAGTAGTTTTTCAATGGTATTGTGTCAACAGCTAATGTGTCAAGACTTACCATTATACATATTATTTTATGTCCTTTCAATGGCATTTTGGATATTACAGTGTATGTAGATTGGTGGCACAGGCTTTGTCCATCTAGGAATATCCTCTCGGAAGTGGTATAACCACTTAGCCTCCTCCCCACATTTGTCTAAAGTTATAAGCTCAGATTTTATAGTGGATCTAGCTATAAAAATTTGTTTTGAGGATTTTCAAGCTACAACAGCTCCTCCTAGTATGAAAACATACCAACTAGTGGACTCCATTTCTTTCTTATCAGATATCCAATTTGTATTAGTTTATCCTTCTAAAACCGTTGAATATCTTGAATAGCGTAGTCCATAACTCCGAGTATATCATAAGTACCTCAATACTCTTCCAATGGCTTTCCAATGATCAGCTGCAGGATTACTCATGAATCTACTTAGTTTATTCATTGTATAAGATATATCAGGTCTTGTACAACTCATCAAATATATCAGACTACCTATCACTCTAAAGTACTCTACTTGAGAGATACTCTCACATTTATTTTTATACAAATATACACTTATATCCATCGGTGTTTTTTATTCATCAGTATCATCTTTACTAAATTTTTCAAGAATAGAATCTACGTAATGATACTGACTTAAAATAAGTCCATTTTATGTTATATTGATTTTGATTCCCAATATAAACATCAGCAAGTCACATGCCCTTCATATCAAATTTAGATTTTAACATATCTTTCATAAATTTGATCATCTTATCATTACTCCCAACGATAAGCATGTAATCAACGTACAAACACACAATGACATATTCATTCTCTGTATCTTTAACATAGATACATTTATCACATTCATTGATTTTGAATCAATTGATATCATATGACTGTCAAATTTCTCATGCCATTATTTTGGTGCTTGTTTTAAACCATACAATGATTTGACTAATTTACATACTTTCATTCCTTGCCTAGGAGTGGAAAACCCTTCTTATTTTTCCATGTAGATTTCTTTCTCTAAATCTCCATTAGAAAGGTTGTTTTCACATTCATTTGATGTACTTCAAGATTTCATAAAGCTCTGATTGTAAGTACCATCATAATGAAGTTTATTCTCGACACCAGAAAATATGTATCTAAATAATCAAGACCTTCATTCTAGCCTTTAGTTACAAGTCTTTCTTGTATATATCAATTGATTCATCAGCTTTAATTTTCAGTTTGAAAATCCACTTGAATCCTAAAGATTTACAACCAGGTGGAAGATCCACTATTTCTCAAGTATGATATTGCAAAATGAAATCAATTTCACTCTTAATGGTCTCTCTCCAAAAAAGACCTTCATTGGAATTTATAGCTTCATTGAAAGTTCATAGTTACTTTCAATCATATAGGTTAGAAAATCAGGACCAAAAGACTTTTCTGTCCTAGGTCGTTTACTCTTTGTAGGTTCTAACTCGACTTCTTCATCTGGTTCCTAACTATCTTCTTCATCAATAGTCTCAAGAAGTCTTTTTGAAGAGTTTGACTCTTGCTCAGATTTATAAGAAAATACACGTTCAAAGAATGATGCATTCCTAGACTCCATTATCGTATTCTTATGTATCTCAGGATTGCTAGATTCGTACACAAGGAACTGATATGCACTACTATTATCTACATAACCAATAAAAATACAATCGACAGTTTTTAGCCCTATCTTCACCTTTTTGGGTGTAGGTACCATCACTTTAGTGAGACATTCTCACGTTTGTAAGTATTTGTATGAATATTTTCTACCTTTCCATAACTTAAATGAGATCTTATCCTATTTCTTTTTGGATATCTTATTCAAATGAAGTTAGCCGTCAAAATGACTTCTCCCCACATATTCTCAGGTAGTCCATAACTAATCAACAATGCATTCATCCAAGGTTGTCACGATCCTACAAGGGGTAGGCGATCCGGATCCAGATCGTGGAATCGCGTGGGATAATGATCCGACACCAATCTCATACTTTTGCTAAATTAGGTGATTTTTTTGCTTGGGTAGGGCTACACTCATGGGTCTTGGGTATCGATGGGTTAGGATTGCAAACTTAAAAATCAAACAAACCCTCTTCCTCTTTAAGAAGCACCAACAAATCCTTAACCCTCTTCGCACCAAAAAATTCCATTTCGACACTGCCTGTGTTCTTCCTTGTTCTGGGCAGATTCACCATTTTTCTAGCATCATGGTTTCCTCTTCGCACCAACAAATCCTTGCACAAGCCAATTATATATGAAATTAAGCATTTTTTTTCATAGATTAATTTATTCACGCATGAAAAAATTTATTATTAACTTATAAATTAAATAAATATATATATATATATATATATATATATATATATATCTTTTAAAAGATGAAACTATCCGGATTGTGACATCACCCTCTGTTGTAACTTTTTTATTTTTTTTGTATTTTATTTATTTATTTTTTGTATTTTTTATTAGTAGATATTATTGGTTTGTTTTAATTTATTTTTGTATATCTTTTTACTTATTTCACATATTGTTTACTTATTTTCACTCCATATATTCTTTTTAAACTTATCATACATATTTATCATCTCTAACATTTTTTTCCATCATTCTTTCTTTTTTTATAGTAATTATCTATTCTTATTTATTTATGTACTATTGTCATATCGTTATGATTGTATGTGATTATTATTTCATTCTTTTATCATCAGAATTGACGTTCATAAATTAAAACCATAACAATTTGATTTAAATTTTGTTAATTTCTTTATTTAGTTTTCACTAATCCGATGACGGGTTTTAAAATTTTTGAGATACCAAATGTTTTAAACTACCGAGGTGATGAGTTATTTAGGATACCGAGAATATGTCCAATAATACTTTGATTTAAGAAAAATATAAAAGAAATTCAAAATTGAATTTCTATAACATTGTTTTAAAAAATAATTTGGATAGCATTTGATTAAATTTGGTAACCATTTTTCATAATGGGTGTTGTGCGGTGCTAATACCTTCCCCAAACGCGAATGACTACCGAACCAACTTTAAATATCCACATACCAAAATATTTGATTTTAAAACTAGATGACCAATCACGCCCTAAAATGATTGGTGGCGACTCTGAATTTTCTTTTTTTTTAAAAATAATTTTTCAATCACCGCTCCGCATCGCATGCACGTTGCGACAGCTTGGTAACTCCACTGGAGACAAACAATTGGTCTAACCATTTTAAAATTGATAGAGAGTCAAGCCAAAATTTCATCATATGCTATCATTTTATGTGGTTCATTGTTTTTTTAATTAATGCTTGTAGTTATATATAGTTCTTTTTTTATGAAGTATATTTCTTTACATAATTTATAATTTCACACATATACACTAGCCCTGTACCCGAGATTTCCCTTTAGGATTAGAATGAATGAGTAGTGGAATGCCTTCGTGGAATTACAGTTCCCGTGCAGGCTCATGAAAGTTCTCACTCAGGTCGACCATTTCGAGATACCACCTTTGTTACCTTGTTCAGATAATAATGAGGACAATATGAGAGCCTATTAAGATATTTGAGAGCCCAACCACACATGCATTTTGTTCTTAGAGCCCATCTCATGACCAATATTTGATAAAAATAGATTTTCTACTTAATTATGATATCATGACTAATTTTGTTCATGTATATATGTCCTAAGCTCTTTAAACATTTCTTTTCTTCCCCATTGTTTCACTTCTGACTTCTTCTTTCTTTTTTGCATGCATGCATCATGCTGCGTAATAGAGATTGTAAAGAAGTATTCAATTCATTCATATTTTAGTGACTATGACTTCTACTCGGAGTGTGATAGAAGTCAAGTTACAGTGGCATAATGGTCAGAGGAAACACAGAAACAAAAGAATCTACCTTCAATCAGTAAGATAGAGTTCTCACACACTGACTTGGAGAGGTTGAAGAAGGTATAGAAGGATTTTTCACCGGAGCAGAAAAATTTATTTGTCGGCAAAAATGGTCACATCGCTTATCTTCTGTATATTACAGTCAATGCTCTCATTCTTAAGGCATTAATACATTTCTGGCACCCTCTGTATAGATGTTTCACCTTTGGAATAATTGATCTTACTCCTACAATTGAAGAATATCAAACCCTACTTAACGTCCCGTAAAACACGGATAAAATTTATAATTACGACAAAAAGTTCACATTGAAATGAGCTTTATCCAAGCTCTTAGGTACTATCCATGCATCTGAGATTGAGAAAAGGTTGAAAGTTAAAGGGGGAATGAGTGTGTGCCGCTGGATTACCTATTAGATCTCACCCAAAATGTCTTGAAGGAAGAAAAGGGTATGGCTCTTTATGCTCTGTGTATATATGGCACCGTGTTGTTTCCAAAGATTCAAGGTTATATGGATGATAAAGTAATAACAATGTTCCTGCAAGTTAAACATGGTGTTAACCCTGTTATCTCAATTCTAGCTGAGACTTTTCATTCCTTAAATCACATACGAGTGCTTGGAAAAGGGAAGTTCATCAGCTCTCCATCACTTTTATGTATTTGGATTCTTAGCCATCTAAGATGTCCACTAGATTTCAAATGTCCTCAAGTTAAGTTTTCAAGTCCATGGATGAAGATGCGAATCCCCATTGCCGAAGTTGAAATGATCAAATGGAATCTGCAATTTCCATAAAAGGGGTGTGGCTCTCATACCTATCAAAGTTGAAAGATGAAAATGTTATCTGGAAAGCCCAATCGATGCCGTTGAAATCGATGATCTACAGATGTGGCGACTATCAATCGGTCTTGCTCCCAATACCATGAGGTTGTACTAGTTATGCTCCGTCAATTATACATGAGACAGTTTGTCCCTGTTACGCACACATTAAAGGACATTTAGATCAGTTATGATTCTCAAAATATTGAACAAAAATTACAGCTGCTAATTGCATCTTGGAAAATAACAAGAAGGGTCTGGAATGAGAAGAATCACATGAATTTCACAAATGAGTATAAAACATGGCTTGAGAGCAGAGGCACAATAACTATTGCCTTACCAGTTGAGGATTTATAATCACACAAATTACCAAAAACTGATCAGGTGATTGTTAAAAAGGAGGAGCGGGATGAGTTATATGAGGAGCGTCAAAAGATTTTAGCTCTCTTGGAAGAAAATAGATGTCTAACAATCGAGACGAATTTGTCTGGCAAACACAAGATCAAAACTGAAAAATGACTCAGAGATTTGAGAAACAAGGTTAAGAATCAAGATTATCCGAAGCGAAAAAACCTAGAGTTAGGAACTGACACTCACAAAACTAAACAACAAAATTAGAAAGATAGAGGATAATGAGAATTTTCCAGTGGTAATCTATGAACAAGAAGATCAAATCATGAAACTAGAAAGGAAAAATAAGCTTGTACAAGAAGTTTTAGAAGTGGTTAAGGGGGTTGTCGATAAGAAGAATGCGTACATTGTTGAGTTAGAAAAATAATAAGACTCATTACGATGAATCGTTGATAATCTACAAGTTGATTTAGAGAATAATAAAGTTAGGAAGACCGAGTCACCAAATGATAGTGAAGAACTATTGAAAGTCATTGCAAGCCTTGAGCACCAAGTTAGAGCGTATCAGAATGTGGCAGAGAAATTGGCAAGAAATAATGATGCTAATGTCGACGCACTGAGATATGATTACCAATTACTGCAACAAGAGCATGACTTGATTCGACAATGATCAGGACATGCTATAGAATGGCTTAAAGGCGTGGCTGTGAGAGTGGCCAATTTGACAGAACAATCATCATTAAAAAAAAGTGTTTTGCTCGTCCATCCTGATGGGGAGAACTTGTCTAAGTTTTTGGAAGAATTTAACAGAGATTTGGATCATTTTGTATAAACTCATATTGCGGAGTAGTGTAGTTGACTCTTCTACATACTTAAATGTAGTGCATGGCTCTACTAACTGAATGAAATTGAGTATTTTTGGACTTTCACTTTACGCAATATTATTTCTCATGCATAAATTTACTTTCATTATTATTATTGTCATTATTATTTATTCTTCTTCATTAGCAAAATCTACCATCTCATTATTTTTTATTTATTTATTTGAGAAAACTTTTCAAAGATAGCCCCGTCAACTTCAACATCTCTATCGAACGCGAGCTCAAGTTAGGGTCATGGACGAGCAAGAAAGAGAGCAATCGCGAGAGTAAATGAAAGAATAAATTAGGGAGCTGAAAGAGCAAATGGTCAGAGTCCTGGAACTCCTCGTCGCAAGTAAGGGAAAAGCCTGGCTTGAAAATCCGCAAAGAGCTCAATCATCACAAAATCAACTGCTAAACGATACTCCACATTACCCTCATGGGTTCAGTCCAACCTATCAACATCATCAGACCGACCACTTTCAGCATGCTTCACCACCAGTAAATATCCAGCACTATCCATTTCTAAATGTCCAGGAAATGATGCA
This sequence comes from Datisca glomerata, assembly GCA_003255025.1. Lineage (NCBI taxonomy): Eukaryota > Viridiplantae > Streptophyta > Magnoliopsida > Cucurbitales > Datiscaceae > Datisca > Datisca glomerata. The sequence goes on along the minus strand of QANY01008723.1, from coordinate 1,470,600 downwards.
GACTGGGAAAATTGGGTACAACCCATCCACAATGGCATCTGGTCACAAACAAGCTTTCACTCCACAAGGCGAACTCGATAATGAGTCAATCATCATACCCGATGTTGATGACCCAAAGGGGCATATGCCTATTACTAAACCAAGTGAAGACCCGCTGTCGAAAGATAAGTTGGACTTTTTAGAGGAAAGATTGCGCGCCATTGAAGGGTCAGATGTATATGGTACCATTGATGCCACCCAATTATGTTTGGTCCCAGATGTAATCATCTCACACAAATTCAAACTACCTGAGTTTGAAAAATATGATGGTAGTACATGCCTGAGAAGACACCTTATTATGTATTGTAAAAAATGACTGTTTGTGCAAATGATGATAAGCTGTTGATTCATTTCTTTCAAGATAGCTTGATGGAAGCTGTATCTCGCTGGTATATCCAGTTAGATAACCAACATATTCAGAGGTGGAAAGATTTAGCTGATGCTTTCTTAAGACAATACAAGTTCAACATAGACATGGCTCTTGATCGTCTAGATCTACAAAAGATGGAAAAAAAGCCTACTGAAGGCTTTAAAGAATATGCACAAAGGTGAAGGGAAGTAGCTTTTCAGGTACCCCCTATTAGAAAAGGAGATGGCTGCAATGTTTATAACCACCTTGAGATCTCCATTCTATGATAGAATGATTGGAAATGCTTCAAACAACTTATTTGACATTATAGTGATTGGTGGAAGGATTGAATATGGGGTAAAGAATGGAAGAATTTCGGAAGTCGTATCAGATACATCATCCGTAAAAAAAGGGGAGTCGTTGAAGTGAAAAGAAGGGGACGTACAGACGATCAATTTTGGGTATCCATTACAAGCTGCAGCCGAGGCTTGGATTTTCAAAGAATAGTGAAGGGCCCAAATCTGTGACATCATATGTGAAAAATTACTCACAAATTTCGTACAATTATCACTCTCAACAATCAACATTTCAAAACAACCCAAGACTAGGTTTCAGACCATCGACTCACTAGCAAAATGTTGGTCAGGCTGATGAGCCTCTGAGGGAAAATAGAAATAATCAATGTTTTGTCAAATATGATCCAATCCCCATGTCACATATAGAACTCTTACCACAATTGATACAGAATAATCAATTGGTGTCAATTCCTTATGAACCTCTACAGCCACCATACCCAAGGTGGTATGATCCAACTGCTCGCCGTGATTATCATGCTGGGGTAGTGTGACATTTGACTGAGAATTGCATGGCATTAAAAGGTAGAGTACAGACATTGATCAAGGATGGATGTTTGAATTTCAGAATGGCTAATGGGAACCCAGATATCAATTCTAACCCTCTACCAAATCATGAGAATCCTACCGTAAATGCAATTGAGGGTTTTTTTCATATGGAAAGAAGGACGTGGAAGATGTGAGCACGTCAATGGAAATACTTTTTCATCTTCTTTCTAAAGAATGGTACATCTACCCAACACGAACATAGGATGAAGGCGTTTCTAGGAAGCACATGCATGACTTTGATTGTTTATTTCATAAGAATGTGACGGGCCATACAATTGAGGAATGTGCTGATTTTAAAATGGAAGTGCAAAAGTTATTGGATGCAAAGATACTTACAATAAGTCATAAAGGAGAAAGGGAATACCAGGAAGATGACTCTTTAGTCCTCATGATAACTAAACAATCATCTAAAGTTAATGTTGAAGTGCCATCCTCTATCCTAAAATCTCTCACAATAAATAATGAGGAAAAGTCAACTCGCACCACTACGTCTTATGCTCTGATGCCCATCACCATCCAAATACTGGGTTTGCTTATAAGGATTCAAGAGTAGTACTATAGACGTTGGAATATGAGGTTATTACAAGCAGTAACGACAAAACTCAAGCGCTAAATCCGTCAGACCTCGATCCCCATAATTAATATTTCAGAAGTAGGTGAGATGACGAGGAGTGGACGATGCTACACGTCAAACATTTTGAAAATAGATAAAAGCGATGAGTTTGAAAGGAAAAGGAAAGGGAAAGCCAAAGAAGGCGACAGTGGCCATGAGTTCCAAGGAGAAATTCATGGCGGCCAAGTGATAGACCCGGATATAATAAGAGGTACAAAGAAAGAAAGAGTAGTGTCTGAAGAAGAAGTATGTGAATTTTTTAAGCTCATCAAGTAAACAAGTATAAGGTGATAGAACAACTTAATCGATTACTTGCTCGCATATCTTTACTGTCACTCTTTCTGAATTATGAACCACATTGCCGAGCATTATTGAAGGTTATGAATCAAGCATATGTCATGACATTACGATGGAGAAGTTAAGTGGAATTGCAGGTACCGCACCAAATTTTATCACTTTCACAGATGATGAAATCCATGTCGATGGTACTGGATACACTAGAGCTATACATATATTTATGAAAAGTAGGGATTATGTTGTTGCAAAAGTGTTGATTGGTAACGACTTGTCTATAAATGTAATGCCAAGATCCACGCTGGCAAAACTCCATGTGCACGCGACACATATGTGACCGAGCATGATGATAGTAAGAGCATTTGACGATACCTGAAGAGAAGTAGTTGGAGACATAGAGATATAAATTTGAATCCAGCAATGCCTATTCAATATTATTTTCTAAGTGATGGACATAAATCCAGCATACAGTTTTCTTTTAGGTCGATCATGGATTCATTATGTCGGGGCAGTACCGTCTTCTTTACATTAGAAGCTGAAATTTATAATGAATCATAAACTCATTTGTATATATGGGGAAGAAGATTTATCGGTATCCAAGACGGCTACCATGCCATATGTTGAGGTGACAAAAGAAGCATCGGAGTGCTCATTTCGATCATTTGAGATTGCAAACACCACATTTGTTGCTAGTGGGAATCTCGCTCCAACATCAAGCCTATCAAAAGTATCTCAGATGGTGGAAAAGTTGATGATAAAAGGGGGATACAAGTCAGACAAAGGACTCGGGGGTAAGCATTAAGATATAAATAAATTAATCGAGTAGGACAAGAATGAACAAAGGTTTGGACTTGGATGTAGACCGAACAAGGCTGATAGAAGGAGAGTGGCAGCTCAAAAGAAAGAAAAGAGGATTGCTAGGCTCGAAAATAGGAAATTCGATATGAAAATGACAATCATACCCCGTATTTCTGAATATTTTAGAAGTGGGGGAATTTTATTCGAAGAACCGGTTACAGTAGAGCAGTGCGACCTTGAAGATTATATTGCCCAGCTTTCAATATCCACAATCTTGAAAAACCATCAAGTGCAAGTACAGATGACTTGGTTTCTCGATACAATTCAGATCATGAGCTTAACAATTGGGATGTCACCGAGCTACCAGTGCTTCTTGAAAATTTTCAAGAGTAATGTGTTCATGCCAAAATTCTAATGATTCTACCCAATGCCTTAGGAATTTCGTTGTTATGGGCCTATGTTCTCGTCTGTTTCATGTCCTCGCTTTGAATGAGAGTCTAAAAACTTATTTAGTGTCCTTTTACTAATGATAAATACAATTCCAGTTCTTTTTGTTCTTCCTTTCATGTCTACATTTTCTATTTCTGAAATGTTGTTTATACTCATGCATTGTTTATTTTCTTTTCTCGCATTTCTTTCATCCAATAATCTGATTCAGGTTCAAAAATGGTGATTTTGATAGTAAGAGCATGATGATATTAGAGCATGAGCAATAACTTTAAAATCTCATTCTTAGCGTAGAGTCACATGAAATTGACGAGGAGAATTTTGTATCAACTCTGGTAATGTTAAGAATAGTAGAAGAGGATGATAAAATAACTCAACTATATTAAGAGATAACGGAGATGATAAATTTGGGATTTGATGGATAGACTAAAGAAGTCCAAATCGGCACTTCTATGACAAGCCATAACCGCCAACAATTAATTGACTTACTCAAAGAGTGTATTGACGTCTTCGCATGGTCTTACCAAGATATGTCCGGTCTAGACATTTGTGGTTCATCATTTTCCACTTATGCCCGAAAATAAACCAGTGCAACAAAAGTTATGGAAAATGAAACCAGACATTCTGGTATAGATCAAATAAGAAGTTAAAAAGTAAGTAGATAAGGATTTTCTAGAATTAGCAAAATACCCTGAATGGATTGCTAACATAGTTCCATTGCCGAAGAAAAATGAGAAAGTAAGGGTGTGCGTCGATTATAGAGAATTAAATCGGACAAGCCCCAAGGATAATTTTTCATTACCCCATATGGATGTCTTAGTAGATAACACTACAAGACATTCAACCTTATATTTCATGGATGGTTTTTTGGGTTATAAACAAATCAAATGGCTCCTGAAAACCATGAAATGACCACTTTTATAATTTTGTGGGGGTACATTTTGTTATAAGCTTATGCCATTTGGTCAAAAAAATGCAGAGACGACTTACCAACGGGCAATGGTAACACTGGGGAAATGCTTTAGTTGGTTTAAATTGAAATCACTAACCCCATTTTGTTCATGAACATAGAAAATAAAACTTTAATTCGTGATTCAAAGTTGAAAAGGTTGGATGGCAAAGAACTGGTGATATCTACCCTTCGAGGTCAATTTTCTGAGAAGAAATATTAAACTGATCTTGCTATTGTTGGAAAATGGGTGTTATTACACCATTTTCATGGATCAATTTTGGATAAATGTTTAGGTAGAACCTATTATGTAAAAGTGTAAGTTCGTTAAAGATTTGAGTTCTTCTCTGTGAGTACATCAAAATCGACTATTATCGCAACGTGTATACGACGTGGACCGACCTATTTTCTTCTTTACTTCTTCTAAGCATAAATCAGCAAAGAAAACCCAGAAGGACCTCCTCCACTGAGCTTCCCTTCCCCTTTTTCTTTTAATTTTTCTTATTTCCAATATAAAATCCATTCTCCGTTTGTATTAAATAAAAAACGTGAGGCAAGGATTAAAATGATTCAATTAAATAAGTATAAGGACTTAAATGGACATTTAGGAAGTGTAGGGGTATAAATTGCACAAAGTTGAAAGTGTAAGGGTGTAAATTGAATTTTAGCCTATTTGAATCTCCATTGATGGATACTAGCCATGCGTCACAATAATATTTTGAATACACATATTTGTTGCGACCAAGTGTTTTTTCATTGGGTAAAGCTCCATTTTTCTTCAATGGCTTCCTTCCTATATTTGTGTTTTTTTCCTATTGTCTTCTCTTTTCTCATCTTTCATCTTTCTTCTTCAATATTGCAAGGGTGTGCTCGCATGGACCCATCGTTTCTCGTGAAGAACTTGCTTTATGCACCGCAGATAGATTGTTGTGGGTCAAAGTGGGAACGTAGTTGAGGGAGCCTCAACAATCCGTGGTTGTGGGAGAATGTTATCCTAGTTGTCACCATGGTTGAGGGAGAGAGATCCCACCGCGGTTGAGGCAACCTCGAGAAGTCTCTGTTGAAGGGTTTCGCCGTATAGGCTCGCCACTTATTTGAGTGAGTGTGGTACGTACTTGTTTTTCGAAGCTTGATTTCTCTAGTATTTATTTAATTGTGTAATAGAATACCTAGGGCCATTGTTTCTAAGTAGGAGGAGAGATTCTTTACCTCACACTACAAGAAAAATCACTTTTAGCCATCAAACTTTTAACCACGAAATTAATTTGATGGCTAAAAATCTCCTTTCGTGCAGAATTTTTCCCAAGATTTTGCCTACGAAAATTTAGATTTTGTCGGTTAAAGTCTAAATTTTTACGACGAAATTATATGTTTGTCGTTAAAATGAGACTTTTGTGACCATATTATATGTTGGTCGGTAAAAATACTACTATTGTTTTCGTCGCAATAGATGAAATCTAAAACTCGTTTAATCCCTCATGTCCTCTTCCATTTCTTCATTCTTCTTTCTCCTTCTTCTCTTCTTACTTCTCCTTTCTTCTTCCTCCCATCCTTGGACTTGCGTTTCTCCTTCTGCACATCATCTGCTTCTGTTTATACCATTTCTTCTTCGACGGTGAGCATTTTCTCCCTCCATTGAAGAATATGAATTTGGGGTTTCATCAATTTTAGTCTTATGTTGATTTTGGTTTCGTCCGATTTTTTTCTAAAGTGCATCCATCTTAGATCTATGTCCATCTCAGCTTAGATCTACATCCCACTTGAAGCTTAACTACATACTCTCAGATCTGCGTCCTTGCACCCTGCACACTTGAAGCTCAGATTTGTATCCCTTCGTTGCTCCCGAGGCTCTCTTTCCCCTGCGCGGTTCTATCATTCTCTACCAGGAATCACCATGCTCTAATTTTCATTATGAGATTTTTTAACTGTCATCATGTTCTTGCACTTGTGCGCATATTAATTCAATTTGGATCTATCGATTAGGATTGTCTAGCCATAATGCTTTTCCATTTCGTCAAGATGTTTCAGTCGGTTATGGGGTAAATTTCTTTTATACCTGCATTCAATAAAGAGCATAGACTTCCTTTGGAACTTGAGGAAACTTTGAAGTAAGTTCAAAGCCAAATTAACTATATTTTATTTGTATATGTAAATAAAGCCGATAAAGAACCTAATTATGTGTTAATTCTCCTTCCCATGTTCTAAAGGTCACTTCTATAGTGTTGAACTCATATTAAACATCCAATACATCATTGCATCTATATATATCTTGAATACAAACTAGCAGGATGAGGCACCTGACTACTATAAGAAGTAGGCAAGGAATATGGGGTGTCAAAAGGCGAGGAGTTTTATATCAAATGCAGAAATAAGAAGTTAAGATTGTGCAAAATTAACGCTACTACAAATATAAGCAATGGACTGCAAATATGTGTCATTTAGGCGTACCCCTTTTAAATTTTACAAGAAAAGTTTAGCTGGCTATCAGCTTCTTCCTCTCGTTGGACCTGCAATGTTTTGTGAAACCTCAAGTGGGAAAACTATAAAGAACTTTCAAAGTTGAAAAGTAGTATGAGATTTTAGATCTATCTCATCAGGCTTCTCCCTTATTGGCATTACTCATATGATTTAGTTTTCTTCATACATCTTGAACTATTTCAAATAACTCTTTAAATTTCTGATTACATTGAAATATCGAGGATACACGTACTACTTTATCAGTTTTATTTCAAAGAAATAGTTTGTTCCTAAACTAGGTGGGTAGCATGATAATATGGTGAAGTCCTTAATTTTAGTGATTAGTTCGATCCGAAAAGAACAGGTTGTGTCTTGTGTTGTTAGTAGAAAAAGTTCTTAGAATGTTTGTGTTATGGTTGCTATTTACCCTTTTGGAGGCGGATGGTGCTGATATGTTTGTGGTCAAACATTTGTAAGTCAAATGTTCCTCATGCCATAATAACTTTTATGCTAGTATTAAGACATTGTCCGTCAAGTGCTTCTCTAGACAAAAATACCACCTGAGATGTTTATGAATTATTCCTAGCCCAATGCAAATTCACGCTATTCATAATTGAATTTTAGGAAACTGAAAATTGGTGTAAATTTGCTACTTTGAATGTCAATAAGGAAGTGAAAACAAATCTGGTGCAAAATGATAATATATATGACCATTCCAAGATACTTGAATTTTTCCATCTTTTCTATACTTACACAGGTTATCAAAACTTTGAATTTAGCTATCTACATCGACGTGCAGCTAAAAAAGTCATGAGCAGGTCGTATATTGTATGTATAATGTAAACAAATTAGCCACTCAACTTAGTTTAGTGGGGGGGGGGGTTATGCAGTAGGTGAGTTACATTAAATTATATTAATGTGAGATTCATTTATATATCCATTGATGGTGAGGTCTTTTTGTAGCTCTCATCTCTCATTTGTTCTTCTGTTTTACATATTCTCAATTTCATGGTTAATCTTTTAAATGTAAGGGATTGGACGATGATGGAGAGGGCCCAAATATTAGGAGACCATCTTAGGTATTTGTTCTGGGTTTACAGGTCATGTTTGTTCTAGGTTTATAGGTCATATTTCCCCCCTCTTTTTTCATGTTGTTTTTTCTGTTTTGATTATATTGCTTCCTTCTTTGTTTATTTTTGGGTTCGTTCTTATTTATATTTTATGTTATTTTTGCTCATAAATTGCGGTTTTCCTTGTGTGTTGTATTCTTGGTTGTGTTGAATATAGTTTTAATATTTTTCCTCTAAGCTCTAAAGTTAATTTATTTACATTTTATTTAAATATTTTAGATGCAGGTTCTTATTTTTTGAAGATGGCCAAGACTTAAGTTTGTCTGAATTAAAGTCAACACTAAGAACAACCTCAATGAGGAATTACTTGTTGAAGAAGTTTTCGAATGAAATAAAGGTCTTGGACAGAAGATCCACCCACCTCTTCGAAGAAAAAAAGCCTATATAATCAAAACTATAGAATTAAAGAAAAAAAATGAAGTCGGTGGGGGACCAACTACAATTACTCGCTTGGGCTCGTCAAAATGATTTTTCACCCTCTGGCGATGACTCAATAACAGAAGCCTGAGATTCAGAATATTTGTTATGCTTTTTAGTTGTAACAATCAAGCTTTAGATACTCTCCTTAATTATAATTTAACAATAAAGCTTTAAATACTCTATTTTTTCATCTCGTTGATGTGCAAGATGTTCCTAACAAGTTTTGTTAGAATGTCCTCTGTGTTTTTGGAACACTATTCAACTACCGAGTGATCATGATAAGAAAGGGCGAGTCATTGCGGGATTACACTCACGGCTTCAAGAATGAAATGACAAAGGGCAAAAATTGTGACCGAGTAGTAAGGTTTGTATTCAGACGCGGGCTGAATCCAAACTCACCCCTCTTCAAGGGTCTGTCCATAAACAATCCACTCACAATGGTAGAAACCTTTCTGAGAGTGAAAATGTAAATAACTATCGAGGAAGAAAAGAAGAGCATGTAAAAGCTCTTAGATCAACGGAATTCAGACAAAAAAAAAATGAAAATGAGGAAATGCAAAATGAACATAACAGAGAATATGGGAGGCAGGAGGAAAATGCAGAAAAGAAGACTGGTTAACTCTCCCGCTCAATAAATTCCTAGAGTCCATCAAATAAAATCATGGCTGAAGAGGCCTATACCTCTTTCTGAATAACCGAATGAAAGAGATAAACACAAATACTGATCTTATCACCGAAGTGTCAGCCATTACACGAAGGAATGCTTTCAATTAAAATATTACATTCAAGAACTAATAAAAGAAGGGTATCTGAAGGATTTTGAGGCTAGGAAAGAGCAACCAAGGAGGGACAAAAATGATGAATGCCCAAAAGATAGAGAACCAATGAAGATCATTGATACAATTATTGCCCTTACAGAGTCTTAAGGTACCTTGAGGAAAGAAAGAAAGATTTATTACAAAAAGCCAACCCTCAAAGTAAACGGCGTGCCCAAGGAAGTGAATGAAGATATTCTGATTATTTTCGATGAAAGTGATAATGGGCAAACGACGGGCATAATGATGCACTGATAATCACCATTCAGATGGAATTTCCTGCTGAGAAGAGTCTTGGTTGATGACGGGAGTGCGGTCAACGTACTCCATCGATCAACATTAGAGAAAACTTCCATACATATGCCAAAGCTATATAATGTGGGGTAACCATTAATCGATTTCAGAGGGGATCTTACCGCTTCTAGTAAATGCTGAACCATTCAATCACATAATAGATTTTGTGATAATAGATGCACCATCACCATACAACACCATATTAGAAAACCTGGATCCACAATATGAAAGTTATCCCGTTTACATATTACTAAACAATGAAATATCAGTCACCTCAAGGTGTTTGAACTATTAAGGGTGATCAAGCAATTGCCTGATGTTGTGTTGTAACAGCTCTCGATTCAATTTGATGAAATGAAGTTTCTGTTTTAGGAAAAGGAAGGGAAATGGTTGAGCAATAGCAATTAACTGAAGATGAAGACAAGGAGAGCAATCCAAGATATGAAGCTGCCAGAAAAATGGAGTCTGTTGATATTGGAAACGAAAAGGTTACGAAAATAAGGGTAGAACTCACTAAAGCAAACGAGGCTGAGCTTACGGAGTAACTCAAAAGTAATGTTGACAACTTTGCGACTACGGCGGCATAAATGCTAGGTATCGCTGAAAAGTTAATATGTCATAAGCTAAATATTGACCATTTTATGAAGCCTATAAAATAGAGAAGCATATTTTTTGCACCAGAAAAGAAAAGTATCTATAAAAGAAGAAGTAGAAAAATTGCTCGATGTCGAGTTCATCAGAGAAGTCAGCTACCGTGAATGGCTGGAAAATGAAGTATTTGTAAATAAGAAATACGAAAAGTGGAGAATCTATGTAGACTTCATTGATCTCAATAAAGCTAGACCAAAATATAATTATCCATTACCTAGAATTGATTTGATGGTTGATGCAACCTCAAGCCATGAACTTCTCAGCTTCATGGATGCTTACTCAAGGTACAATCAGGTGAAAATGTTCTAATCTGAACAGGTAAAGACATATTTTATAACTGACTTGGTATAGTTTGGTATATTGTGACACCTTTTGGTTTGAAAAATGTAGGCGTGACCTATAAAAGATTGGTAAAAAAATCATTGAAACAAGTTAGACGAACAATGAAAGTATACGTCGATGATATGCTAGTTAAAGTGGAACAGAGAACAGATCACATCTGTAATCTACATGAAGCATTTCAAGCCATAAGGGAGATCAACATGAAACTCAACCTAGAAAAATGCACCTTTGAAGTCACAACGGGAAAATTCTTGGGGCACCTCGTCACTGATATAGGAATTGAAGTAAGCCCCGATAAAGTTAAGGCAATTATGGATATTTAAGTTACCCATAGAAAAGAAGGAAATACAAAGCTTAATGGGAAAACTAGTCACCTTTAACAGATTCTTAGCATGGTCAACAAACAAATACGAGCCAATTTTTGGGAAGTTGAGAAACAATTTCGAACACCATTGGGACGATGAATGTGAAGAGGCACTGTAGAAACTTAAGCAATACCTAGCATCTCCCCAGTAACTATCAAAGTGATTACCAGAAGAAAAGCTTCTCGTTTATCTCGTTGTCTCGAAAACAGCGGTAAGCATAGCCCTGGTCATGTTTGATAATGAACAACAACAATCCATCTACTTTTTCAGAAAAAGAATTATAGTCGCAAAGACAAGATAAAAAAAGATGGAGAAGCTAGTGCTCGCTTTGATCACTGCTTCTAAGAAACTAATAAATTATTTTCAAGCACATACCATTAATGTGATAACGGAATTTTCCATAAGAAGTATGTTGCATTATCTAGAGATGACAGGAAGGCTCACCAAATGGGCAATTGAAATTGGAGGATATGATATCTCTTACATTCCACGAACTGCTATCAAAGCTAAACTCCCGCCAGACTTCATCGTTGAGTTTACCTATAAGGATGGACAACCTTACTCGATGACGGAAGAATCTGAGGAAGTGATATGGACCTTATACATAGACATAGCTTCCAACCATCAGGGGATAGGAGCGGGAATGGTTATCCATACCCCACAGGGTGAAACATTCAAACAAAAATTCTCTTTCAATTTCAAAAGCATCCAGTAATGAAGCAGATTATGAAGCGTTTCTAGTTGGACTTCGTCTAGTTCATGAATTAAGGATAACAAAAGTTAAAATCTTTTGTGATTCCATGTTAACTGCTAACCAAGTTTCAAGAAATTACAATACTGAAGACAGTAGGATGGTGGAGTACTTGCAACGAATGAAGGAAATGCAACAATTGTACAAGATATAAGAGGTTACATAGATGTCGAGAACAAAAAAGTGACAAGCACATGCCCTTGCCAACCTAGGACCTTCAGCACAACTCCCCTACAAAAGAAACATTAATGTTGACTGCATCATCGAAACTAACATTAAATAGCCTGTGTAAATGTAAGCTGAGATAACAACAGAAAGTCACGGACAAGACTGGCAAGAAACTATCGCATGTTATCTTCTTAGTGGTGATCTCCAAAGTGAACAAATGGAAGTAAAAAGTTCAACAACGAAGTCTAAGATGTACGTTGATCGATGAAAGATTATATTAAAGGTCATATTATAGGCCATATCTCAAATGCCTCACACTAACAAAAGTAAAATACATGTTATCTGAGATACATGAAGGCATATGTAGAAATAATGCATGTGGGAGATCCTTAACAAGCAAAGTGTTAAAAGAAGGGTACTACTGGCAAAAAATGCACAAAAAAGCAACGGCATTCGTGAAGAAATGTAATAAGTGCCAGCGACATGCCTATGTTCCTAAAATGGCTCTAAAGGAATTGAAAACTCTAATAAGCCCATGGTCGATTATGAGGTGGAGAATTGATTTAGTGGAACCACTTCTAATGGATCCCACACATAAGAGATTCTTGCTCGTTGGGATAGATTATTTCATTAAGTAGATCGAAGCAGAAGCCTTGGCAAGAGTACAAGAAGAGGAAGTAAAGCACTTCATGTCAAAAAATATTATGTGTAGATATGAAATTCTCATGACATTGGTCTCTGACAATGACCTTTAATTACAGGAAGTCAAAGTCAAAACTTTTTACAAAGGAATTTGTATAAGCAAATAGTTATAAGCTTGAAGAAAAAACTAGATTCCGCCAAAGGAATCTTGTCGTGAGCCAAAGAGATTCTTTATTAACCCCCCTCTATTGTCATTTCTGGGGCAAACGTAATAGTTAACCCTTCCACACTTAACCAAATTTTAAATCAAACAATCTGTTCATGGACTCAAAACAGAGTAGACCCTATAGGTGTTTGATGTGAGCTGTGAAGGGCCAAGGTTGTAGTAAAAAAAATTCTTGAAATAAGGGTGACAAAAGAACCTAAATCTTTAAGCTATATACATTGGGTGGAAGGTGATTTTTGCTGCAGGTCTATAAGATATGGCCATGATGGCTATTTCTCCCCCTAAGGCACAGTGGACTCGGTTCAAAAAAGTATGGGCGTAAGCTCTCATAAACTCATGAAACTCATCACGGTTCCTAACTCTAGGAATAGATGGGGAGAAAATTGACTTAGACATGGTCAAAAGTAAAGAGAAAAAGAATATGAAGAAACTTACATGGAAGAAATGTAGTGGCCAAATGATGAAATAACCAATTATTTTAAAGGCGCGAATATGAACTTAAAATTAAAAAGAATATGAAGGGGCGAGTCACGGACGTGAACCAAATTCAAAATGAATTCAGAACAGACGCGACGCTTGACTAAAAAGGTGTCAGGGATGCATGATGTAACGTCCATTGAAGACAGAGCGACGACGCCCAAAAATTCACCCAATATGAGACACGTGAATTGCACAGAAATTTGTTTGAGAAAATTCATTGAAACAGGAAGGCAAACGGTCAAAAAAGTGCTTCGAGAAATGTAAACGGGCAATAAAGTGGCGTTGATGATGTAAAAGAAATTTATCACAATGTGGTCCCCTTGTCTAAAGAAAGTCTATTGAAAACCTACAACGTTGAAGTTATTGAAGATGGACACGTTACGAGATGTGACAACTGTGAAGAAGTTGAAGAGACAAAAATCAGAACTGATCGAAGCACGCGCCATGTAAGTTCCAAGAAAGGTTAGACTTTTGAGAAGCAATATGGTGCTGTTTTCACTCGAGTAAAGATTGTCGTTTCCAAAAATGACATGGTTTATTGGTTTTTCACCAACGTTAAAACAATAGGGGCAATTTTACAAGCATATTTTCCTTCGTCTGCCAAATCATAGAAACGAGAGCCAAATGAAAGGAAGCGCACGAATTAATGACGTGGCAGCCAGGAGGGATTACAATGATCGTGAATTAAACAAACATACAGTATGATTACATTGATTGTTAGTATTGATGATTAAATCTTTAGAGAATATTTTAATATCTCATTTTTTATTAAAAATAAATAAATTTTATTAAATTTTATTAAAATAATTAAAATCTTATAAATAGAAGTTAATATAACTTCAAATTTAGTTAAATAATAACATAACAATCGTACTTATATTTTATTGATTCCCTCTCATATTCATTTTTTATTTTTTATAGGGAGGAAATTTTTTCCTTTACAAGGTTATTGGAGATCATAAAGTCTAACTTGAGAATTGTTACAATTGCTCGTTTGACAGAGACATCAAAGGGAACCAACGCTTATGTGCATAAGTCGCGGCCACTAGAGAGCGGTGATCACCATGATTGCCCTTGGACGCCTTCCAAATCCTACGACCATCTTCAAGTAGCGGTAGAAAAACCACAAGGGCGTGGTCTTAAAGAAGTAGATAAGAGAGAAATGACCCACGACCATTCCTTTGCTCCGCAGATAAGGAAGAAGCACTATTGAATGTTTAGATTAAAGACAAGGAGATGACCTTACTGTGGGTCATTGTGTTGCCTAGAAAGGAGAAAATGAGTTCCCCAAATTTCTTCTGCTTTGATCGCAACACAGCGCACCCCACATAAGAATGAAAGTTTCTGAGTAGGTTCTTCGATGAGAAATTGAAGAATTGTGAGATCATTACTGAAGCTGTTGGGCTCATGGAGCCACCTCTCATTCCTCAACGTGCCAACGTTAACATTATTAGTTTCACCATTATGGGATCTATTTCCTACGTATCCATGGTAGAGGTAGCAGATGATTAAGCGACCATAGGGGGAGACGCCGCCTATATAGAGAAGCTTTTGAACAGTCGTACTTGTAAGAACGTTTTTTACACACTCGGGCGGGATGATATTGCACAACGTCAAGTCTCCAAAACATTAATGGAACTTTTCTCAGAGGAATTTTCGTTTTGCAAAGCCACCCTTGAGTAGACTAAGATGGAATGAAGAGAGTGATATCACATTCACCAATGTCGCCCGCCATGTCAAGAGGATAGGGAAAAACTACACCCTTTTGGATAGCGGATCATGGGTGAATGTTATGTCTTATGTTACCATTAAAGCGATTAGCATCCCCAAGAAAAGGTTCATTCGACAATTGATTATTGTCAAGGTATTTTCATTGAGTTGGGCCAATAAGAACAACCAAGCTTTCATGTGATAGAGTATAATATGGTCTACCACATCCTGTCATGGAAGCCATGGATTCACGACTATGAATGCACCCCTTCAACCTTGCACCATTGCTTGTAGTTACATTGGTATGGTAAAAACATTACAATGGTGGCTACCAAAGTGTTTGATAAGACCGATGCTCACTTGATAGAAGAAACACTTTTTGACGAGCTTGGAATGGCAGGTGCTACCTTGCCAAGGAAGATTATGGCCATCGTCTTACCAAGGTGAGATCTTGAGAAAGGAAAGAAGTAGTGAGATCGAGGATGGAGCTGGTAACCCGCGTGACTTTTCCAAATGGGAAGAGGGTGTAGCGCTTAGATTGGTGCACAGTTTGATCCCCTTGATGGTGGAAAGGATGAAAATATCATGAAAGGAGGATCCATTCACCAAATCATAATAAGGTCCATGCATGGAATTTATTTGATGAATTGTGGACCATCAGAGATGGCTCTACCTACCAAGCCATTGCCACCATAGGAGGAGCTAGGGGAGGTCCATCTTGGGGATCGAAACACGAATCGACCAGTGTTCTTAGCAAAAACTTTGGGTAGTCAGCAACAGTATGACTTGATTAAGATTTTGATATGAACTTGAAGATGTCTTTCTGTGGTCATATTGTTATATGTTGTGTAATCGAATCCATTGAATGAATAACTCTAACCCTATTCATTGAATGAATAACTCTAACCCTATTCATTGAACGAGAACTCACCTAATGGACTGTCTTGTTAAGAGAGTTTGACATTACACCTATCACCTTGAAGGCGCAAAAGATTCAAGACTCATTGGCCTTTTTTCCATGTGGTGAGCCAGTACCTCTAGATGACACTATACCTGACGATTTACATAAAGTCAATAGTTTGACATTTGATGTTCACCCACCCATTCTAATGACGGTGCAATACTTGTCTTAAAGGATCCTTTGAATAACATTTTCTCAATGGTGTACAGGTTGATTTTTCCTTGTAAAAATAATGAGGTGGAGTATAAAGCTCTTATATTGGGATTCCAATTTGATCATTGACCAAGTTAGAGGAGATTTCCTCTTGAAAGAGCCCGCCCTTGCACAATACCATCACAAAATCTAAATGCTTGTCACTGCCATGTTGATGCCTTAGCAACTCTAGCCACCAAATTCCCCCTTACAACCCTATTCCAATGGTTGAGATCGTTGTTGAAATCACAACCATCATGACCAAAGGCAATTTTGAGCCACTCTAAACAAGGAATTGAGAAATTTTGTAAACATTAATGGACTCCTTTTTTATAGGGTTTCGAATTGGGTGCTTTCACGATGTGTAAGCTCGGACGAAGGCCATATTTACCTTCAAGTGCCTACATGAAGACTATGGCGCCAGGGAGGACCACTCATATAATGCCACCTCCAGAGGATGGGTTTCTATTGGTCGAACATGAGTACAGAGGCCATGGTTGTTCATAAGAATTGTCTTAATTGTCACGGTTGGTTTGTTACCCCAAGTGGTTTCATCTAGTTAAAGTTGTGATGAATCGACGACAACCTTACATCTTTCATTTGAAAGATGGTATTCTCTCATCGAGCGCGGTGGATGCCTCAATTATCAAGAAACAAAGTACTCGCTTCTTCTTGGTCAATGAAGAATTATTCAGAATTAGCGTGGATGGTCGCCCTCTTAAGTGCTTTAGCATCGATGATCACCAAACCATTTAGGAAGAAGTGCATAAAAGGGCGTGTGGTTAGCACTAGGGCGGTAGAAGGCTATATGAGGAATTGTTTAGGCTGGGGTACTATTAGCCCACCATGGAAGTAGAATCACTAGATTATGCGTGAAAATGTCATGATTGCCAAGTCTTATGAAATGTCATACATGCGCTATCTGTGTCCCTACACCCAATGGTAGTTCATTGGCCGTTCCATACTTTGGCTCTAGACTTCATTGAACCCATCTCGCCTATATCAAAGGGTTACATATGTAACCTTGTTGACACAGATTCTTACACCAAGTGGGCAGAGACCATACCTTTGAAGAAGGGGACACGTGAGCAAGTCTACAACTTTATCAAAGAAAATATCCTTGTCGACATAGATTCTTACACCAAGTGGGCAGAGGCCATACCTTTGAAGAAGGAGACAAGTGAGCAAATCTACAACTTTATCAAAGAAAATATCATTTGCCGCTTTTGGTTACCAAAACATATAATCTGAAATAATGGGACTACATTCACAAGCAAAATAGTGGCCGATCTCTTGGAGGAATATTACATCCACTATGATAAGTCCACACCTTATTAGCCTAAGCTGAGGCAACCAACAAGACATTGCTAAGAATAATTAGTCATAAGGTCCATGATGCCCAGAATGCATGGCATATGCTACTCTCTTTAGCATTATGAGTGTAATGGACAGTGAAGTGGTCTCTAACGCAGGTAACTCCTTTCGCCTTGGCTTACAGTTGTGAAGTAGTCATACCAGCAGAAGTGCTGGTACAATCAGCTAAGTTATCATCTTTGGCATGAGTTTAATGTCTCATTCTCCTTGGCGATCTAAAGGTAATGGAAGAAAGGGGGATAAGGCCAAGGACAGTATCCAAGCTTATTAAGATAGGATGATCAATACCTATGAAGCAATGGTGCACCTGAGGGTATTACATGAAGGTGACCTAATATTAATGGAGGTAGAGCACGTCATGCGGGGCATGCATGCTCAAAAGTTCACACCCAAATGGGAAAGGCCTTACGAGATAACTTCTTTGGTAGAAAATGGATATTGTTGTATGGTTGATCAACAAACCAGGCATCCATCACTATCACCCATCAATTTAAAGTTTATCAAGAAGTACTGCACATTGACTTTTGTAGTCCTTTTTGTGTTATTGCTTGAAAAATAGCGATTAAGGTGACCAACCAGGATATAAGCCAGTCGACCAGCTTTATAAACATATATCTCTTGAATGAACTAGGAATTTCATAACACTTTGCCTTTAATTTATATTGTAAAATATTGTTCCTGAATAATGCATACACGCCTCTCTTTGAGAACATCCATAACAAAAAAACAAAATTATCACACTTTGTGTAATGCATAGACTTCAAGGCCGTTCTTTGTGAAGACCCATGATAAAATAAAATTATCATGCTTGGTGCAATACGTAGGCTTCCATACCTCTCTTTGAGAACACCTATGATAAAATAAAAGTATCATGTTTGGTGCAATGTATAGACTTCCACGCCTCTATTTGAAAACACTCATAATATAAGTAAAATTATCATGCTTGGTACATTACATAGGCTTCAATGCCTTTCTTCGAGAACACGCTTCATAAAAACAAAATTATCATGGTTGGTGCAATGCATAGACTTGCAATCTTTTCTTTAAGAACACCCATGATAAATATGAATTTATCATGCTTGGTGTAATACATAGGCTTCCACACCTCTCTTTGGAAAAATTGTGTTAAAAAAACAAAGCCATCATGCTTGGTGCAACATTTAATCTTTAACGCTCCCCTATCATGCCTAGTGCCATGAATGTCTCCCGTGCCTCCTTAAGGAACACCCATTAGGAGAGTCGGCATATGCACTTGACACCCCGACGGTGAGACTCACACAGTCTCTCTAAGAGCACTCACGACAAAATTTCCACTCATAGAATACATGACAACAAACACGTAGAAGACACATCTGCAAAAAAGAGAGAGGATAAAAATCCACATTTGAGGCAAGGGGGTCTCATTTCATTTAAGACAAAGTTCGTGTTAGCAAGTTACCACATCTTCCCTCATGAACAAAGGGAAGTGGGGATTGGTTACAATCATGCAAATGAATGTCTATTATTACTCTAAAGTCACAAAAGGTAAAAAAACAACAACTCACTACATCCTCAATAAACAAAAGCCAAAGTTACAGGATATCCTTAAGATAAAAATTAAATTTAGAAAATATAGAAAAGGAACTAACAAAGCAGTCCTAGCCAAGCTAAGTGCTCCTAAAAAGATCGCCTGCTATAAGCTCCTCAAAGTTAAGATGAGTAGAAGTGTTCTTCTCTTAGGCTCGCCAGAGTTAGTTGATTTCTGCATGTACGTATGTTATCTTATCTTCAATCATTCTCAATCGCTCTACTTGATAGTGACGCCATTCTTCTAGGCGCTTTATATATTGTTCCCTCACTAGTCGGCGGTGCAATCGTCAGCAGCTTTGTATGGAAGGTCTCAACCAACCAATTTCTAAATCAGACATTTTAATCTCCCACCACATGCTCAATAAGTAGGACAACATTTCCAAATCAACCTCTTTGTATTGAAGGTTTTCCAATACATACAATATGTCACTGATCACGGTAGTGCAAGATTGGCGAATGTGCCGAGTAAACTGTAAGAAGTGAAGGCCACACTCAAGATCGACCTCTGCCGCTATACGAAGATGTAGAACTAGGCACTCATCTACCAAGATACCATCATAATCCACCAATTTTCCTGAGAGCCCCAATTTGTATTCTTGGGCATCGTAATTGTCATAACCGCCATCTTCACTCCCTGAACCATCACCATTGGAATTTTCATCATTTATGTCTATAGATAAGGTAATGTTATGATCTTCCTCCTCTAAAAAGACACCTGCCTAGACTCATATGCCTTCCTCACAAACATGCCATCTTGAGCCTCTACCCTGTTGGCGTCAACCACGTATGAGACCTTTCCTTCCCCCAATGAGTGTGTGGCCTCTTCTTCCAACATGTGCAGTACTTCCTCCGTTGTTATAGTCACCCTTTGCCCTACCATATTGATGGAACCCTACAAGGATCAAAATAAATATGAGTAAGTAGTGTATCTAGAAAATATCTAGATCATGATAACGAATTAGGAAATTAAAGTATTACCTTAACCTAGGGTGGCATCATACCACAAATGGGGAGAAGTCAACCTCTTCCCCTTGCACATCATCAAACGAGGAAGTCGCAGAATCGACCAAGTCCTCCCTAACAATGGTAACCACGGGACTGGCTTCCTATTCAATAACGGGGGGTGGATTTGGATCATCGATTTAGATGCATGCTAAGATAATTGTGGTGACAATGGTGTGCTAAAATCTTGAGTGTTAGCAATTAGTTTTAAAGTGAACTCAGAATAGTGATGGAAAATAACAAGTCGAGGTAAGAACTCACGTCAACCTCAAAATCTAACTCGTGATCTACTAAGGTAACCCGTGTTTGTCCATTGGCCGCTTGCCTCATGATAAGGTCATGCACAGTAGGGGTATGGACTTTGCTCATTGCCTCAATATCAGAATTTCGTTCCTAATTTAAAAGAAAGGAATGGTAAGCAACAATGTCTACAAGGTGTTATGTCTTATAAAAAAAGAGAGAAAGAAGGCAAATGAGAAAATATATACCGATGCCCTTTCTCTCTTAGCATGGGGAAGCCTTGTCGAAAATGTTCCCTCTTATGCTGGCATTGACCTTTTTCCCTAGTCCATTCCCTTAACGCGCTCATCTTTTTCTAGTAGATCATCCTAAGCGTGGTGCAGGATCTATGAAAAAATAAACATTAGTTTCTTAGTTCGATATAAAATGTATAGTAAATAGAAAATAAGAAAGTACAAAGTCCTAATAAAAGTTTTACTTACGTCGTAATGTAATGATGGAGCTCTAGGAGGAGGATTTTTACTAGAGCTGTCAGCAAGCTCATCGATGGTTATGCCTCTAGTTAGAGGCTTGGATTTTAGAGAGTTGTCATTGCCGCTTTAACCTTATCAATAGGAAAACCTTGAATGTAGTAGGACTTCAGAAGTGATGTTAGGAAAACCATGACTGGAGGACACAGACTCATCTTCTTCACCACAAGCACTATGTTTGAGCTAACCCTTTGATTGGTCTCTGAAGGTGCTGTCACTGACTTGGAATTACTCAAAACTTTGAAAGTGATATTGCCTCTATAAACCAATCATAATTCTACCATCCTCCCTTTAGTTAACTTGAATAATTTTCAGCCTTAATGTACAACAAGGGGTGCGAGAAGCACGAGGAAGAATAATTATTCGCGGGGTATTGGCCTCAATGCTCTATTCCTCCATCCATAACAAGACGAGTCTGTGTCCTCCAGTCATGGTAACCTAAGCGTGGGAAGTACCTAGCCATACCTAAATTGGCGTGTTGCTCAATTGCGTTGATAACAAGTGGATGGTATCAAGTTCGCATCATTTCCACCGTCTCCACTAGCACAGGTAGAGTAGAAGGTGTCATAATCACCACTAAATTCTTATCTAGCCTAGTTAACTAGGAGGCAGCCTTTGCACCGCCAAGATCAATATCCCTATCCAACATAGGCTACAATCCACATTGGACATAGCCACTACAAACGTCCAAGTAACACTATGGTCGGAAATAGCTAAAAACATCAATATTTGGAGGAAAGTTTGTGCTAGAGGGAGACATGATCCCCCCACCAAGACCATGAAAGTGATATTGCCTCTATAAACAAATAAAAATTCTACCATCGTCCCTTTAGTTAACTTGAAAAATATTCACCCTTACTGTGCAACTAGGGATGCGAGAAGCAAGAGGAAGAATAAATGTTCACGGGGTACTGGCCTCAAAGCTCTATTCTTCCATCCATAACATGACGAGTCTCTATCCTTTAGTCATGGTAACCTAAGACTCGGAAGGCCCTGGCCATACCTAAATTGATGCGTTGCTCAATTGTGTTGATAACAAGTGGATGGTATCAAGTTCGCATCCTTTCCACCATCAATTTCCACTAGCACAGGTAGAGTGGAAGGTGTCATAATCACCACTAAATTCTTATCTAGCCTAGTTAATTGGGAGGCAACTTGTTTACTGCCAAGCTCGATATCCCTATCTAAGATAGGCTACAATCCACATTAGACATAGCCACTGGAAATGTCCAAGTAACGTTGTGGTCTGACATAGCTAAAAACATTAATATTTGGAGAAAAGTTAATGATAGGGGGAGACCTAATCCCAAACCAAAACCATGCATGCAGCAGCTTGGAAGGGTGTTTTCATTTCGAATAATCAACTTTTTGAGCCGCACATAGGATAAATCGCTCCCATACAAACATTTGTAAAAAAGAGGAATTCACACACGTGGTAATGTCATACCTCCCCGAAGAGCTCTTAAGGTCATCATGAACGCGGTCAAGTAAATGATATAGATTTCCCATAAATATAGGCCTAAGAGTAACCTTTCTACCTGTTGCCAACAAGACCTCAATTGAAAGTGCACAGACATTTATCATATCCGTCGGCGTACCAACGACACCCAAGGGAAATAAAGTTAGGATAACTTGAAAAAAAACAAATATGAAACAATATTATAAGAGAACTGTAATGTGAATCTTAACCTGCAATATGTGTCAAGAAAGCTACAAATGGATAAGAAGGCGTCCAACTCCACTTGATTGTCCTTGAAGAAGGCACCCTAAATGGGCGGACGTATAGTAGAGAGTTTCTGATTTGAATCAAAATCCTTAAAGAAATGTCTCATCCACCTTAAAAAGTTTGACCTCTTGCAACACTTACTAGAGGTAGATGACTTGTAGGATTTTTTAATACCATCTACAAAGATGGTGACTATGTTGTCTAACTCAGCTCGAGCCAGTAGTAAAATCATAGTTACCAAACAAGGGAAGACGCAACAACATACACACATCCTCAAGCATAGGGCTACCCCCACCATACGACAATGAACATATGGGAGATCCTGCTCCAAGGATGTATTAATGTATGGATCAAATGAGTGTCACGTTAGATTATTAACTTAGATCTCACCTTTAGTGCTCTGAATATCTCGACCCTCTTCATCATTAGGGACAAAAAATATACACTCGCACCACTCTTCCCAGTCGATAGATTGTCTGCAATGACACCCAAATGAATAGTAGGGACTAGGAAATAGCAATGATCATTCCCTAAGAATGGCACTCAAATAAAAGTTGATGAACTCAATCCTCTCATCCTCGCCTTCCATTAATACGCCAGGGGTGACTGATTACTCTAAGAAATTAGAGTTATCTTGTACTTTTAAAGCTTAATTTAATATGAATTAGAAAGTGATTTATCTAGTTAAATGTCATATTGTATCTTGCGTTGCATGTTTCCTATATTGAGTAGGATTTTACTTTATTTTCACTAAATTACATTAAAAGCTCAGAAAATGCACTCATCGTGAGCTTTCATTATAGGCAGCAAGTTGAGGATAAGTGACCAAGAGTGGGAGCTTATGTTACAGTAGTGGTATAATATCTACTGAGCATGCATGAAGAAGATTCCATCATGTTTTAGTCCAGCTGGCACCTGAAGTCACGCGTGGAAATTGGAATGAGATAAAAGGCTATTTCGACAGTTGGCAGGCATTGGTTTTGATGTGGTCCTCACCATTTGCTACAGTGACAAGTATCATTCACCCATTTTTTACCCTAGATTGGAGCATATAAAGGAAGTACACATTGCATTAAATGGGGGCCGATAGAGGAAACAATTTCAAAGAAAAAATGAGTAGCATACAGAAAAAAAGGGGGACGAAGGAGGAAGAAGACAACCTTCAGAGAAGCTTCTCAAATTCTATATCTACCTCATTAATCTTCTTTGTATTTCTTTCCTTTAAACTCTCTAGTTTTGTAATTAATGGTTGACTTACTTGCTTTTCTTGGATTGTTAACCTGATCTAATAGCATTTCATTCAAATGTGCTCATTATTAATTCTTGTAATTGTTTAGCTACCAATTTGCAAAATATTGTGATAATTTAAATTCTTGAAAGGTTTAGAGAAGTAGATCGAGCTTGAATGTTACAACTTTACTTAATCTCTTGATGAATTAAGTGATTTATGCATAGTATAGACATCTATTATTCACATTGTAAACCTGTAAAAAGATAGAGCCATTAATTGTTGTCTTGATGTTAATATGGCATAGGAATGTGTTAGGATTAATTAAAGAACCTAAGTCATTAGTGACAGAAAAGAATTTATGCATTCAAAAAATTATGGTTACTGTTGTTAATGATGCTATAGCAACTCCAATAACACACATAAGTAAGTTAGCAACTCTAAGGGGATTTAATAACTCTAGTATAATTTTTTATTGCTCACAATCTATTGAATTCAGTTGGTTAATTAGCATTTAATACTTTGTTCTTCACACATATTTAATTTCTACATAGCTAAACACTCAAATTCATTTCACCAAAATTACATTTTGCTCATTAACTATTTTTTTTACAATTAGTTATTCATTTATCAATCCTTGTGGAGACGATACTTAACTTACTATGATATTACTTGTTAATGATACGTATACTTGTGTTTGGATTTTGCACAATATGTTTTTGGAGTTGTTGAAGGGGATTAAGTTGAAATAATTAGTTGTTTAAATTATTTTCTCTCAAAATTGGTCTGCTTGTAACTTGTTATTGTGTTCTATGACAGGTTTCAGATCTCATATATGCATAGACAACAATCACCAGAATTTGATCTTAATCCATAAATTGAAAGAACTCTGATATAATTAAGGAGAGAGTTACGTGGTTTAGCTGTAGTTGAAGACATTGTAGGCAATGAAGAGAAAATAGTTCTCAATCATAACAACCATAACAAGAATGGTAGCAATATCATTGTGGTTGCTAATGATAGAGACGTGGCCAACACTCATTCCCCATGCTATGAATTCTGGAATAGATAGACAATAGATTCAAGCACCTTAGTGATGTTTCAGATGCCTCAAATTGTAGGTCAGTTCAATAGGTTGTCTACTAAGGACCGTCATCTCCATGTTAGATTATTCATGGAGGTAAGCGATGCATTTAAGATTCCAAGCTCAATTGAAATTACTTATTTTGCATCAATTGAAGGACGAGTGACTATATGAAGCTTAAGAGAGGTTTAATGAGTAGTTGAGTAATTGTCCAAACCATGGCATTCCTTATTACATTCAGATGGAGACATTCTATAATGGCTTGAATCCATCAACTAGGCTTATGATAGATGCTTCAGCTAATGGGGAAATTCTGTCAAAATTATACAATGAAGCTTATGAACTTATGGAAAAGATAGCAAGTAATAATTATCAATGGCTAACTTCAATGACCACATAGGGAAAACACGTTGCTGGTTTTCATGATGTTGATGATGTTACTACCTTAATAGCTTAGGTGTCATCACTATCCTACATGATTTAATCATTGATCATGGTATTAGTAGTAGCTCCAAATCAAGTTATGATAACCCCAATGATGGCTTAATCAGTTAATCATGATGTTGAGGTGTCTTGAAAATTTTCCATGCAACCCAACTTTAGTTAACTATGTAAGGAATTTTCATATGAACAATAATCCATACACAAGCACATATAACCTAGTTTGGAGGCAACATCCTAATTTTTCATAGAGTAACCAAGGAGCGGGGCCATCTAACACACAAAATAAGAAAACTCATCCACCAGGATTTTCATAACAAGCTAATGTGCAAAAGCCAAATACAAATAATCAATCTAGATCACTTGAGAATATGTTGAAGGAGGACATAGTCAAGAATGAATTTGTCATTCAAAACCAATCAAGTACCATTCAAAGCCAAGTTGTGTCACTTAGAAAACTTGAGAATCAAGTGGGGTAGTTAGCTAATAACCTAAACACCAAACATCAAGGAACTTTTCCAGGTAACACTAAAAATCCAAGGAAAGATGGTAAAGAGCAATGAAAAGCCATTAACTTGAGAAGTGAAAAAACAGCAGACAATCTCATGGAGAAACCGAAAAATCAAAAAGAAGAGGGAGCCAAACATTTAAGCCTACAAAAGAATTTTGTAGAAAATAATGTTGTTGAACCCTCATAGCCTGTGCAATAGACCTCAGAAAAGAAGATGGATAGACCACCACATCCTTTCCCTTAGATACTCCATAAGCCAAATCAAGATAAGCAGGTCAATAACTAGAAATGTTGAAGCATTTACACATCAATATCCTACTAGTGGAAGCTCTACAACAAATGCCTAATTATGTTAAATTTATGAAAGATATCCTAACTAAGAAGAGCGGGTTGGAAGAGTTAGAGATTGTGGCATTGACCAATGAATGTAGCATAATACTATAAAATAAACTACGACCTAGGTTGAAATATACTGGAAGCTTCAGTATACCATGTTCAATTGGAAATTCTTACTATGGTAGAGCATTATGTGATCTTGGGGCAAGTATTAATCTTATGCCTATGTCAATTTTTAGGCAATTAGGCATTGATGAAGCTAAATCGACTACAATCTCATTATAATTAGCTGACAGATCCTATGCACATCCTGAGGGTAAAATTGAAGATGTATTAGTCCAAGTTGATAAGTTCATTTTCCCTATGGACTCCATCATTTTAGAGTATGAAGCTGATAGGGAGGTGTCAATCCTTATTGGAAGACATTTTTTAGCAATAGGGAGGAGCCTAATCGATGTTCACAAAGGAGAACTAACCATGAGACTTCATGAGAAGCAAGTAACCTTTAATGTGTTCAATGCTATGAAGTTTCTTTTTTATGATGTGGAAGAGTGCTTAACCATAAAAGTCATTGATTCTATCATGGTTAAGAGATTAAGCAAGAGTTGTAGCAGAAATGAGCTTTAAGCTTTTATCATTTGATGATCTTAAAAAAAGAGATAGTGACATGGATGATGCTAAAGTGACTTGGCTGGAAGTTAAATACAAACACACCCTCTAGGGATGGAAAACAACTTGAGTCATCAGAGCTAATGAAAGGAACTTCAAGCCTTCCTTAAGCTTTGTTGAAGGATCACCCACTTTAGAACTGAAACCTTTACCCTCATATTTGAAATATACATATTTAGGTGAGGAGAACACAATGCCCATGACTATTCCTTCATCTTCAAGATTGAAAAAAGCATATGCTATTGGAGGTGTTGAGGAAATATAAAATAGAAATATGTTGGAAAATGGCAAGCATTAAAGGAATTAGTCCTTTAATTTGCATGCATAAAATTATGATTGAAGAGAGTTATAACAATTCTATTGAGCAGCATAGAAGGTTGAATCTTATCATGAAAGAGGTGATAAATAATGAGATAATTAAATGGCTAGATGCTGGACTCATTTACCCTATTTCAGACAGTGCTTGAGTCAGTCCAGTTTAACATGTGCCGAAGAATAGTGGAGTGTCAGTTTTTGCTATTGAAAATAATGAACTGACACCAATTAGAACTTTCATAGGCTAAGGAGTTTTTATGGATTATGGAAAGCTGAATAAAGTAAAAAGAAAAGATCATTTCCTTTATCATTTATTGATTAAATGTTAGATAGATTAGTTGGAAAGGAATATTATTGCTTTTTGGATGGATACTCAAGGTATAACCAGATTGCTCTAACACCAGAAGTCTAAGAAATGACCATTTCACATGTCCTTATAGCACATTCGTTTTAAGAAGAATGTCATTTGGGTTATGCAATGCCCTATTAACTTTTCAATGGAGCATTATGGAAATTTTCACAAATATGATGGAACAAACCCTAGAGTTGTTTATGGATAATTTCTCAGTTTTTGGAGAATCTTACGTTGCATGTTTGACAAATCTGGAAAGCATTTTGGAAAGGTGTGAAAAAACAAACTTGGTATTGAACTGGAAAAAAGAGCATTTCATGGTTCAAGAAGGGATTATTTTAGGTCACAGAATTTCAAGGAAAGGCATTGAAGTAGACATAGCCAAAATAGAGGTCATTAAGAAACTACCAGCACATACTTCAGTCAACCGAATTGGAAGTTTCTTGGGTCATGCTGGATTTTACAGAATGTTTATCAAAGATTTTTCAAAGATCTCCAAACCCTTATGAATTCTTCTTGAACATCATAGGTATTTTTTAATTCAATGAGGAGTGCAAACACCACTTTTTGAAACTAAAGAGAGCACTAACATCAGCAATAATCATAGTGTCTCCAAAGTAGGAGCAACCCTTTTTGCTTATGTGTGATTAACGTGACCATGCTATGAGAGCTATCCTTGGTCAAATAAAAGGCAAATTATTTTATTTTAGTTACTATGCTAACAAAACACTCACATATGCTCATCTAAACTACACCACAATAGAGAAAGAACTTTTGGCTGTGGTGTTTAGTTTAGAGCATATCTTGTTGGAAAAATAGTGACAGTTTGTGCATATCACTCAGCTATCAAGTACGTGATCTCTAAGAAAGATGCCAGCCAAGGTTGATTAGATGAATTTTACTACTACAAGAGTCTGATCTTGATATCAAAGACAGGAAAGGTATCGAGAATTAAGTTGCTCATTCTTTGTCAAGACTAGAGTTACGAAATGAGGTAGTAGTAGAGAAAGCCATAAAAGAAACTTTCCCAGAAGAGTAGTTGTTGGTAGTGAACCAAATTGAAACACCCTGGTATGCTGACTTGGTTAACTATTGAGTCATTGGACTGTTACCCCTAGAAATGAGCTCACAACAATTGAAGAAATTCTTCCATCAAGTTAATAATTTCTACTGGGATGAGCCTTATCTTCACAAATAATGCTCAGATCAAATTTTTAAAAGGTGTGTGAAAGAAAAAGAAATCTAAAGTATTTTGCAATATTGCCATTTTTCACTATATAGTGATCATTTTTTAAAAATGAGAACAACTACAAAAGTTTTGCAATCAGGATATTATTGGTCATCCATTTTCAAATATGCATATGATTTTTTCAAATGTTATGCTAGATGCCAAAGGGAAGGAAATATTTCCCAGAAGTAGGAAATGCCCCTAAATAATATCTTAGAAGTAGAACTGTTTAATGTTTGGGGCATAGATTTCATGGGACCCTTCCCACCACCCTTTTGTAATCTGTACATTCTTGTTGCAGTGGACAATGTGTCTAAATAGGTTTAGGCTTCAAATTTACCAACAAATTACTCAAAGGTGATGGTGAAATTTTTACAGAAAAATAATTTCATCTGATTTAGCACCCTAAGAAATAAATGATGACGAAACTCATTTTTGCAATAAACTTTTTGAGAGACCATTGATAAAGTAAGAGGTGAAACATAAAGTTGCTATAACTTACCACCCTCAAACCAGTTGTCAAGTTGATCTTTCAAATGGGGAAATCAAAAGGATCATAGAGAAAGTAGTCAATCCTGATAGGAAAGTTTGATAATTAATTTGATGATTCACTTAGGGCCTAATTTTCAATACTACACTTGGCATGTCCCCTTACAGATTGGTTTTTGGCAAGGCTTGCCATTTATCTCTTGAGCTACAACTCTAAGCATTTTGGACAGTTAAGAAATTAAATCAGGACCTCCAAGTATCTGGGAAAAATAGAGCATTGTAGCTAAATGAACATAATATATTGAGATTGTTATGTTATGAGAATGCAAGAGTATAGAAAGAAACGACTATGAAGTTGCATGACAAGAAAATTCAGTCAAGAGAACTGATATCATGGCAGTAAGTAATGTTATTCAAATCAAGGTTAAAATTGTTTCCAGGCAAGCTGAAGTCACATTGGTCAGGGCCATTTAGACTAATCAAAGTTTATGCTTATGGAGATGTGGATCTAATGGATGAAAAAACATTAAGAGAGTTCAAAGCTAATGGTTAAAAGGTCAAACAATACATGGGAACTAAGGTGTACATAATAAAATCTCAACTTCACTCAAAGATCCATGAAGCAACTTAAAGTCAAGTTGAAGACTTAAAACAAGCGTTGATTGGGAGGCAACCTAAACTAGTTCAATTCAGTTTTTAAAATTTTTATTTTTCTTTTAATTTTTCAACTATTTTCTATTAGAATTAGTATGATTTTAATGAGTTGATTGTTTGTACAAGTTTATAAGTTTGAATTTTGATCTTTTCTTAGTTGCATATTTTTAGGTTTCAAGAGAATTAGGTTCAAGCATAAGACAACTCATATAAAAAGGGTTTTAATTTGTGACAAATGCTACAACATTGAGTAAAATATTCCTACAACATTGATCAAGGAGTTAAAATAGTTGATCGGGAGAAAATGACATGTGGTTTAAATTTAAATTCAGAATAAAAATGACACGCAAAGCGCTCATGTTTAGTTTACACGTGGTTCACTACAGTAGCTCAAAATTGCTTTAAATGAACTGTCGCAACCTTAAAACCCTACCTGTACCATGATTGCCCCCAGTCCCCAAAAATTTCTATATCTTCATCTCTGACATTAACCCTCATCTTCAAAAATCGCAAAGCTAATGCATTGTGAATTTATGTTTTCGCACCATGAGAAAGAAGCAAGTTGCTCACAAGCTTTCTCCAGTATAAAATTTTATCAATGAAGACACTGAGAAAAGGTTTGGGGAAGATTTAAGAGGGAAGAAGTTTCATGAAGAAAATGGTTTCCTGATAAATGAAACCCAGTCAATGGGATTTCCTAAGGATATAGCAGAAATAATCACTTCAGGCTAATGTAGAAAATATTGTACTTATCATGAAGATCCTATAGTTCTTTTAGTGAGAGAGTTTTATGCGAACATCATTGAGAAAGAACTAGACAATGTTGTGGTAAGGTGTTCTTTTGTCTCATTTTCCTATGAAGTTGATAATTCAATCTTTGCATTGGAAGATATAGAGAATGAATATCTAAATTCCCTAAGGATGTCACTGAGACGCATTTGAATCGTATCCTTTAAGAAGTTACAATTTTTAGAACCAATTGGGGCACCATTTCTATGGAAGGTATTCACACATGCCATAGGTCTGCTTTGAAGCCTAGGTCCAAAGTATGATACCATTTCATAAGTAACAAAATTATGCTGACCTCTCACATTCAGACTGTTACCCAAGAGAGGATGATTTTGCTTCATGCCTTACTCAGTGGAATGCCCATCAATGCGGCAAGATCATTGCTAAAGAGATCAATATGGGTGAAACAAAGAAGACATGTTGCTTAGTTTGTTCATCCTTGATAACGAGGTTACATCTGAAAGATGGAGTATCATTCAACAATGAAGAAGAGAAACTGAGCAACAAGGGAGTCATTAGCATCATTGTAATAGCAAGGTTCACTTTTGAGAAGAGTAAAGAACATTCAGTTAGTAAAACTTCTTCTCCCCAACGTTCTTCTTCTAGTCATTCCACAACCAAGGTCAGTTGGAACTGAAGAACTCCAACAAATCATTGGAATGATTTCAAATATAATTGACCAACAGGAATTCCAGAACCAACGATTGATCTTAATGTTGCAGCAACAACAGTTACAAGAAGAATATACTTGGGCTAGAGATCAGGCTTTGAAGAAAATCTTCCAAAAGAATTTTACCAAGCATGTATGGCCAATGCCTATCTTCCTTGGTGGCATTTTGAAGTCTTAAGAGTATGCTATTAACGAGGAAAATAAGAGCACAACTAGAGGAGCAAGTATCACCAAGACAAATGAAAAGGAATAAATTTAAACCTAAGCCTAGAGTAGAACCAAGAAATTGTCAATGAGGAAGAAACCTTGCGGAGGAGGAAATGCTAGCACATGAAAAGCCAACCCATAAGAACCTAAACCCAAAACGCAAAAGAAAGGCCAAAGAGCTGACCCACACCAAAGCCAAAAGAAAATGTAAAAACTAAAAGAGTTGTAAAGCCTATGAAGAGAAAATTCAAGTTGTTCAGAGAAAGCTCTCAGACCTGGTAGCAGCTTCCAATTGAAAAGGAGGACTTACAAGTGCCTCAATGTCCTATTGAGATTTTAGTTTGCTACATTATCACTATAGTAATTAAGGGAAGTTATTTCTCTCTCTGTTTACCTTGCAATTTCCCTTTTACTGTGTATTGTGTTTTGACTATGTATTATGGGTGTGTTTAGTTATATGTTTGCTAGTATTCTATATGTGCCTTCTATTTAGTATTTTCTATTTGTGTTGGTAAGAATCTGTGTGCAGTGAGGACACTACACAACTCTAAGTTTGGGGGGTGTTCTTTGTGTTTAATATTGTTGCCTGGGTTTTGGTAATTTTTTGTTATGATATTTGTTCCCTAGTCATTTAGTATTAAAGTCTCGTGTATTCTAACTTTTTGTGGCAGTCTTTTGATTTAAGGAAACCCTAAGAAGATATAGATGTAATTATATGAAAAATGAAAATGAATGAGTTGAATAATCTTCACAAATTTGCTCTTTGATGAGAAATTTTCTCTCAAAGTATTGCACTAAAGGCTTTGTTTTAGTTTACTCTTGAATACTGGAGAAGCCTTAGACATTAGAGAGACTTAATATTCAGAACTACCTTGAAAATCATGTGAGATGAAATGTTAGAAAATAATTGATAAAGGGAGAAAACCCTAGGTTTGGGGGAGTATTTGTTAGTATGTATTTGCTACTATCCATTTTCATATAAAAATGACGAATAATTGCTCATATGCTTCAAGTTGTTGAGTAAATGGGTGCCTTCATCACTAATGTTGGCATTTGCATAAAAGTACAACAAAAGTATGAGCATGCTACAACAAAGAAAAATAAGTTTGCTAAAGCATCCTTACTTTGTGACATTGCCGAATAACCAGGTGTCTCACCAATGGTGACATTTGCATAAAAAGGCACTGTGACATTGAAATGTCCATATAAAAAGGAGAAAAGAGAGTTAACAGATCAATGATAGCAGCTTACTGTCTTATCTTGTAAAGCCTGTTTTGTTTTGAGTGTTCCTTGCCCTTTAGTTGTTTGGTATGCCTATATTAGTGGAAAAGGAATTGATAAGTGAGTTTTTAAATGCTAAGTTAAATTAAAGACCTTTTTTTAAGGAAGTTTTGAGTAATTTAGGTGCTGCTAGCTATGGACTCTCACACACACACATTTAGGGAAATTTCACATTCGGGAATAGATTTGCTTGAGACTGAATTTATTAAGAATTAATACAAAATGAACTAAATTTTAAATTGAATATGAGGGTTGAAAATCAATGACAATTCTTGAAGCCAGGATTTGTGAGTTCTTATTGAGTCTTTTCCATGTTTGTTATTCTTGTTTCTTTTATCATTACTCAAGGATGAGCAATGATTTAAGTTTGGGGGTGTGATACTGATAACTCTAAGAAATTAGAGTTATCTTGTATTTTTCAAGCTTAATTTAGAATCAATTAGTTAAATTTCATATTTTATCGTATGTTTCATGTTGCCTATCTTGAGTAAGATTTTACTTTATTTTTACTAAATTATCATTAAATGACAAAAATGCACTCATTTGTGCGCTTTCATTGTAGGACTTCAAGTTAGGGCTGAGTGACTAAGTGTTGAAGCTTATGTTATAGAAATCTTATAGCATCAATGGAGCATCCATGGAGAAGATTCCATCACATTTCAGTCTAACTGGCTCTTGAATTCACGTGCAAAAATATGAACAACTAAAAGGCTATTTGGATAGTTGTAGGCACTAGTTTTGATGTGATCCTCACCCTTTGATTGAGTGATGAGTGTCATTTACCTATTTTGTACTCTAGCTTGGAGCATATAAAAGGAAGTACACATTGCGTTAAATGGGGGCCGACAAGCTATATTCGATGTAGGAGACAATTTTAGAGAAAAAAAGAAGAGAATACAGAAAAGGAAAGAGGAGGACCAATGAGGAAGAAGAAAAGCTTCTGAGCAACTTCTCTAATTCTATCTTCATCTCCATAATCTTCTTTGTATTTCCCTCCTTTGAACTTTATAGTTTTGTAATTAGTGCATGGATTATCTTTTGGGATTGTAACTAACTAAGCATGAGCTAAATATCTTAGCCAGAGTTATTAATGAATCTTTAAGTTGTTTTAACTTACCTGAATTGCATGGATTGTTAAGCTAATCTAATGTCATTTCATTAAGTGTATTTTATTATCAATTCTTGTTATTATTTGGCAACCAATTTACAAGATATTGTGCTAATTTGAAATCTGGAGAGGTTAAGGTTAGTAGATCAAGCTTGAATGATGCAAGTTTACTTAATCTCTTGATGAATTAAGTGATTTGTGAATAGTATAGACATACATGGTTTACCTTATAAACCTATAGAAACTGGAGCCGTTAATTATTATCCTTGATGTTAATCTCACGTAGGAATGTGTTAGGATTACTTAAAGAATCTAAGTCATTAGTGATCGAAAGGCACTTTTGCATTTAAAAAGTTATGGTTACTACTGTTAATGATGCTATAGGAACTCCAATAACTCCCATAAGTAAGTTAGCAGCTCTAAGGGGATTTAATTACTCTAGCCTTATTTCACCATTGATCACAAATTGTTGAATTCAACTTGTTAATTAGAACACTCAAATTTTACTTAATTTCTACTTAACTAAAACACTCAAATTCATCTCACCAAATTTCCATTTTGCTCATTCACTATTTTTTTTCCAATTAGTTACTCATTTAATCAATCCCTATGGAGATGATACTTAACTTACTATTATATTACTAATTAATTATACACATAATTGCGTATGGATTTTGCACACCAGTGACATCTCCCACAATAGACTACTCCATGGTCTTAAAGACATATTCAACCTTGGTTGGGCAAGGACCAAGGGAGCTGGAATGTCTTTATCCGCAAGGAGTTCTACTTTTGATTTAGCTATGTGGCCGGGCAAAGACTTACAAAAAAAAGATATATGTATCATAAAAATGGGGGTAAAGCAAAAAGAAATGCAATATTTAAATTCTACTATGGCATAGGCTTATTCTCAATACTGTATAGAGAAGGAATGTCATAATTCACCTAAGGCAAAAGTCTATGATGAACTCCCTGTTACAAATACATTTCATGAATCTCCCACGATTCAGGCATACCACGAATCACTTGGGTACTAGTTAAAATTATCGTGGTAAAAGATCTTGATGAAATTCCTAAGGCTAAAGTGCATTGAAAATTCTCGACATTATCAATCCACTACAAGTGCAGCCCCTATGGGGTCAAGAGTGGCGTTCCCCATGTGGGTGCCGCCCTCAAAGGGGTTACTATAGGGTTTCTCATAGGGGAGGTGTATCACAAATTCCCAATGAATAAGGCATGTTTAAATTTCTATGTTGGAAGGCATCTTGAAAATCTTCCTATCAGAGCCATATTGCAAAATTGATATAAGGGAGACATGTGTAAACTCCCTAAGGCCGGGTATACTTGTAAAACCGTACTTATAAAGTTATCACACTACATGCAAAATGGGATTTAGCAACCAAAATTTTGGTCGCTAAAGCCCCAAAATCTCATCATTAAAAGTCTAATGCGACGAACATACGTTCGTCGTGAACGTTGTCACTTTTGTTTCGTCAGTGAAAGTCATTCACGATAAAAAATGAACTTCTTCGCATTGGACCTCTCGCGACGAAGGATCGTTGATCGCCTCATGCTGATAAAATGTCATCACTTGCCTGAAACGGCGTAGATGTTCAACGAGATTCATTTTTCCTTCATAACATATGAACTTCAGTGAAACAAACTTCTTAGGTATGGGAGTTGCCAATATTTCTGGACATATCCGAGACTGTGCCAGAGTTTCTAGGTTCGCTACTCTGGTGGTGCCCAACTTCCGCATTTTCATCATCTTTCTTTCCAACATTTTCTCCACTATCAGTTTCGCCATCAGTTCCGCTAGGTCGTTCTTTCCTCCCGCCTCTTTTCTGTTATGGCGCGACTGGACTTCTGTCTCTTCATGATGCACATTTTGGCTGGCACCCAAATTGAGCTGCCTTGCAGGTCGGGTTTCCCGTTTCCCATCTTGTGGATTCGAATTCCCCCGTTCTCCCACTACATTTCTCTGGCTCACTTCGGCCCTCATTTCCATAACATCTTAT
This sequence comes from Datisca glomerata, assembly GCA_003255025.1. Classification (NCBI taxonomy): domain Eukaryota; kingdom Viridiplantae; phylum Streptophyta; class Magnoliopsida; order Cucurbitales; family Datiscaceae; genus Datisca; species Datisca glomerata. The sequence goes on along the minus strand of QANY01008723.1, from coordinate 1,434,784 downwards.
TGTAAAGAAACAATTTGTTCTTGTACTTTCTACCACATAGTGCATGTTGGTTAACGGGGTTGTTGATGGCATTGGCTTCATATTTCATTTCTCGTGTAACATGTGATCTAGCTCGAGGCATTTTGTGTTATGAACTTGAGTTGTTCCTTAGCTCTCAATGAAAACACCAAATTGTAAAGCAAAAGGGTTCCTCATGATCGAAAATAATAAATGAATATGATTGAGAAAGGGAAAAGGGGGGGAGAGAGAGAGAGAGAATCAACAAATGTAAGTATGATTGTTCTGTTTTTATTGAATTAAATTTAGAGTTACACTAATCTCTATTTATAGATTTTTAATTAATTACATAAAATCTTATATAGCTTATCTATTACTAACAAAAAATGAGATAATTAGAACATTCCCTAAGATTTAGTTATCAATATTAACAATCGATGTAATCTTGGCCTCGTGTTTAATCCAACGATCATTTTTATCCCTCCCTAACTGCCACATCATCAAGTCGTGTGGCTCCTTTTGATTGGCTTCATTTCTATTTTTGTGACGTGGCAAAAGGAGGAAAATATGCCCGTTCAGTCCCCGCAATGCACATCTTAACAAAGGCCTCCACCTTGCAATCATCTTGGCAATTCATGGCTTTCTCCTTTAACTGTTGAACATAGGATACCATTTTATCATTGGGCTTGTACTTTTCAAGGTCCCAAATGCTAGTCTTTTAATGTATGACAAAGAAATTCACCAATAAGGTTGACACCATTTGCACACATGGCAAGATTGACTCAAACGCTAAGCACGCATACCAGGTGTAGGCTCACTCCGTCAACGATTTAGAAAATTCCCTCAAGAGCATGGACTCATCATAGCCGTGGGGCCCTATATTGTCAATGAAATGTATTACAGGCTCTTTGGCACACCTATTTTTGCCATTGTATTTATGAATTTTGGAGGTGCGTAGTCCACCGTATAAGGCCTCAAAGCTTGCTCAGGCAAATATTGTGGCTGGAAGTCAACAATTGACTCATTGAGAAATGCTCTAACCCTCTCCTCTTGAAGCATGTTTGAAGGGCTTATTGGTGATAAGAGAACTACTCACAGTGTCCGTATTGTTTACGTTTGGGGTAAGCTGGGTTTAGGATGGCCTGATAGCTGGGGTGGCATTTTCTAAGGGTGAGGTGTCGACAATGACGGTGGGTCTAGCCGAACCATCGATTATGAAAGATGAAGATGGTGGTATAACGCTAGCTTGCGTGTTAGTTTGAGTATTTCCTTGAATATTAAGTTGAACTTGCTTATGGGCAAAGGTTTATGGCTGAATGCCCAAGGTTTAGGGTGATAGCAATTGTGGGGGTATTCTGAATACGATGAATTGATATATGAAGATAGAGTATCAATGATTCTCCTCACTTCGACGTAAAAAGATTTGATCTCCCAGATGGTTTTAGCTTGGTCTTGCTCTTACGTGCATGGAGCCATCAGTGGTTGTTCACGAGATGTATTCTCCTCCTTTTGGTCGAGATCATCATTAAGTAATGCTACGTCCCCTTCCATCCCTTCCTCTTCCACGTCCATCCCTAGTGGTTTATGAAAGAAAAAGAAAGAAAACTTTCTAGAATTATCAACCACTCCCCAATGGAGTCGTCAAATGTAAATGCAAAGATGGTGAAGGTGAGTACAAGAGTTTAATCCCTAATGAGTCATATTAGTCATGTCTAAGAACGCATGAGAGGACGAAGGGAGGTGAAGGGGGAGCACTTTAAACATTGAAGGTGGTGACGAAATGCTCTCCATAAAAGAGAATGGTGCTCTCTCTACATAAAATTTTTCCTATCCTCCAAATGAAGAAGAAGACCTTTTTTATAGATTACATAGGGGGACCACTGTAACTAATCCATTGATTAGTTATCAGATAGCTAACTAAGCATATCATCTCAACTAATCATGCTAAGGTGGAAGGGGAAGATCTCATACGCGCCCAACCATAGACACTACATGGGCCTCATATAGAATAATAGTTTGTGGACACCTACTTCCAGTTCATGATGCACATGGATAACACTTTGCGCCCATCTTACTTTTTCTTCTCATGTGCCAAAGCTCTATAGGTATGATCTGATGATCATGAGCCACTAGGTCTTTTAGTCCAAGTCTAAGAATCAAGGAATGAGGTTTGAGGTGGAGGTAAGTTGGTACTCTTAAATTTCAACCATTGTCTATTTTGAAACATCATTGTGGTGGGTGACCATTGTCCATTGTGAATTATATAACTAACTTTGGATTTTAAATGCCAACCAATACTAGATAAATTTCTCTGACCAAAGGTGTTGTATCCCACAACACAAATTTCTATACATGTGATTGCAAATCTTGAACACAATATTTGAACACAAATTTCTATACATTTGAACACAATATTTGTAGACTTGAAAATTTGTATATGGCACTATAAATTCGTGCTTCACATCAAATTCGATAAATTTGATTCCAAACCTATTATAAACACAATTTATACGTGGGAACATAGACTAGTAGACCTTAATACAAATTTTGTACATTTAATTACAAACCCAATTTTCAACGCAAAATAGTACATTAAACACACAATTTGTATAAGGCAACATAAGTCAATATATTACAACACGAGTTTGGAACATTTAACTCGAAACAAAATTAATAACACAAAAATTTGTATATGACATATAAGCCGTACAAGACAACACAACTTCGATACACAAAACCCAATTTAAAAAAAATGGTAATGAAATTGATGTAGTCTTTTCAGTACTTGACAACACAAAAGTGGTACATGTGAACACACCCAATCTTATTATAAACTAGTACATTGCAACAAAAGTGGTATCTCAATATACATCTCGGTACATAGTATTATAGTAGCACACAAATTGTACGCTTAAACTCAAACCCTGTTTAATAAAAATTTGAATTATTCATTAAATAAATAATGAATCACCTAAATTTAAATTGTAACTATTTAAGTATGTTCACTTACGATTAAACTACTAGAAAAGTAAGTGCTTTACATGTATTGAAGAATTTTAAAATTATGCAATAAATTTTAAAATTATTATTGAAGTTAAAATAAATACTTTAGCTTTTAAAATATTATAAATCTAAAATAACAAAAAAATAAAATGATAATTTTCTCATATTTACAGTTAAACTTTTGCAGATAAAAGAAAATTCGAATAGATCATGCATCATCAAGAGATGATATATTTATAATATAATTATTTCAGATAGAAAGAAATTTGAATAATGCGTGCATCATCTCAATGTGAAAAATTATCTACAAGAATGTTTAAATTAAAGAACGCACAATCCTAACAAATTTAATATTGTGCAATGACATAAAAAGAAACCTAGAATTATTTGAAAAGAGAAAATTATATCTGACAAACTAATTTACTACGAATAATGGATGTTGAAAATTATTGTAATTATTATAAATTGAAAAACTAAACAACAAAATAAAAATCTTACAGATATACAATTGCTCATTGTTATTGACAAAATAATGTTCATGATATCAAGATCTCTAAAATAATGTATATGATCCATTCGTAATAATATAATAATATTAAATTTTAAATTTTATAAAGTATTACTAAAAGAATAATTAGTGAATAGAGTTTAAACGACTTAAATAATTAAAATAATACACTCAATCTATACTATATTTAATGAAACTTAAAGCGTAAAAAAGAAAATCAAAAGTTTCTCCTACTTAAGTTTTTTTAATAAATTAGATATTGTAATTATTTAAGCTTAATTTACATCTTTTAATATTTTTCAATTGATTTAGCAGTTTCTTACTTTAATACAATAAAAAGTCAAAATTCTATTTGCTAACAGAAAATTCACTATTTATTTCATAAGGGTCAAAATTATCATTTTATATAAAGTAAAAAGCAAAATGTGAATTGAATTTTACAAAAATCAGTATAAAGTGTTAAAGCCATCGATGACTCATATTTATGAAAACAAATCCAAGTTCATCAATGGCCTCAACATGGTATTGGGAATTTTATCCGAACCATTGAATGAAAAAATTATTATGACTATCGATCATAATGTGACTCGCATTCGTTAGATTAAAAAATTAATAGTTAAGATATGTTTTGATTTAAAAAAAATAAATAAAAAATAAATTTATTTTTTTATTTTTGTTTTGAACAAATCGTAGTTATGTAGATCTATATCAACGGATCAAAATTAAATAATTTGAGACTCAAGCTACATTGTGGCTGGTACATCTAATAATTTCTCCATAGAATGTCCCTTTAAGTGCAATGTTAAATTGAAATTGGGTGGGTAATTTTGTGCATCACCAAATGTGCACGTACCAAAATGTGCAAGGGTTGTGAATTGTGAGCCCACTACTAATGTGCAGTTGAAGAGTCTTATTGAGTGATCATGCGACAAAGAGAAGCGCAATATAACTGAGACACTGATTAAGAATAAAGAATAATTTTCCAGGGTTAAAAGCAATTTTACACCATTAAACTTTCACAGATCGACAACATGACCCTTAAACTTAAAAATTAAATCATATATCCTAGAACTTTTAGAACTAGGCAAAATGGCCCCACCTCATGCCTCCTAACCAACATTAAATACTTGATTGATTCTTCTACGTGGGCATCTTAAGAGGCAAACCACGAAGGATAGGCCCACTTGAAACCCTCTTTCTCTTATCTTTCTTCCTCTAGAGAACCTCAAAATGTTGGGTTTAGACAGAAACAAAATAAGTAAAGATGTTTGCTGGTTGTTCACCTGTGTTCGCGAATGATAACTCTAAAATTTTAGAGTGATCTTAGTATTTTTAAGACTGAATTGTTGCTTGTTTTAAGGTGATTTAGTGTTCTTATTGCATATGTTTTAGTGATTTGCTGTTTTTTTAGTCATAGGGTTAGTTTTGTTTTTATACTAGTCTTGTTAGTATTTTTTAAATAGTTTTATGTATTAGAGTTTCTTTGGTGCAGGGCCTCTTGCATAGCGTGATATATTTAGATACTATAATAGTTCTTGATGCTGTTGTAACTCTTGCAGTGCATTGCAAGCTTGGCGTGTGGTCCAGTTGGTACTGAAAGTAAAAAGAGAGATTCATGTGCATCACAAACTGTTATTCTAGGTGTCCACAACGCCTGCTTTTCGTGGTCCCTAATTCCTGGAAGCTCGACACGCGTCCTAGTGCTAAGGAGAAACCCCAATCTCGAGGCTCATATAAAAGGAAAGTGCATTTATTTTTAGAAAAAAGATGGACATAGTAAAAAAAAAGCTAATAATTGCTTAGTACGAAAAATATTTTGTGACATAGTAAAAAGAAGCTAATAATTGCTTAGTGCGAAAAAGACTTTGTGCAAGAAGGGAAGAAGAAGACGATGGAATGGAAGAACGAATTCGAGGAAGAAGACAAAGGCTTAAAATAATTTTTTTATTATTCTTCTTCTTCTCTCTCTTAATGCTTCACTCCACTCTCTGTTTTAGCTTCGTTCTATTTCTTAGTCAACTGAAAAAGAATGGAAATGGGATATTCTGTTTTTACATTTGAGCTCATTATGAGCTAAACACTTAGTGACTAGTATGATAACATGAACGTGGATTTTACTTTATCTCTATTAATATTGTTCTTTTTTTTAAGCTTTCTTTAGTTTTTCAATTAAGTATGCTTAAAGTTAATTTCTATTAATAATTGGCCATCTCTATTAGGATACAAGTTAGATTAAGATATGGAATGACTTAGTTTAATGGAATAAACTTAATTGATTCTTGAGTGTTTAAATTAGAAATACATAAAATTGGAATCGTGTTGATTTAGGCGCTTTACGAGTTACATAGACATATGAACTTGCATTGTAGCCATTTGGCTGGAACTTAATGAACAAATCTTTAGCCTGACTAAGCTTAGACATAAGATAATAAAGGCTGTAATTGGTAATCTAAAAAATGATAGTTTATTGTGCTTAAGAGCTAAGCTAGTGTTGTTAAGATGCTATAGCAACTGGAGCATAATTAATTTAGATAAAGTAAATGATAAGGTAATTGACCATACTAGCCCTCTCTCTCATTGGATATCCCACTGATATTAAGTAGATTCTTGCTTTGAAATTGTCATTTTACTTCACTCTTTTTATCTTATTAATTTTACTTGATCATATCAATCAATCGTTATTGTTATTGTTTTTTCTTGCAAATTAATTCTGCTTTGGTAAAATATTTTTCATATTCACTTAGTCCATATGAAGATCAACTCATATTTACTACTTATTACTTGTTAAACGATACGTACAATTGTGTAGAAACATTTCACACAATAGCAAACTCAAGATAAATTTCCTCTTTGTTTACCGGATCTCGAATAAAATGGCGACGAAGTTCAATATGCTTAGATCTTGCATGAAACACCGAATTTCTTGTCGTGGCTATGGCAGACATATATTATTACAAAATATTTTTTTAGAATCAACTTGTTTAAACTTCAAATGTTCTGGAATCCTTCACAACCAAACAACTTCACATGCAGATTTTGTAACAGCAATATATCTAGCTTATACTGAGGATAAAGCTACAGGCTTTTGCTTCTTTGAACTCCATGAAATTTATTTCAACAAAGGCAAAAAGTTCAGCATGAAATGCTTTTTCAATCATCTGACAAACCAGCCCAATCCCTGTCCGTAAAAACAATCAAATTAAAATCATTTTTTCGCATACAAAAGTCCATGCTTCTTTGTTCCTTGCAAACAACGTAAGATATTTTTTGTGGCAGTAAAATGAATCTTGATGGGATTGTTCATGTATTAGGAAACAATGCGTACTAAATATAGAATGTTGGACCTTGTGTGGGTGAGATAAATCAAGCAACCCACCAAACTTCTATATACTTTCAGATCAACTTTCTCAGCACCATTTTCTTGCTATAAATTTTCATTTGGAGCCACTAGAGTACTCACAGGCCTGCATTTTTTCATATGAAATCTTTTCAACAGGTCTTGTGAATATTTTTGTTGAGAAAGAAAAAAATTTATGTTCTCTTGCTTTACTTGTATATCCAGAAAATATCTCATCAAGCCCAGATTAGTCATCTCAAACTCTCTTATCATGTTGGTCTTGAATTCTTTTACCATTCTCGAATTTGTGTCAAAATAAATCAAGTCATCAACACATAAACAAACAACGATAAATTTAACTACAAACTTCTTTACATATAAAGATGGTTTAGTTGCACTTCTTTCAAAGTTGTTTTGGCTCAAATAATAATCGATCATGTTATCCCATGCTCTTGGAGCTTTTTGTAGACCATATAGAGCTATTTGAAGACGATACACTTTATCTTCCTTCCCAACTACAACAAATCCTTGAGATTGCTCAATATAAACCTCTTCTTTATTTCTCCATTCAAAAATGAGAATTTGACATCAAGTTGAAAAAGATGCAATTCAAGTTGAGTTGTCAACGATTCTGACTGACTCCATTCTTGCTAATGGAGCAAAAGTTTCAGTAAAATCAATTCCAGGTTACTGAGAATACCTTTTTGCAACCAATCTCGCTCTATATTTTTGCATTGAGCCATCTTCCTTGAACTTGATCTTTAAAATCCATTTTACCCCAATGGTCTCTTTTCCTTTCAAAAATCAACAAGCTCCTAAGTTTTGTTCCTTTCAATAGTAGTCATATCTTAAGTCATTGCATCCATCCATGCCTTTTGTTTCGTAGCTTCTTCATAACTTGAGGTTCATGAGAAAATAATGCAATATCACAATGCACATATATTTCTTGCAAGGAATGTACTTGCCTTGGAGTGGTTTCTGAATCTGAATTCTCGATATTAAAGGTTTCAAAAGATGGTCTTGTAGGACTTGATTCTGGTTCTAGATTTTGCTGAGTCACAATATCTTGAGTTGTTGGTGCAGGTACTTCCTGAGAGTTTTCTTCAAACTCATAAAACATAGGTGCCGTGAGTCTTCTTTAGAGTTCAATGCTCCAATTTCATCAAAAATAACATCTTAAGATACAACAAACTGATTTTTCTACGATTCAATAAACGTGTATCATTTTGATTCTTCACTGTATCCTATGAACAAATGCTTCACACATTTTTCATCAAATATTTCTCTGTTGCTGGACCAAAAAGAGCATAAACAATACGAGCAGACACATTGAAATGATCAACAAGCAACTTACGTTTATGTCATGCCTCAAATGCAGTTTTATTTCTTACTACTTTTGTAGGAACATGAATCACAATGTATAGAGCTATATGAACTGCTTCATCTCAAAGCTTGTACGGAATACCCCTTCCTTTCAACATCCTTCTAGTCGTTTCGACGATGTAGAGTTTTTTCCTTTTGCAACATTGTTTGTTGAGGAGAGTAACAAACTGTAAGTTGCCTCTGAAATCCATTTACCTGCAATAGTTCATGAAAGGAGTATATATGTAATCTCCTCCACTATCAGTTCAAAGTGTCTTGATTTGAGAACCACTTTGATTCTCTACAAGTGATTTGAATTGTAGAAAAATAAAAAAATCTTCTTATTTTCCTCCAAAAATACACCCACATCATTCTTGTGAAACTGTCATCAAATAGATTAAATGATCTCTTGTTTCCAAGAGAATGAGTTTTTGTTGGACCGCATAGATCTGCATGGACAAGCTCACGAGAAACACTAGCTCACCATGATATTTTTGGAAAAGGAAGTCGGCGCATCTTCCACAAAATACAAACTTGGCATACTTTATCAATCTTCTCAGCACTAGGAAGACCGAGAACCACATTTTTATACTTCAGAAGTTGCATTCCACTTGTGTTCAAAAGGCCATATCGCATATGCCATAAAGAAGATAAGTCTGAACTTTCAATTTTCAACACCAATCTTCCCTCATGTGGTAAAATAAGAGAAAAAATTTGTTTACTGACATTTCAATATTTTTCACAGTAATGTTATTCTTTTTATAAAAAGAATATATTGAAATACTGAAAAAATTTGCATTCTTATAATATATTGAAATACCTTTAAAAGGAGTTGTCCAACATTGAAGAGATTCGATGTTAGGTTAGGAACATATAAGACATCACTGATGAGTTTTTTGTTACCTCATTTTGTGTGAAAAACAATTGTGCCTCTCTTTTTTTCCTCTTGTAGATTCCCGTCTCCAGGACTAACTTTAAAGGAGAAAGAATGATCGAGTTGCATCAAAATATTTCTGTTTCCTGTCATTTGATTTGTGAACCTATTGTCTAAATACCATAGGCTTTTTGAATCAGACTCAGCATTCATACAAACAAACAAGAAAAAAATAGATTTTTACTTACTCAAACTATCACTAATAAGTATTTTGAACTGAAAACTTAAAAAAACTATCATGTAGTAGACAAAGCTACATTTCGGGTGAAAATTATGACTTTCATATAATTTAAGGCTTAAAATATTTATTAATGATAATTTAAACACGTAATTTTCCCAACAAACCAATGCTCTTCGTTGCCTTCCTTTGTGAAATTCACTATGTTTTTCCCTTTTATTTTAGAACCAATTGTCGCTCTATGAATGATTAGGAACCCAACATTTACATTTGAATCGGCAAACTTTTAGGCATGATTATTCTTTTTGCAAATAAAACAATGGGTATTAGAATTACCGAGATATTGATTTCCTCTTTACTTATTTCCAATTGTTGCGATTATCACTCCATTCTTGCTTTCCTTTTTTTTATTGAGCATTTTCATGAAATGACCGCCATTTACTGTTTTTGTTCCCTTAATTAGTTCTCATTGTATAGTATATGAAGAAATGGTTATGAATAACCACTTTGATACCAAATTTGTTGGTTAAGACGGAAATGTGGGAAGTAAAGAGATAAATTTGTAGATGAAAGAACTGATGCGGACGATGCAGTGTTAGAAATTTTGGAACAAAATGATCGTGACATGCACATGTCAGCTTCCGGAGACCATAACTTTTGATTCGGGTTGATTCACGAGGCTCATAAGATATCAAATTGAAAATCGTTCAGGAATCTACGTTACATGAGTTTACCTAGCAGGCCTGGTTTTAGATCCAAAAGCTGCTGTTTTAAGTAGTTTCAGAGGTCGGAATATATTTTATCGTAATTTTGGTTATTTTCATAATTTTATCTTTCTTTTATATTTAGGGTTTTCTGAGACAGTTTAATATTTTTTGTTTAGATTTTATGCGGCAGCTTATGATATTTGTTTGAGGCATTCTCTCTATAATTTTAATTTTCGGTATTTCGTGATTTTATCAAAATTGATATTTAAATCCTGATAATCTAATAATTCAACAAATTTTTAAAATATCTAATTATTAATAATCATGCACGATTCAACCGTATTTAATATTGTTAAATTTTATTCGACACTTCCGCAGAACTAATCAAAAGATAACTTTGCTCAAAAAAATCATATTAAAACTGAATACAAGAGTTTTCTTTTTCGTAGAGCCGCTACTCCTACACGTGTCTTATTGCTTTTTTCACCGACTTCCAATGAACTCCAACTAGCTACTTATAATATGATTATAAGACAATTTTAGAGGAGTATATTAAATTTCAATTCTCAAAATTATTTTTCATTTACCTAGACTGCCTTTTCCACCTAGAGAATAAACACTGAAGCTTTTATTGTTTTCGGAACTTAAGATTACAAATTACACTTCAACACAAAACTCCACAACTTAAACGAGTAGAATCTCTCTCTCTCTCTCTCTCTCTCTCTCTCTCTCTCTCTCTCTCTCTCTCTTATTTTCGTTTCCCCTACTCATCGACCCTGCAATTGTCCTAGGCTCCTAGCTACTACGATTCTGCTTCTTCATGCTACTAACTTGGTATTCTTCTTGATATGTCGTTCTATTTCTCTAGCTTCCTTCGTTTCTGTTATGCAACGAAGTGCTTTCTTAACATGCATTCTTAATATGCTCTCCGCTATCGCTTATCTTCAATCATCAGAAAACGATGACAAGTGGAACCTAATCCCCACTTAAGCGGAGAAGGAATGAGCATATGATATTGTCCTTAACTTCAATGAAGCTTCGAATTATTTTCGGTTATTTCTGCAGGAGAACCTTTCATCTATACTCAGGCCACTTATTGAATACCAAATCCACTTTTGCGGCTTCACTTGATGCGAATTCCGTTGCCGAACCAGCCGAGTCCGCAATTGATGACATAGTGTTCCCCAAAAAAGAAACAATCAGATCAGCGACAGAACGATGTTTTAAGATTATCGTCAAACCATCTAATAAATAAAACAAAACCAACATCTCCACATAAACACCCATTCTAGCTATTTATTCAACCATTTAAAGGTAAAACCAATAGGAGTCACTTAGGGTTTTTTTAATCGTCAAGACAATATTGACTTAAAGTAGTTGTATCAAGAAGGGTAATGATGCCCTTTCTTCGCCCTCCATCTTTCTGTCACTAATTTTCTGCCGTCATTTCACCAGCTTTCCCAACCTATTCCAGGTAGGTTGCAAAAAATCATCTAGAAAAATCCTTTTTTACAAAAAAATAATTTTAAGGTAACCAAATTATTAATTAATTTTAAATAAATAAATAATGTACAATAATTTATAAATTGATGTTTTATGATTTATTAAAATGATTTGACATATTATCATATGAATGATTGTAATATCATTTAATCATTTCATCATTTAAAATTTGATTAATTATTTTATCAGTATAAAATTATTTTTAGAAAATCTAAAATAAAATGCAAAGAAGACTGATGGACTTGTTTAAATTTTCCTTTAAGGGGTGTTTGGTATGAGATGCCTGAAAGCTGGGGTGATTTTAACATTCCATTGTTTGGTTTAGTTTTTTTAGTATTTTACATTACCAGGATGTCAAGATACCCTCCATTGTGGGTATCTTGATTACCCTCTAAATCGAGGGGTATATTCATTCTGGGCTTCTCTTCGGGTTTTGCCTTCTCCCTCTCCCTCTCACTCACGAGCAGCGACCCATGTAAGCTCTCTCACGAAGGCTTTTCTTCTATGTTCTACCTTCTCCCTCTCCCTCTCACTCATGAGCTCTAGCGACCCATGGTAAACTCTCTCTCTATATATATATATATATATATATGTGTGTGTGTGTGTGTGTGTGCCCTTCTGTGTTCTGCCCTTCTCCTTCTTCTCTATTTTTTGTAAAGGCCAAAAACTCGAAGCGAGTTTTTACAGAGCTTCGTGAGAAGCGTTCTTCTTCTCCTCTATACTTTTTTTCTATTTTGACATAGTTAATTTCTAAAATCAAAATTGGTTTCCAATAGATCTAGGGCTGCGACTAGGGAGGCTTTTATTGAAATCTCTGAAATCTTCTTTCTTGATTTTGGGTCATGCACATCTGATAACTATTTTCCTTTTCCTTCGTCATTTTTAGAAGTGTTTGCTGGATTAGGGAGCTGTATAATGCAATCGCTTCTCAGAATCTGGACTATGTTGCCACTCGCAGAAGCGTCCGATCTGCTTTCATCAAAGTTCAACAACAACTCGATCATTGCCTGTCAAGGTGAGTTTGATTCAACAGCAACAAAAGAATTCATGCCAACTTTCCCTGCTTAGAATGCCCAGGATAGGTATATTAATTTAATTTATTTGTACCAAAAAGTTAGACACTCTTTTAATGCATTTCATGAATTCGTGTTGTATATTTTGATACCTTTCTCTGATGTATCAGACGTACATGAAGGATAATGAGGAGTCCAGATCCTTTGGAAGAGTAGCATAAGAAGGACTTGTTGCAAGCATAGTTTGGAAGTTCTTATCTGTTTGGTTAAGATAGAGATACTGGTAAATGGTGACCCATGTTCTCCTGCTGTGTTTGACTATTAGATGATCAAAATAATGGGGGAGGTTTGAATCTTGTTCGATAGACAATCATCTGTGCTAGTTTAAACAAGTATTCCTGATGATTTGGCTGGAGATATATATTTTTTCTCCCTATTAGATTTTGTTGCAGGTCATCTTTGTTTGCCATCTGGAAATGCTTCTATTGGCTGCTTGAATTGCAAGGTCTGGCAGTATTCCTAAAAATCATCTTTTGCTAATATTGTGTATGTAACATATTACAGTTTGAATTATGAGCCTTGGATTTATATTAAGTTTTCAATATAGGCCTTTATAAATTTATTACCTACATGTTCTATCTATTTTAATATTCACATTGTGTTTGCAAGAGGCGATTTGGTTGGTGTGAAGTGGAAATTGACAGTAACCATAATACTACAAAAGTAATTTATTAAGTTGTTATCTATAGAAAGGATTTGGAGATCAGGATTATACTTTCTAAGTTGTGAATATGGTTTTGGTGTTTGTTGTTCAAGTTGTTGTAGTACAATGTTCTATTAGCGGTAAAATTATAGTGGTACTACAATAGATTATATTGGCTGCTAAGTTGTGGATTAGTTTGGGAGTTTGATCATGCTTTTGCTATAATTTAGTTCATGTTGTCTATTTTGTAGTGGTTTGAGAGGAATTCTAGAGGATTGGAAAGTTTCTGCAAAAGGTGGATACCTGAACGGATGTTGAAATAAAAGGAGCACTACACTTTTGCCATGGATATGGTGATACTTGCACTTTCTTATTTAGTTTTTCCTTTTATTAATTCGTATTTGTTCTTTGTTTGGTTGGAAAACACAGGAGAAGAAAAATAATTGGTTGTGTATGCATTGTGGAGAGGGTGGGTTATTGTATCGTTGGTTATTTTCCTGTAGGTATTTTCTTCTTTTTTATGGGGATTGATCTTTTCATTTGTCTATTGGTTGTACAACAAGTTCTTGAGTTAGCTGGAAATGCTTCCAGAGATAATAAGAAGAACCGCATTGTTCTGAGACACATACAGCTTGCAGTCGGAAACAATGAAGAATTGAGCAAGCTTTTAGGAACTGTTACTATTGCTAATGGATGTGTATTTCCGAACATTCATTAGACTTTGTTACCCAAAAAACTTGGGAAAGACAAAGCCGATATAGGACGTGCATCCCAAGAGTTTTGAGAGTTCCTTTTTTTATTTTAAAATCATTTTGGTTTGTTATAAATCATAAAATTGGTGTGATGTTACAATATTCATTTTTATATGTTATCTTCATTGTTACCTTACCATTAATCTTGAATCTATTGATGTAAATTAAATTTTAAATTTGATAGAAATTTATTTTAGTACTAAAATCTTGATTATTGAGCTAAAAATCATGGATATTTTTCTTATAAGAATTATTATCTTATATTATAAATTTTATATCACATTAATACACTTGGAGTGGTATTGGTTCGATTGTATGGATAATATTTGATGAAAATCTACACGATGCATCATAATATAATGGTTTGATCAAAAAAATAATAAGTATATACGAAAAAAATCATGAGTAAAGTTTACATTTTTATTATTATTTAAGTTGGTCATCTTATTATAAATTAATTAATTATTATTCATAAGCACTTTTTAGTCCAAGAGTAAAATTGAAATTTGACAATAATGTTTAAAACATCTCCTTACATATTCCATCAAAATAAGCAAAGTAATCTAACACTTTCACCATTAAATCAGAACATTCTCAAATGTTAATAAATAAAATAATTTTAACTTTTCAGACATATATATATTTTCATAATCATATTCCAACAATTTTATTCTAAAAATTATTTATTCACAATCTTATATCAAACCACTTCTTAGAAGTACATAAGCTATGGAGAGAGATTCTCACAATTGCTGGGAGTGATAATCATTCTCTCCCAATAACTTACACAACAAAACAGCAGAGAGTGATAATCTATACTTTCTACTTTGCAGTATACTATTGCTCAATTTGGCTTTTTGAACTCCACAAAAAAAGACCAATATATTCAAAACCCAAAACTTCTCTTCCACAACCTAAACCATAACAAAAAGGCCTACAAGTCAGCAACACGGGAAACGACTCCATCATCACCAATGGGCATAGCCACTTCTTTAAACATTACCTCAAGCTTCCGAAGAAAATATAAGAGTCTTTACAACTTTACAAGAAGGCCAAAAATAGAACCCACCAAAGAAATTTATAGTTAAACCCAATTACACAATCATTTAAGCTATGAAATTCAGTAACTACAAACAAAAAACAAAGAAAAAATAGAAAAATGGAAGAGACCCACAAGAAAGAAAGAGTCATGGAATATGGAATGGAATCACACCAACCATACCATAAAAAATTAAGATTAAATTGAAGAATCATTGTGATGAAGAAGACAATGGAGAAATCATCAAAGGGTACCACCAATTCACTGCTACAAGAATCTTCTGAATGCCCAATAGAATCTTCAGGCCATGAATCCCTTAGAAGCTTAAACAACATATGTACCTTCTGCTTCGCTCGGTCGGGGCAATCGCTTTGTACTAGCTGTAGGAATTAAGTCAGTATTCCACCCTCCACTGCCTCCCTCTTGCTATGCCCCAAAGCTGAACATAGCGAGTACAGAGCTCTGACAACGTACTCAGTCGCGCAATCTGAAATTTTCAGAATTACCCTCACAAGAATCGGGATGGTGAGAGCATGTGCCGCGCAGTCGGCCGAGATTCGACAGAGGAGCTCGATCGTAGCAAGACCTCTCTCGTCATGGCATTTCTTGAAATCGGCAAGTCTGTTAATGAGAGTCTCGGCGGCTTCGGCAGCAACCGCCTTGTGCATTTCTCAAAGCCAGCAAGTCTGTCGATAAGAGTCTCGAAGGAAATCCGTTAACCATCTTGAAAGAAATGAGGGATGAGGGAGAGAGAAATAGCTGAAAAAGTAAAAAAATAAAAGGAGAGAGAACTCAGGGAAGAAGAAAAAAGATGGAAGAATTAAGGGTATTTTGGGTAATTCATCCTACGTGGCAGTTGGGTAAATTAAAAAATTGATGTGACATTAAACGACTTGACATGTAATGTCATGTAGGCTGACCGTGACGAACTATTATTATGTTTAAGTGAATGTGTTATGAAAGGTCTAACGTAAATGGAAAATGAAACTATAGGGTCTACTTTATATTTTAAAACGTAAAATCTATACAAAAATTACCCAAACTAAACGAGGCAAAACTATAATTTATCTTAATTTAAAACTAAGATGCAATTAAACATCGTTGAAACTTCATATACTTTCCATCATTTTGACTCTTTCTTCTTCATTCCCCCTACTTTTTGACTTCATCAAATAGCTTCCCACCTTTTTACACCTTACATAAACAACTTCAGAAATTCCCTTTATTTTTAGACCTCAATCCACAAATTTCTTTACTGCCTCTTCCAAACTTATGCATTTAGTCAAATGAATGAGTAAGTGATTATTTGTCACTTTTTTTCTTTTCCTTTTCTCCAAGCATTTTCAAATCACATGGTAAAGAGGCAAAGTAGTTAACTCTTTTCTCCATGCATAACCTATGCACAATCCTATTGAAGTAGATTTTTCACAGTTCCTATTTTGTTCAACTCATGATTTTTTTCTCCCTTCTTTCTAAAGAATCAAGCATTTATTTTTATTTTGCCCAAAAATATCTTTTTGAGTTTCACAAGCTTGTTTAAATTCTTCATGAATACTTAAGTCTTTTTCGTTTGTGAAAGACTTAATTAGGAAAAAAAACAATGAACAATCTGTCGCTTATGCTTCTCTTAGTGCCTGCCCTTGAGCATTTTTTCGATGTTGTTTTTTATGACAAGAATTTTGGAAGAGACAAGAAGAATTTAAGAATTAAGGGCTGAAAATGGAAAGAATTGATGGAGTTGTTTACATAGGGTAAACATCTTGGAAAAATATTTGAGGAAGTAAAAAAATGGAGGGAATGAAGGAGTAGTCATAATAATGAGAAAATAGATTGATTTTCAACTATGTTTAACTAATCATTAGTTTTAATATTTTTATGTAACAGAAGTGTATCTTTTACGGTCTTTTCAAACTATAAAGCTTAAAGATTTTATATGTAAAAGTCAATTGACAAGTGGATATAAGTCTTTGACATAACTACATTATTCTTTAGACAGTTGTGGGGTTACTTGGAAGTTTGTTTGCTAGCTTCCTTTCTTCTATTTATAGGTTGTTTGCTCTCCTTTGTTGGTTAATGAAAGTTTACTTGCATCTCTCTTATTCTATCTTTCTCTCTCGAGCACATCTTCTACCTCTCTTCTGTTCAATCTTTTTATTTCTTTTTGCAACATTGGCTTCTGTATATCAGAAGCATTCTCTTTCTTATAGTCTTTCACAAAAGATACATAAAAAAATGTTGGGTTATAGCTTACATTTTAAGTAAACTGCAGTGATATATTTTATATTTTAATTTAAAATTAATATTAAAATTATACGTCAAAATTTTTTTCATTGACTCTCTTTTTATTGATTTAATTAAAATTAACTTTATCAAAATTTTGTATAGCATTATTAATTTATTTAAATATAAATAAAAAATAATTAAAATTAATGTTAATATTGCACATCATTGTTTTTTGCTTAATCTATAGTATCTTTAAAAAGAGTTTGAGGAAAAAAAATTGAATTCCTTTTTTTCACCCTTACAAATTATTTCTATTTTAATTTACAATTTTTAATTATTCTAATTGTAGGCATAAATTTTGTAGTTTGTTTTTCATCCATTTGAAATGTTCCGGTTCCAGATGAACCGGCATGATAGGATCTATTGGCATGATTTTTAAAACCGTGGCAATAGAAAAACCTTAAATACAACCCGCGCTTTTATTTCTCCCTCATTTTCCCCTGCCTTCTTCTTCCCATTTTCTCCTGTGACAGGCTCATGCTCCTCATGCCTTCCCCTTCTTCTCGCAACAGCAAACCAACGTGCTTCTTCACGCTCATGATAGTTGTCTTCTTGATACTACCCTAATCTGGTCCATTTTTTCAATCTGTTGTCAAAGACTGGGCAATTTCTTCTTAGTCGAAGAGGAAGAGCAGCGTAGGGGGTTGGTCCTTCTTCAATCTGCTCCATTGTTTCTTTCAAATCTGCAGAGCAGGTGCGTGCAGCCTCGGGGCCATTTTGTAAGCTTCTCTCTCGTTCTCAGGGTAATCGTGTAACTTGTAAGCTTCTCTCTCATTTTCAGTTTCAGATTAGAACCCGTGATTCTCACTTGGTGAGTTTTGGACATCTGGTTCTCGTAAATGATACTCAGAAGAATGAAAGGTATAATATTTTACTATACATCTATGATTAATTGTATGTGAAATAAATTAACTTTTATTTATCTTTCATAAATATAGAAGCAAGCTGCAACTACCAGAAGATCACGGAGCAAACTAAAACACCTTCAAACGTTGGGACATACCAGTATACCAACAAAAAGAGCAGAAATGGTAAATTCTAAACTTTATAATTGTTTTAATCAGTTTTATTTTAAGTATATTTAATCATATGTTCTCATTTTATAGATAGAGGAGCTTCAAAGAGAGCCTTCAAGAATGGAGCTATTTGTAGCCTCACATGAAAGGAAAGATGAAACTTACGTAAATGAAGAGACTGCAAACGTTGATGTAAGTATAAGTTGTAATATTAATACCAAATTTTTAAATAGTTATTACATGTTTACTAATACAAAGTCTTGATTTTGTATTATAGGTGAAACTTAAAGAGCGTATGAGTCAACTTTCAGATGGTGATTATGATCTAATTTCACCAGACGACGTGCACTCACAAGTATTGGGTCCAGAGCATCCTGAACGAGTGCGTTCATTAGGACTCGAGGTAACTCCATCTCAAGTGTTCTAAAATTATCGTGGGAAATCGCCCATGCAAGATTCTACTGTTTATCAACTGTGCTAGAATCCCAATGTGCACGAGTAGCTGAGTTAGAGGCTCAATACGCACGAGTGCCTTAGGTAGAGGCTGAATGTTCAGAGATGTGTGAGAAATATGATTAGGTACATGCTGAATGTTCAGAGATACGCTCCCAACTAAACTTAATTATGAAGTTTATGTAAAACTCTCATAAAGACTGGGATAGCCTTTTGTTGTTTAACGTTATTTAATAATACTTCTGAAAGATTTTGTTATTTCAAATTTTCATACTTCCAACTCATTAAATAATTTGTATTGATAATCTATTATAGTTTGGATATCTAATAAATGATTTAATGCTTTATAATTATATGCTATGTAATATATATAGAATGATACTGCTCTGACTATTGTGAAAATGTATACCCAATTAAAATTATGTTAATATGCAGGAATTTTTTGGAATAAGCAGAAATAGGAAGGAGTATGTGAAAGTGGGGTTTCTTTACGACGGTTTTAAGAATCGTCGCAAAAACTAGGACTAGGACAAATTAGCAACGATTTTATAGTCATCGCAATAAGACTACCTCTTTAGCGACAGTTTTAGAACCGTCATTATATATACATTTGCGACAGTTTTAAAAACCGTCTCAGTAGATTGTATTTAGCAACAGTTTGAAATAGTCGCCCATTATCAAAATAACCGTCGCTTTAGAGTCTCTGTCGCAGTGTTCCTCCGATGGTTATCAAAACCGTTGGTGATTTAATCCCGATAGTGGCAATCCCGACAGTTCTCCAACCGTCGTCATATTGATGTCGACGGTTACAAACCGTCATCGTAGACACAATAACCATCGCTGTAAACGTATTTTCTTGTAGTGTAATATGCATTTTTTCTGATAATCCAATAAGGAATATATGATAGAATTTTCATTTAAACCCATTAAAAGTTGTACTTTAAGATAACTTGCAAATAATAAACAATAATGCTTACTACCACTGCAAAATTTGTTTATTACTTTTAAGAAACACGTTTGGTTTCAAATTAACATTTATGAATTGTTTTGCACTGAAGAGCTATGTTGAAATGATGTCCATTAAGGTTCTTAATTCATTAATTACAGATAATTCACTTGAAATACTGTTTGATATGGTATCATATAAATTTGAGATTTCTAAATATTTAATAACTAAATCTTCAACTTGTTATATCACGTGATCATGTTAGAATATATTTATCTCTATTATATTAAAATAAACTTAAAGAAGAGAATCTTTTATTTATCTTTTTACCCTTTAAGTTTCATTAAATATAGTATAAAATTAAGTTTTTATATTTAATTTGTTTTAGATTCTATTTAATATTATTATTTTACTAGTACTTTATAAAATTTCATATTTTATATTATTATATTATTAGGAAGGTAGATAATCACATATAAGATTTTAGAGATCCTTATATTATAAGTATTGTTTTAGTCAATAATAATGAGTTATTGTTTATCTGTAAGATTTTTTTTATTGTTTAAATGAATCATTATTCGATACTCATGATTTGTTTTGGTTTTATAATAAATGTAATAACTTTCAATGTCCATTATACATAGTAAAATATTTTGTCATATTTAATTTTCTTTTCTCAAATAATTTCTTTTTTAGGTTCTTTCTTTTTATCTTATGATGTAAATTTGTTAGGATCGAGTGTTTTTTAATTCAAAAACTCTTGTAGATAATTTATCATCTTGAGATGATGCATAACTTATTCAAGTTTCCCTCTATTTGTTATAATTTTATTATAAATATATATCATTTTCATGTGATACATGGCATGTCCAATTTTTTTGTAATAGTTTAATTATGAAAATGAGAAACTTATCATTATTATTTTTTTATTTTAGATTTATAATACTTTGAAAACTAATGTATTTATTTTAACGTCAATAATAATTTTAAAATTTATTATATAATTTATAATTATTTCAACACGTACGAAGCATGTACTTTTCAACTAATATAACTAAAAAGATATATGAATAATTTTTTATTATTTACACAAATTTACATTAAAATTTAATCTAAACAATTAAATTATAATAACCATAAATCGATAATTTTAGTAAACAACGGTAGATAATATAAGAATAATTTTAGTTGAAAACGATTCATTAGCTGACAGAGCTATTGATTAGAAATAATAATTATCTTGACTTTAGAGACGAAAGCCATATTCATCTTTCTTAAATTGCATTCAATTTTTGGAAGGTGTAATAATTATATCAGAATTAATGATTATTTAATAAGTTCTGTGTTATATACCAACCAAAAGAAAAATGAGGCATTGTCCTAAAGGACCAAGTGAAAGTAGGGGCATTGTCCTGAACTGGGTCGTTAATTAGGAGGTGGCTAGTTTGCCTAGTGATGTAGCCGACACATTGGTTTGGAAGCTAATGAAAAGGCACGTAAGTGTTACATGCATTCAATTCATCTTGCTTACAGCACACTTAAAAAAAACCTCTCTACTAGCAAGAATATGGAGTAGCCATAGCTAGAAGAGGAAACTTCCTATGTAATGTTAAGCCAGGTGATTCAGTCATGTCTAAATCCTCTCCTCTTGCTTCCCCACCCAAATCCCAATCAAACTCATGCATTAGTTTCGCTAAAGCAAGCTCATACACTGCAGTAGCAAACTGAAGTCCAGGACAGCCTCTTCTTCCAGCCCCAAATGGGATTAACTGAAAATCATGTCCCTTCAAATCTATAGCACCATTAATCAAGAATCTATCAGGTTTAAACTCCTCTGGCTCCTCCCAAAACTCCGGGTCTCTTCCAATAGCATATGCGTTGATAATGACTTGTGTGCCTGATGGGATGTGATAGCTTTTCAGTCTGATGTCTTGTGATGCTTCTCGAGGTAGTAGTAATGGAAGAGGAGGGTGTAAACGTAGTGTTTCTTTGATTACTGCTTTCATGTAATGCATATTCTCCAAATGATCTTCCATTATGTGGGTTTTAGTACCAACTATTCCTCTGATCTCGTTTTGCAGTTTTTTCATTACCATTGGATGTCTTATGAGCTCTGACATTGCCCACTCCAACAATGTGTACGTAGTGTCTGTTCCAGCAACAAACATGTCCTACAAGATAACAGATATAGTAAAATCTGTATGCTTTCCATTTCTAATATGTATGGTTTCTCAGTCAAACGTTTGATAGCTATATATGCTTTCTATTATCCTTTCTTTTACTTCTAAGTTGTAATACAAATCGAGTAGGGACAATGGTAACCCTTTAATATAGGATACTGTCCGTTCATTTAATGATTTAAATTTTCTATCGTTGTCATTCATTTAAACCTGAAAGGATCCGATTTATTATGAAAAAAAATTAATATTTAATTATAAAAACAGTTGATTCAGATTTTCAAGTCTAACTCAAATTCAAATTGAATCCGTTCCGATATCAATAGGATGACATCTTTAATAAATAGACCGTAACAAGTGGTGATGTAGTAGTAACAAGTGGTGATGTAGTAGTAACAAGTGGTGATGTAGTAGTCTTAACTTTTTTAGTACTTTGTTTGAAGGTACAACAGAAATTTTACTAAGTTGAGATAAAATGGGTAAAATATAGTGTCTTACCAAGATTAAACCCTTAATGCTGATGGTATCAAGGGGAAGACTACTCAAGTTCTCTCTCTGAATCCGAAGCAAAACATCCACAAAATCCTTCTCTTCAAAATCATTAACACAACCATTATTCTGAATCTTATGAATATGGTCTTGAACCACTCTGTTGAGAAAATCATCAACTTCTTTACCCACCTTCTCTGCTCTATCATCCAAACCATTGATTCGATCAACCCAAGCAAGCCAAGGTATATAATCACCAATACTGAACACACCCAGCAACTCCAGTAGCTCCTCCAAAAGCGTCTTGAACCGACCGCCATCCCCTTCTTTTGCATCATACTTCCTCCCCAATGCTGCTCTGCACACTATATCATTTGTAAGCCTTAAGAAACTTTCACTCAAATTAACTGAGCAATTAGAAGAAGAGATACACTGTTTGATTTTTGTGATCATTAAGTTTGTCTCTTCCTCTCTAATAGAATGAAGTGACTGAACTCTTTTGCTGCTCAAAAGATGCAAAACGCATATGCTTTTCATTTGCCTCCAGTACTCGCCATAAGGGGCGGTTGCCATGTCTTTGCAATTGTAGTGGAGTTTCTTCAACAATCTGAATTTGGGTCGGTTTGAAAATACGATGTCGTTTGTTTTCATGATGTCACGAGCAGTGTCGGCTGTGGAGACAACCAAGACAGGCTTGCTGCCAAAGTGAAGTAACATGATTGGGCCATGGAGGTGAGTTAAGTTTTTGAGTGTGATATGAGGTTGCAATCCGAGTTGAAGCAAGTTACCGAAAATCGGAAGCTTTGGTGGAGAAGGTGGTCTGGTTTTCGTTGAAGATTCGGTTGAAAACGACCATTTGACGAGGAGTATGAGGAAGAAGGCAAAAATGGTGAAGGGTAAGGGCTGAAACAATGAGAGCAACAGAGCAGAAGTTAACATCTTCTCTCTTTCTTTCTTTCTTGTTTTCTCTGTTTCAGGCGTTGTGTTTTGGGTGTTTGAGAATTCTGATGAGGATTGGAGATACCGTCCTTTTTTAATAATTTTAGCAAAGCTTAATAAATATTTGCAGACAATTGGATGTGAAAGGACACCATCTGTTCTTGTAAAAAAGAGGACACCTTTCTAATTTCCCGCTAGATTTGGAAAAATATCCCCATTCATCAATCTATTTACCAGAAATGACAAAAACCCATTTTTATAAAAAGACAAAACTAAGTAAGTTAACTAATTTGGTTAAAAAAATTCCAGAGAGATAAATAAACTTATAATTTAATAACTAATTATTTACTTCGAGTATTTTACAAAGAAAATTTAGATATTTTTATAATTCACTCATGTTTTTTCAATTTTTATAGCTTTCTCATATTGTGATGCGTTCCATTAAAATATTTAATAAAAAAATATTTTTATTAAGAAATAATGTTTGTTTTACTTTTTTTCTTAATTACACTTCTGTTATGAAAATAAGACTTAATTAAGTGAATTTTACTGCAATGCCCTTTCTTATTTTCTTATGACAAGATAGAAGTAAATTGAGAGTTGATAAAGAGAGAGAAGTAATGAAGAGGAAGAAGAAGACACCAGATGTTATATTGGTTCAGATCCAAAATGGATTCTACGTCTAGTTGCCCAGAGAAGGCCAATCTATTATCAGAGAAGTCCAAAAAATTACATGGAGAAACAATTACATAAGAATCCTCCCTGAAATCCTCTACACACTTTCACCATATCACTACACTCAAGCCCCGAAGAACAAACCCAGCTTTGATGTTTCTTGCATGTGGTAAGAACATCTTTGGATTTCAGTGCCCTCTATTCTTTTCTTGTTCATTGTTGTTTCTTCGATTTTTCTTATAGGACCAGAATTATTTCGCTTATATTTTTCTGGTTCTCAGTGTAAACTTATATGTATGCTACTTTGATTGTTAGTTTGTAACTGTCAGATTGTTGCTTATTTAAAGTTGATGCATGTGCTTACAAAATCTCCACCTTGAATCAAGCTTTAGATAGGACCCAAAAAAAACTTGAATCTTCTCCAAACAAACTTCAGAACTTAGTCTATAACCGTCTTCACATTTATGAAGTTTAAGCAATGCTCGAACTTGACCCAGGTGATAGATTTAGTGATCATATCTGTAGGGTTGTCATTAGTGTGAATTTTCTCCACTGTTACCTTCCCTGAAGAGATCACATCCCTGATAAAATGTAACTTTATGTCGATATGTTTTGTCCTCTCGTGGTGCATATGGTTTCTAGTCAGATGTATAGTGCTTTGGTTGTCACATAACATTGTTACACAATTCTGTTTGATACCAAATTCTTCTGCAATTCCTTTAAGCCATAGAGCTTCCTTAACTGTCTCAATAGCTGCAATATACTCAGCTTATGTTGTAGATACGGCTACCACTGGTTGAAGTGTAGCTTTCCAGCTCATTGAACGACCAAAAACAGTAAAACATACCCTGTCAAAGATATCATTTTGTCCAGGTCTCCTACAAAGTCAGAGTCTACACAACCTAGAATGATTTCAGCTTCTGTGTTTTGCTTTTCAAACACCAAGCCATATCTAGAAGTTCCTCTTAGATATCTCATAATCCACTTTACAGCTCCCTAGCGATCCTTCCCCGGTTCAGCCATAAACCTGCTCACTAGACTAGCAGCATAGGCTAAATCTGGTCTGGTATAGACCATAGGATACAAAAGGCTCCCAACAGCATTTTCATAAGGAATTTTGTCGCATCTAACCTGTTCTTCCTCAGTTTTAGGAGATTGGCTATATGAGAGCTTGAAATGAGATGCTAGAGGAGTTTTGATAGGTTTTGAATCAGTCGTACCAAATTTCTTCAAAATCTTGATTATGTAGTCTTCCTGATGAATAATTAGCCTGTTTCCCATTCTGTCCTTACATATATCCATCCAAAGAATTCTTCTAGTTACTCCCAAGTCTTTCATCTCAAATTCCTTGTGAAGTTGAGCTTTAAGCTCTTCAATCTTTACTCTATCTAATGATGTAATGAGCATATCATCAACATAGAGTAACAAGTACAACCTTGAATCATTTGTAACACATTTACAGTACACACAATTGTTATGCATACTTCTAGAGAACCCATTCCTCAACATGAACTCATCAAATTTGAGATACCACTCCCTCGGACTTTGTTTCAAACCATAAAGGATTTCATGAGAAGGCACACCTTGTTTTCATCTCCTCTTTTTACAAAGTCAATGGGTTGAGCCATGAAAATCTTCTCTTCCAGGTTTCCATGAAGAAAAGCTATTTTTACATCCATTTATTCTAGTTCTAGTCCATATTGGGCGACTAGAGCTAGAAGAAGTCTAATTGAAGTGTACTTTACCACTGGTGAGTAAATTTAAGAGTAATCTATACCCTCCCTCTAAGTAAATCCCTTGGCCACCATTCTAGCCTTGAACCTAGGCATTTCTACACCTGGAATCCCTTGCTTTAGCTTGTAGATCCATTTGTTGCCTACTATATTGTGTCTCTCTGGTCTGTCAACAAGAACCCAAGTATGGTTCTTATTTAGAGAGTTTATTTCCTCTCTAATAGCCTTCAGTCATTTCTTACTGTTTTGGCTCCTCACGGCTTCCTGCAAAGTTCTACGTTATGAATTTTCTAGGTTGTCATCCACTGTCAGAGCAAATATAATGAGATCTGCATTACCAAATCTGGCAGGTGCTTTGTGTTGCCTTCTGGTCCTATCCCTAGCGAGCAGATAATCACTAAGTTCCTCTGGTTCATCATAAGTTTCATACTGACATTGATACTCAATTTCTGGTTCGACAGTGTGGGTACCAGAATATGTTACTTCTAGTTCATTACTAGTGTTTTCAAACTCCACCTCAAGCCCAAACTCATTCTTACTTGATTGATCTTGTGGTTTGGAATCACTCATAAACATCTCACATTCTCTAAATATGACATCTCTGCTTATAAAACTCTTGGACCTATTAAAATCTGAAATCCACAATTTGTACCCCTTAACTCCTTTAGGATAGCCAATAAACATGCACACTTTAGCTCTACGATCCAACTTTCCTTCCTTAATGCAAAGGCTACACAAACAAATATTCCAGATGAGACAGACTAGGTGGAGAACATGTCCAAACCTTCTCTGGAGTCTTGAAGTCTAAAGCTACTAAAGGGCACCTGTTTATAAGGTATGAAATAGTGTTGACAGCTTCTGCCCAGGATTTCTTTGGTAAGCTTGCACAAGACAACATGGATCTTACCCTTTCCAATAGTGTCTTATTCATTCTTTCTGCTAAGGCATTCTGTTGTGGGGTGTGAGGTACTTTTTTTTGTCTCACCAAGCCTTCATCCTTGCAAAACTTATTGAACTCATCACTTAGATAGTCTAGCCCATTATCTGTCCTTAATTTCATGACATTTCTTCCTACTTGTAATTCTATCATTTCCTTCCACTCTTTGAATTTATGAAACACTTCATTTTTAGATTTAACAATATAAATCCAAACTTTTCTAGAATAATCATCGGTGATAGAATTAAAAGTACCACCCTCCACTTAGTGATTCGGTTGAGGATGGTCCTTAAAGGTTTGAATGGATGTAGCTTAAAATTTCTTGAGTTCTGTGAGTGGTTGAGCTGAACTTAACTTGGGTTACCTTTCCATAGACATAGTAATCACAAAATCTCAATCTGTCCAGTTTGTCTCCATTAAACAATTCATGTTTTCTAAGTTCTTGTAGCTCCCTTTCACTCACATGCCCCAATCTCTTGTGCCGAAGTGTTGTTATATCAATTTCAGTTGCAGAAATAGTGCAAACTGCATCAATCAGTGTACTACCTTGTAGTACATAAAGATCATTCTCATTTACCCCTTTCATCATTAACATAGAGCCTTTGAAGGTCTTAAGAATTCAATTTTCACCTTTGTAATTATAACCAGTTTCATTTAGGACTCAAAGAGAAATTAAATTTCTCCTAAGATCAGGTACTAATCTCACCTCTGCTGAGATTCTGACAGAACCATCATGAGTCCTAATCTTACCTTGCATTCCTTGTTGTCACAAAGTAAAACCCTGCCACCATCATGTCGAGAGAAGGTTTCAAATGAATCTCTATTTGGTGTCATGTGAAATGAGCACCAGAGTCTAGGATCCACTATTTCTCAGAATTCTTGACAATTAAGACATCGACACTTTCATACCCATCTTCAAGATTTGCAACACCTTTATCAACTCCTTCCTTAGCTTTAGGATCCTTATTCCTCTTTGGACAAACTCTTCTTATATGCCCTTCTTCATGACAGTGATATCATCTTACTTTCTTGCTGTTTTTACCATTTCTGGATTTAGACCTAGATTTCCTTCTACTTTTGTGACCTTTCTTTTCTTTTATGCCTCTTACCACCAAACTCTCCCTACTTGAGTCTTCCAGATCATGTTTCCTTTACAATTCTTTAGAATTTAGAGATCCCACCATATCTTCAAGTGATAAGGTTTCCCTGTCATGTTTGAGAATGTCAAAAAATGTTTCATAGAAATTCGGTAGAGAATGTAGCAGCACCAGGGCTTTATCCTCATCATCATATTCCACTTGAACATTCTCAAGATCAAGGCACAACTTGTTAAAACCATCTATGTGATCTCGGAGACTATTTCCTTCTGCCATTTTATAAGAGAAATTTTTCGCTTTGAGATACAATTTACTTGACAAAGTTTTTATCATGTACAAGCTCTCAAGTTTGAGCCATACTTCTGCTACTGTCTTCATTTTGTTGATTTCCCTCAAGAATTTGGCACTCAAACTCAGGATCAAATTGTTGTATGCGTACTTCATTATATCCTTCCTTTTCTCCTCGGAATAACTAGTTGGCATCTTGCTTTCTCCTTCGAGTGCTTCATCAAGTCCTAAGTTACCCAAAAGTGATAACATCTTCATTTTCCAGATAGCAAAATCATTAGTCCCATCAAATTTTTCAATGTCGTGTTTGGTAGAAGTAGTAGTCATATCAGAAACTTTCTTGGACAGTTTCTTGAATTTCAGGTAGCAATCTTGAAAAAAAAAACAAGATTCTTCAATCACACAACTTGAACTCCCTTGGAAGACAGCCTTTAACTCTGATACCCCTTTTGTTATGAAAATAAGACTTAATTAAGTGGATTTGACTGTAATGCCCTTTCTTGTTTTCTTATGACAGGACAGAAAAGTAAATTAAGAGTTGATAAAGAGAGAGAAGTGGCGAAGAGGAAGAAGAAGACACCAGAAGTTATACTGGTTCAGATCCGAAGTGGATCCTACATCCAGTTGCCCAGGGAAGGCCAATCTAATATTAGAGAAGTCCAAAAATTACATGGAGAAACAATTACAAAAGACTCCTGCTTGAAATCCTCTACAGACTTTCACTACCTCACTGCACTCAAGCCCCGAAGAACAAACCGAGCTTTGATGTTTCTTTCATGTGGTAAGAACTTTTTTGGATTTCAGTGCCCTCTATGCTTTTCTTGTTCATTGTTGTTTCTTCGATTTTCTGATAGGACCAGAATTATTTCGCTTCTATTTTTATGATTCTCTGTGGAAAATTGTATGTATGCTATTTTGACTATTGGTTTATAACTATCAGATTGTTGTCTATTTAAAGTTGATGCATGTGAATACAACTTCCATTATAATTGCCATGATTTTTCAACTTGCATAGAAAGCTTTCTCTTTCAAAAACTTCCACTATGCGACTCTGGCCACATTCCATAACTTTGTCACGTAAGTTTTTCTCTTTACTTGCATTTGTATGAAAAATTTAGATTATGGCTTGTTAAATTCAATTTATTTTGTTTTTTTCTTTCATAATTACAAGTATAGACTTAGTGCTCTTCAACCATGTGTGGTTAAAACTTGATTGGTTTCAATTTATGCAATTTATTCAATTTATTTTTAACAATTTAAGTGTGTGATTTTATAAAAAGTAAAAAGTTGCAAAATTTGTTTGAAAGGAAAAAAACCAAATGATTATGCATTGAGAGTTGAAAATGGTAAAACCAAAAAAATAAGGGATTAAAAATCAAATGTCTCGTTTCAGTTAAAAAATCTCAAAATTGTCTTTTTTTTAAGAAAAAACAATGAATGAGAAAAAGTATCCTCTAATGTTTAGTTTAAGTCTTTAAAAGAAAATGGTTGGTTTAAGAAATGTATCAATAAAAAAGAAACAAAATAATGTTAAGAAATAAAACTATTATTTCAGAATTATTGTTTTGCAACAATAAATCAAAATTATTTTTTGTTTAAAAATAATCATTTTTTATACATTTTAATGAGATATACGATAACTTTAACTATAAATAAAAGACTAAAATATAAAATAAACCCTTGTACTTTGATCAAATTATAAATTATATTCCTATATTTTTTTTCATATTTTTATATCACTGTACTTTGAGCAAACTATAAAATATACCATCCCGTTAGTAATTTCATAAAAAATAATCTTAAAAGGCACGTGCACGTCTGTTAACGGAAGTTAGGTGTAGTTAATTTTTTCTTTACTTTTTTTACTTTTACTTTTATCATTTGTCTTTTACCACCTAAATAAAAAATTGCAGGGGAGGGGCGAGGGGTTCATCGCGACAGAGAGGGTTAGGGTTCGATTTTTTGGCCAAATCAGAGGGTCAAAGAGATCTTAAATTCTTGACTTTTCTTTCGGGTATGTTGATTTAAGTTCGATGATTTCCACTCGTTGGTTTTTGGGTTTCTGTTTGTTGATTTCTTGATTTTCATGGCTCAATTTCTGTTCTCTATTTTGGCGATAATTGGTATATATGGTTCGATTTCTATCCTCATTGGTTTCTATTCTGAGTTTGTTGATTTCTGTTCTAAATTCGCTCAATTTATGTTTTGTATTTCATTGATTTCTCGTTGGTTTATATTGGGTTCTGTTCTTTGTTCTAGATTCGTTCGAATCTTGTTTTGTATTTCATTGATTTTTATGGGGTTCTGTTCTTGGTTTTTGAGGTTATATGTATCTGGGGTATAACATCATATTTGTTCATTTCCTGATTAATGGTGTGAAATGATACGGAACTGAATGGTATAGTATAACATCATATATATTCCTTTTCTCAGGTGAAGTCTTAGCGTTGTGTTTCTTTATTTTCATTTTCCCCTTAAAGGAAGCTTTTTGAGTTATTAGATTACATGAGTAAATGTTTATGATGTTTTTGTTTTGAGTTTTATCTCAGATGCAAGGTGTGAATGGAATTTGAAGTGTACGGTGGTGTATGTAGATATTTATTTGCACAACATCGAAAGTGAAATGCAGGGAACGTGTAAAAGCAAAACATCTAAAATCGATGTTTATGGGTTTTCCCCTCATCTTAAAAAATGATCATTAATGATACAATTGAGGAAGAGAACTAAGAAGAGTTTGAAATTGTGACTCACTTCTATTCTATTTAGTTATGGAACAATATTAGTAGAAGTCCTTATGATTTGTAAATTTATGTGATGATAAATATATGAAAGCCATTTTTAGGTGAAACATTTTTTTTTGTGAAGCAGTGTTTTAGCTGGAGCAGTTTTTTTTTATGAAATAGTTATTTTTTCCGAAAGCCATTTTTAGGTTTGGGGAAAACACATTTTAAAGATGGGAAAACATACATTTTTACAGTAAGAATGAAGCAGTTTTTTTTGTACATAGTCAATTTTTATAGAATGAAGCAGAATTTTTTAATACATGAAAAGAAAGCAACAAAATTCATTAATGAAGTAGATTTCCTTCTTACATGGTGAGAAACTAAAGCTAAAAAATGGGGATAGAAGAGAGAAGAGGTGGCAAATGGGCCGGTTCGGACTGTGAAATCAGTTGAGTCGGCCCGTTATAATCCAGATCTGCCCGGCCCAATATTGAACATTACCGGGTAGGTTAAGGCCTGCGGGCCAAGTCTGGGCCATCACTGGCCTTGTCTTCAAGGCCTATGGCCCCGCCCGGACCGACCCAGATGCTAGGTCCGGTCTGACATCAACATCTCTATTATAAAATGACACTATTTACCAATAGACTAAGACAACATTTATTAAATATATTATTTAAAATATATTCTTATTGTCTTGTAACACATTTTATCGAAATTTCATATAATATACTTTTGAGATAAACGTATTTAATCAAATAAAAAATAATATTTTTTTATTTAAATGGATATTTATTCAATAAAAAATTAGATTCATCAAAACTTTAAAAAATATTGGTTTAATATTCTTAATATTTTTTGTTGTGATAATGAACATGAATTATAAATTAGTTATTATATTTTTAGATTTTATGTGAATATGAATATAAGTATTTTATAAATTTAATAAATAAAAAAATTATTTTACTTATAATTAAAAGTTTTTCTATTGACATTTTAAAGTAATAAAATAAAATAATTATAATAAAGTAACATGACTTTCATATATCTTAGTGATAATCCTCATACTTCATCTATCTTCCACCAAGGTTCAACTCTTCTCATCTACATATTTTAGAATTAAATCACATTAACGGGAGGAGAAACGGGCCGGTCCGGTTATTTAATGGGACTAGCCTGGACCGTCACATGCCGCTCCAGTGGTTCATTCCGGACCGTCCTAAAATTCTAACAACCGGTCCAGAACTAACTCGTGAACCACTTGAAAAGGGTCAGGCCGGGCCGGCCTGATTGCCACCCCTATTTATAAGGGCAAAGTAGTGTAGGTAAATGTAGGAAAATAATGGACGAAATTGAGGGAAATGGACGGAGTTAATTTTTTGTTAGATTTAACCAAAAAAATCACTGAGAATAATATTTTACAATTTAGTCAAAGTCTAGGGGTATAAAAATATGAAAAAAAATATAGGGGTATAGTTTGTGGTTTGGTAAAAATATAAGGGTGTATTTTATATTTTAGCCTAAATAAAATACATACTAGAATATTACAATGCCTTATTTTATTAGGCCAACACACTAATTAGTAAGAGCTTCACCTGATGAGGTTAGAAGGGAAGTATTATCCTTATAATATGGGGTTAAAGGTGGAGAAATATTTTTAGAATTTTTGGTTTTAGATTGAATTATAAATTTATCTTTAACATTAATCACCGATAATTAGTTTTCCAATTTTATCCTACTATGATATCACTATTGACTTTCACCTTTCATTTAACCATTCATTTGGAGATTTTGGCTAACTAATTTAGATATAACTCCATATTTACCCTTATAATGATGAAGAATAATAATTATTCAATTTATCAAACCATGATATCATATTTTCATTCATATGAATTATACCCTTTTACTTTAACACAGTTCATTATACAATAATCAATAGTATATAAAGAGAGGATGGGATGAGAAATATCATTGTACATTTGGGTCCAAGTAATTTAAATGTAATTGTCAAATTTGCCCTTATAGTATCTTTTACAATTTTATCAAAGTGCAGGGGTATAAAAATATGAAAAAAATGTAGGGGGTATAATTAACAGTTTGATCAAAATACAATTGTGTATTTTATATTTTAGCCTAAATAAAATACATACTAGAATAATACAAATGCTTTATTTTATTGGGCCAACATACTAATTAGTAAGAGCTTCGCCTAATGAGGTTAGAAGGGAAGTATTATCCTTATAATATGAGGTTAAAGAAGGAGAATTTTTTTTAGAATTTTTTATTTTAGATTTAATTATAAATTTACCTTTAAGATTAGTCACCAATAATTAGTTTTCTAATTTTATCTAACTATGATATCACTATTCACTTTAACCTTTCATTTAACCATTCATTTGGAGATTTTGGCTAACTAATTTAGTTATAACTCCATATTTACCCTAATAATGATGAAGAATAATAATTATTCAATTTATCACACCATGATATCATACTTTCATTCATATGAATTATACCCTTTTACTTTAACACAGTTCATTATACAATAATCAATAGTATATAGAGAGAGGATGAGATGAGAAATATCATTGCACATTTGGGTCCAACTAATTTAAATGTAATTGTTAAGTTTTCCCTTATAGTATTTTGAAAATGACTAGTTTCCCATTTGTTCCTTAGGTTCCTGATGACTCTCTAATTAAATTTAAATAATTAAAAATTATTAGATAATGACATTAATATAACACTTAGGTTGTTATATTTTTCATGCAGTAAGTATTATTTGTTTGTTTATTTACAGGCCGGTTCAGTGGTTCATTCCGGACCACTCTAAAATTCCAGTGGCCCGGCTCGGAATCAGCCCGTGAATCACCTGGAAAGGCCTGGGTCGGCCCGGCCCGATTGCAACCCCTATTTATAAGGGCAAAGTAGAGTAGGTAAATTGAGGGAAATAATAGAAATAATGGAGGAAATTGAGAGTAATGGAGGGAGTTAATTTTCTGTTAGATTTAACCAAAAAACATCACTGAGGAGTATCTTTTACAGTTTAGTCAAAGTGCAAGGGTATAAAAATATGAAAAAAAATGTAGGGATATATTTTACAGTTTGATCAAATACAAGAGTGTACTTTATATTTTAGCTTAATAAAATACATACTAGAATAATACAATGCCTTATTTTATTGGGTCAACACCCTAATTAATAAGAGCTTCACCTGATGAGGTTAGAAGCAAAGTATTATCCTTATAATATGGGGTTAAAGGAGGAGAATTTGTTTTTGAATTTTTGGTTTTCGATTTAATTATAAATTTACCTTTAACATTAGTCACCAATAATTAGTTTTCCAATTTTATTCAACTATGATATCACTATTCACTTTAACCTTTCATTTAACCATTCATTTGGAGATTTTGGCTAATTAATTTAGATATAACTCCATATTTACCATTATAATGATGTAGGATAATTATTCACTGTATCGAACCATGATATCATACTTTCATTCATATGAATTATGTAATTGTCAAATTTGCCCTTACAGTATTTTGAAAATGACTAGTTTCCCATTGTTCCTTAGGTTCCTTATGACTCTCTAATTAAATTTAAATAATTAAAAATTATTAGATAATGACATTAATATAACACTCAAGTTATTATATTTTTCATGCAGTCAATATTATTTGTTTGTTTAATTGATAGTCTTATAATCACATATTACTTTAATGGGAGATTATCACGTATAATGCACAATGTGAGAACTAGTTTCTTCAACGATAATTCTCATGCCCTAACTGAGACATGAGGAACTCTTCTTGACAAACCACATATTCCGACCATTTATTATCACGTGTTAGTTGATTTCCATCCTAATTAACAATGTCGTATGATCGAGGCTCTCGAGAGTGAGTGGTAGTCTTTTCAGTTTACAAGGTTTTAGACTTATCTTTTAGCATTAAAAGTAGCATCAATTTTTGCAATTGTTGGTATAGGGGAGAAAATACCGTCGGGCTAAGGTCCGTCCAATAATATTTTTAAACAAGTCCCAATAAGTCTAAATCAAGGACCCTTCTATGAGTGAGGTCATCATGATGATTGAGACACCCTCTACGATTGTGGCCACGACCAATGTGATGGACATGACCCCACCTATGCTCACATCACTAAGGTCGCGTGGATGACCGAGGTCCTCTCATGCCTAGGACCGCAACTACTGGAGATAGCCGAAATCGTTTCTCTGACATAGGTAATCAGTCATGCAATTGAAGGATAAGTACACAACACTTCTATATGACAATCTCAATAGTTGTTAAAGAGTATAATATGATAACCAAAATATTCTGATTTGAGGAATATTTTTCACAAATATCTTCATTCCTTATCAGAATAAGGAGGAAGATACATTAAACCAGGATGATTGACTGATACATAAATCATTATAATTATATGATGATCCCCATTTAAATGGTAAGTAATTCTTCATAATGCTAATCTACTATAAGCTACTGTCTTGATCGTTGGACGGTCGGAGTGTAGTGGGTGATGGCACGACATTGTTGCCCTGCTTACTGCTTTTATGATCGTTCTTGACTTTTATAGACTCTTGGATGAATAATCAGGCGACACATGGCGGTCCTCTCAACAGTGGATGCTGGCAGATTTTTAGCATCAATACTTTGACACCGTATATGAGAACACGTAGATCTCCTTTTTTCAAAATTGATCTAAAAATTTATCCACCTTTGCGACCATCACCCAACAATGAAACGATCCAGAATGTGTTGAAGAATCATAAAAAAATCAATGCTTTGATTGGTGATTGAAGTTGGAGAATTGTTGTAATCGTCGCCGCAACCTTCATCAACCGTGAAAAGCAGCAGCACGACCCACCGTCGAGCTTCATCACCGTTGAGCACGATGCTATCACCACCGCGAAAGCTTCCATCAACGAAACCTTGAAGAAGGAAAAACCACCTGAGTTGACGACAAGCATCATCGCCACCAAGAACGACGTCAGCCTACGGATTCGAAGAGAAAGTCGTGACATCCTAAATTTTTCATTTTGATCTATGCAAATGAAGGAATTTCAGGCTCAAAACATCCATGAAAATTGATGGAGAAAGAATCTCCTCCGTTATCGAACATATGATGTCAGATCTACTAGGAAAGACACATGTTCAGACTCCAAAACACCCCTAAAAGGGTTCAGACGAAGATTCCCAATGCTGGACGGACATGGTGTCATGCCCCTCACGTGCTCGTCGATAACGGACTTCCTTCCTTACCTGATTCCACCTCCTCGGGTTGATCTACCCAGACCATACGCAACTGGTCCATGCAGAGCACAAGAGAGATTCAGCCCGCGCCCCATTAATGAGGCCCAAGAGGGCTCACTAGAAGCTCAAAGAGAAGCCCACGACTGACCCACTCTCATCCTGCGAGAGACCTGCTCCTTGCCATCCTGTTAGCCCGTAGCCTATGGGCCAAGCTTCCTTTTGGCTTGCTGCTTTAAAGGTCAACCGCTTAGCTTTCACAAGCCCAACCTATGAGGCCTTTACTCCCAAACCTCTACGCCTCTTGAGGCCCAGCCTCCCAACAAAGACAGCCCTGACCTCAACGCCTTAAATTGCCCAAGTCAGACAAGCCTAGTGCCTGGCCCTTCTTCAAGTGGACCACATAAGCTCCTCCAAGCCAACATTGCAAATAAATCTTCGCTCCTTTATTACAGAAAAATAACAATTTTTGTCAGAGGATGAAGAGTTGCCTCAACATAATAACGTATTATCGTAGAACATAATAACCTTGAAAATAAGCACAGATGGCAGTGCAAATGCACAACATTAGCACATTTCTTAAGGGAAGATTTATTTGCGTATTATTTAGCTTTTACTTAATGTAATAAATTTGTAAACTTGACCTTGATTAATTTACAATGTTTGATGTGTTCTTAATGTCAGGAGAATAATGTAATTATTCCCATCAATATTAGTTAGCATCTCGAACATGTGCAAGTTTTAGGATTCAAATGCGAACCATAT
The DNA here is from genome assembly GCA_003255025.1 of Datisca glomerata. Taxonomy (NCBI): domain Eukaryota; kingdom Viridiplantae; phylum Streptophyta; class Magnoliopsida; order Cucurbitales; family Datiscaceae; genus Datisca; species Datisca glomerata. Next base: position 1,397,957 of record QANY01008723.1, on the reverse strand, counting down.
AACTAAGATTTGTATTAGAGTAGTTATTGGGTCTATCGGCCATATGTGACCTGGGACCCACATACAAAAATTACAATCTGTTAATTTAGATCTGAATGAGTCTGATTTGTTTGAAACGGAAATAAAAAAAGTAAAGTTATTTTTTATTTCTTTTTAAATCAAAATAGATCTTGATCATTAATTTGTTCATCCAAAAGGCATGACTACCGGTCATATTGTGGCTGGTAGTTTCTATAATTTCTCTTTATATTATCCTAAATTCTTATACTCTCAAAGTCATAGTCACATCGTTGATCTCCATCAAGATATTGAGGAGATTAATGTAATTATTTCCATCAATATTATTTAACATCTCCGACAAGAGCAAGTTTCAACATTCAGACGCGGACCACATAGTTCAGATCTGTATTATTCTAAATTTTGATACTCTAAAAGTCGAGAGTCACATCGATAATTTACATTAAGATTTTGAGGTACATTATTTATTGTTCATGCTCAGTCTTTCTATTCGTTTAAATGATATTTTTAAGAAAGCTTTAAATCAATATGATGTTAAGTCTGAGCCCATTTTAAGCGACGAAATCCTAGGACATAGTATAAAGTTCCATAATCTCTGAAATGTATCACCTCGACACCTTAACATGAGGTTTATGAATCGCTTGGACATGTTAAGTTGGGGATAGGAAACTAGAAACAAAAAGTATTGTGTAAATCCCCTAAGAATATATAAGTGCAGTCAAAGCAAAAAAATGCACCGATATGAGAGAGTAAGCATAATTATAAAGACCCAATATGACATGGATTATGAAGAAACTCGGATAGGAGATATCCAGATACAAGAACCTAAAAGACATTAGGGAAAGTGTAACTTCAAGATGGTCAGAAGTACAAAATACCGTGATGGCACTAAGATACACCCAAGTACATGAGGTGCTCGGATGAAAGACCTCGATAAAGGATACGACAGTTGAGTACATGAGATTCTCATATGAAAGACCTCGATAAAGGCCACGACTATCGAGGCCCACAATTCACCTAAGATGACTAGGAGAAAAGACCATGCGTAGTGTAAAAGGACCACAATAATATTTTGTGGCATCCGAGTATACGAGATGCTCAGATGTAAGACCTCAATAAAGGCCATGGCCATCGAGGCCTCATACTCACCTAAGATGGCTAGGAGAAATGACCCTGCATAAGGCAAAAGGACCACGATAGTATTTTGTAGCACCCGAGTACACAAGATGCTCTGACAAAAGACCTCGATAAAGACCACAGCCGCCGAGTCCTCTTACTCACCTAAGTTGACAAGGAGAAATGACCCTGTAGGGAAAAAGAACCACGATAATAGTTCATGCCACCTGAGTACACAAGATACTCGGATGAAAGACCTCGATAAAGGCCACGACAGCCGACGCCTCCTACTCACCTAAGATGACTAGGAGAAAAGACCTAGCATAGGACAAAAGAACCATGAAAATATTTTGTCGCCCGAGTACACGAGATGCTTGGATCAAAGACCTCGATAAAGGTCACGGTCGTCGAGGGCTCCTGCTCACCTAAGATGATTAGGAGAAAAGACCATGCATAGCCCAAAAGGACCACGATTATATTCCGTGGCAATTGAGTACACGAGATGCTTGGATGAAATACCTTTATGAAGGCCACGATGGCAGAGGCCTCCTACTCACCTAAGATGACTAGGAGAAAAGATTATGCATAGGGAAAAAGGATCATGATAATATTTCATGGTACTCGAGTACACAAGATGTTTGAATAAAAGACATCGATAAAGACCATGGTAGTCGAGGCCTCCTACTCACCTAAGATGACTAGGAGAAAAGACCTTCCATTGGGCAAGAGGTCCATAATAATTTTTCGTGGCACCTGAGTAAACCAGATGCTTGGATGAAAGACTTCAATAAAAGGCCATGGTCGTTGATGCCTCATAGTCACCTAAAATAACTAGGAGAGAAGATCATGCATAGGAAAAATGGACCACTATAGTATTTCCTAGCACCTGCGTACACGAGATACTCGAACTGAAGATCTCGATAAAGGCCACAACCGCCAAGGCCTCCTACTCAACTAAGATGACCATAGTAGTATTCCATGGTACTATGATCATCACTCAGATGGTTGTAAGACCTGATGTCATGAAGATGATAATGACCGTCACTTAGATGGCTATGAGATCTGAAGTTAGTCAGATGACTGTGGGATCTGAAGTCATGTAGATGACAATGGCCATCACTCAGATGACTCTAATCCAAAGTCACGCAAATGACTATGACTGTCACTTAAATTACTAGAACACCCGATGTTACTCAGATGATTATGATATCTGAAGTTACTCCGATGACTGTGAGATCTGAAGTCACGAAGATGACAATGACCATCACTTAGATGAGTCTAATTCGAAGTCATGTAGATGACTATGGTTGTCACTCATATGACTATAACACCTGATGTCATCCAGATGACTATGGAACTCTAAGTCACACAGACGACCATGATACCCTAAGTCACACATATGGTTAAGGTACCCAAAGTTATCAGATGACTACGGTGCCTGAAGTTATCAAGATAACTATAGTACATTACATCATACATATGACTAAGGTACTCAAAGTTACCTAGATGACCACGGTACCCAAATTTACCCAGATAACTACAGTACTTTATGCCACACAAATGGTTAAGGTACCCGAAGTTACCCAGATAACTATGGTGTCCATAATTATAATTATGACAATGGCACCCTAAGTCACACTGATGACTATGACATTAAGATTAGACAAAATCTTACAAAGCTCAAACGATCTTGGTAATCTATTGGAGAGGAGTCCAAAGGTCCTCGCCATCAAGGATTCATCAAACAAGATTTGAATAGGTAAGGAATATAAGGGTTTAAAACCTACCGTTAGAAAGAGAGAGTATTGAAGACTTGCGTGTGCAGACACACATCAGCACACAAAGATGCAATGACGAGCTCAATAGAAAAAGTATTGCATTTCAAATTAAGAACCTCAATAACAAGACCGAATACATACCCACAGCTTGATGAGATATAGTTGGTCAATACCCTAGTGGCATAGAAGCTAAAGACCTTCAGTAACTCCAAAAAATTGCCAGACCCATGATGCAAGGATGAGGGCATCACCCCACATATACTCAAAGATCTTTCGTTGTATGGAGAAGAACCGCTCAATTTTCATTGAGTCTAGCTCAAAGACCGTCGTTGTACCAAACTATGCTACAAAGTAGCTATAAACTTCAGATAAAGCAATGGACGACTCAGACAGCGGAATCACTACGTGACTTGGATAGACAAAAAACTCAGACATTGAGCTATGAGAAAGAGTAACCATCTAAAGCATCAAAACCTTGGATTCTCAGCCGTGACTTAGTTTCTTGAAAATGTAACTCTAGATGGCAAGAAGAACCCTCATGATGCACACTATTGATTGTAATAACTCCATCATCGGCCATAATAGATGAGATGCCAAAATAATGTACCAGATTCATGGTCAAGCATGGATCAACACGAGAAGGCAACGTAGGATTTCAAAAAAAAAATATCCTTTCCTTGAAAAGACCTTATAACAGTACAAGTCAAGTCGACCTCACAGTTAAGCAACCCCAATAGACTCGCCATCTTACTACCGGCACCAGATCGAAAGGAATTCAATCCTAACACCAAGTTCTCGTGATACGTTCAGACGAAGGAGTAAAAATTCAGATATGATGACCACCGATCCAATTGAAACCGCCTGACCGCCAAAATTAAATTATAGGGACTCGATCCTGATGACTATACGGAGCAATTCACACTAACCTAAATCATAGTGCTTCAGGTCCTAACATGGTCATGGACATCGTTATATGATGAAGTCTAATCTTGATCAAGATGAAAACCTTTTTACCAAGAGTAAATTGAAAAATATGATGAAAACCCACTCCAGACACTAGATGCCCTGAGATGCCATCATGAACCCACATCAAATACTTAGATATTTAGGCACAAACTCCATTGCTTGGTGGCCCCAACATCACACTATATGCTTGACACTCGATTACATGCATAGACAGAGTCTTGGGTAAAAATTCATGGCTCCCTCTAGAACATACTTCCCGACTTTATCACTATGATCCAAATTTAAGAAGTGGGGGTAAACTGTAGGGGAGAAAAAACACCTAGACCAAGGCCCACTCTATAATATTTTCCAAACCGAGGTCTCTTCCATGACTGAGGTCACTATGATGACTGAGGCCCCCTATACGACTAAGGTCATGACCCCACCTATGCTCACACAACTAAGGTCACTTGGATGACCGAGGTCCTCCCATGCCTAGGATTGGGACTACTCGAGATATCCAAGATCGTTTCTCTAACATAATAAAAATATGATAATCAGTCATACAATGAAAGGATGGGTACACGGCACCTCCATAAGGAAAACTCAATGGTTATTAAAGAGGATAAAATGACACTAAAAATACCCTGATTTGGGGAATATTCTCGGAAAATATCTTCATCATTTATCTGAATAAGGAGGAATATACATTGAAATGAGATGATTGACTGATACAAAAATCATTATATATATATATATGATGATCCCAATTTAAATGGTAAGCAATTCTCCATACTGCTAATATACTATAAGCACTCTACTGACTTGATCGTTAGAGTGTAGTAGGGGCACCACCCCAATGCCCTGTCTGCTACTTTCATGATCGTTCTTGATTTTTGCAGACCCTTGGATGAATCAGTGGACGATGCGTGGCGGTCCTCTCGACAATAGATACTGGCAGATTTTTAGCATCAACAGTTGGTTAGCCATGAAGTGATCCAATATTGCAGAAGATGAGCTTATGTATTTAGTGGAAAGAACAATATTTAACAGAAGAAGAAGAAGAAGAAGAAGAAGAAGAAGAAGAAGAAGAAGAAGAAGAAGAAGAAGAAGAAGAAGGCAATGAGTTTATCGTTCACAATATAGAAGTATTGAAAGCATAGGAGAACCTATAAAGAGGTTATAAATAATGCATTACAACAAACGTGGCATGTGGTCAAAATGGTGAGTGGCAATATTTTCCTATTTAAATTTGGACACTTAGTATGTTGAAAGGGAGCATTTCAAGATGGACCACGATTTTTTGATAAATGTCTTTTTATTTTGTCATTGAAAAGATTCAAGCCTTTAGGATGAGGCTGAATCAGTGCTCGTGAAATTGACAATAAAGAAAGAAGAAAGAAGAAGAAAGACAGAGAAGAATAGAAAGGATAGAAGAATGCCTCGATACTGAATATTCATTTACTTGGAGTTCAATATATAAGCTTGGTTCATTTACTTGGAGTTTAATATATAAGCTTGGTTCAGTTAGTACTAACTGAATGCAACTGATACAAAGACTAGGACTTATATTTACATTTTTTTCCTGCTAACAACTTACTAAGAGTAACTATTATGCTATAAACTAGCTATTATTCCAATCATCCCCCCTCAAACTCATGTCACCAGTTGGGTGGATAAATACATAAGCTAGTTGATCAGTAGAGGACATATGTTGAAGTAATGTCTTTCTTCACAACATTCTCCCTGGAAAAGTGGTTATCAATCTCATCATGTTTGGTTCAGGCATGAAAAAATAGATTAGGTGCGAGAGATATAGCTGAGGTATTGTCACTAAAAATGATGGGAGGTTAAGTGAGATAAACATATAAATCATAAAGGAGTTGCCTAAGCTAAACTAGTTCAGCTGATATGTTTGCTAAGGCCTTTTATTCTCCTTCCCAATTTGCATTTGTGAAAGTTCTTAGTTGCAAGTTTCCTGGTTCTAAAACTGAGATGCCTAAAACAAAGATTAAATAACAATGATGCATCTCTGTGGCAAGCTTTTCTGGCACTTTGCAACATCGTTTTTTATGTTGATCACAAACATTCTATTATTTGGCATTGGTACTTTAGCATTCTTATCATCATTTATAGAAAGATTCCTTCATATGAATATCATAATTTTTCTCTAACAGATGTCCTAAACTCAAGATATCACTTTTCATATTGGGCACATTGTAGACATTGGAAATAAATTGATGTCTCCCAACTTTCAAATAGATAAAAAATGTTACCTCTCCCTTTCATTGCTATTGTGGAATCATCTTCAAATGAGACATTTTCATTTATTGATTCGTTTAGAATCTGTCTTTCAAACGGATAAGAATTTACCTATCATTTTTCTATGATATCTCAACATCGTGTGCACCAAGGAAAGCCTTCATCTTCATACTCTAGTTGTCGTAATTATCGTTGCTTAATGGCGGGACTTGGAAGGATGCCACATCATTTGTCATATTACTCTATATATCAAGATAGATCCAATACATCAAATATATCAAGATAGATCCAATACATCAAAAAGCTTTGGGAGGGACCTGGTCAACAGTCAATGACTTTGACAGCCCAATCAACTTGGCTCCAACTCGACTAAGTCAGGTCAACATGGTGAGTCAACTCATTTTGTGTCTGCAATCTTCCGATGGTAAGTTTGAACTCTGATCGAGGTGATTCTGCCAGCGTCGGATTCCTCTCGTTGAGACTTTTGATTTGATATGTTATAGTGTCTACTTGCCAACTATGCTCTAATACTACTTTATTGGAAATGAAATACTCACATAAACAACTTTTATTCAAATCAAAGAAATATTATAAGACTACTCTTAATTAACTCACTTCAAGATACTACAACTCACACTCTTATAAGACTTTGTTTCTTGACTCACTTAGAAGCTCTTACTCTTCTTAAGGGCTCGTTTGACAGTCAGGATAACACTGTACTAAATCTGTCAGATTGTACTGTATTGTACTGGATTAAATAATAATGTCTAGTGTCTGGTGCTGTATTAGATAAAAAATTATTTTACTTGTACAGCGTTTGGCACATTATAGTACTGGATTATTGTAAAAATGTTTGTCATAATTTGATTTACACAAGTCTGTTTAGAACTCATTAACATGCTATTTAACATTTTCAACTACAAAATAAACATTCATTCAATCAATCAATAATAATAATTAAAAAACTTCAAAAAAGATCTTTAAATGTCATCATTCATTTTCATAATTTATAATAATATTCATACAAAAAATCATCACCAAGGCATCACAAACTAAGTTTTCATATTCACGACATAATGCTCATCTACCAAGCCATCATAAAAGAATCATCACATATAACATATATACTCCCTATAATGCCTATCCACCAAGGCATCACAAAAAATCATCACATCAAAATAAGTATCCACAAAATTGTTTCCATTCTCTCAAAGGGCATCTCAAACATTTTCTCAAAAACATTAGCAATCTGATTCAAGCCAGTATGAAAGTTACTCCTCGCTCTTATTCTCTTTTTACTAATTAGTTGAGACTGAGCCTTGTTACTTTGTTGAGAACTTGAATTTTGTGGTACTGAATGAGGAGAAGTAGGCAAATATTTACCCATGTCATGTATATTAGCCTCCTCATACTCTCGGTCCATGTTCTCAACCATATCATTAGGCATTTAAGCACCAAGTCTTGTTGCACGATCCTTACCAAATATACGAGGAAGCCTTTCATAGTACGGAAAAGGTTTGTCTCTCAATCCTTCTGCATCCTTGTTACGCTACAGGAATAAACGTAAGTTGATATTATAACAACATATTCCTGATGTCAAACCAAAAAAACATAACATTAGCTTCAACCTGCACATAATATTTCCATACTTTATTACTCTCCACTTCCACACACTTTCTAACATCATTCCAACCAAAACCGCTTTTGGCCAACATGTCAATAACGATTTCATACATTTTTTTTTCATTTTCTTAACTTGGACTCAATGTGTGGATTAGCCTTTAGCCCAGAGTCAAGATAATTTTCATTCAAGCTTTTCTCCATAACCGTTAGAGTACCGGATTTAAAAGAACCAGTATCACAATGATGACCACCTGCAACTACTTCATCAAGTATGTCCAATAACGCCTCTTCCTCTATTTTGGTCCAAGAATGCCTACTGGTTCTTCGTATAGTCTGCTCATTATTTTGATTGTTATCCCCATCCATTCCTAACAAAACATATCTTAGTCAATAATAAAGAAAAATACCATAAGACAAATGCAAGTATATTACAACTTAATCCTACAATAAAAGTATATTGTAACTCAATCCAATAATAAAAGTATAAGGCAACTCAATCCAACAATAAAAGTATATTGAAACTCAATCCAACATATATTGCAACTCAATCCAACAATAAAAGTGTAAGGCAACTCAATCCAACAATAAAGTCTAAATCCTAAAAATGAAACAAGGGAAAGTCTATCTTAATGACTCAGTCCCTTCTCCTTTCATTATACATCTGCATAGCTAAATTATTCCTCCATGCACCCCATTGATCAGACGAGTCTATTGTCCCCATAATATCAATCTCCTCCCCATCTGCAGGACCACTATTTACTTCATCTGCAGGATCTATTGACATTTCTGTCCTAATCAGATTATGTAAAAGACAACAAGCGATAATAATGCGACAATGAGTTTGTATATGATAGAATGATGGACTTCTTAAGATAGCCCATCGTATCTTAAGCAAACCCAAATATCTTTCAATAACATTTCTTGTAGCTGCATGCTTCATATTAAATAGTTCTTCATGATTTAAAGGTGTACGCCCATTTCTCCACTCTGATAGATGATTATGTGTTCCTATAAATGGTGCAAGAAATCCCTCAAAATTTGTGTATCCAGCATCTACAAGATAATAGTAACCTGTGAAAGGGAGCTTCAATTAGATTACTTAAGATAGCCCAATTAGGTTACAGATAGAAAGATGGACTTCTTAAGATTGCCCATCATATCTTACCCATAGGGTCTTGAAGTCCATTAAGTCTACTAAGCGTATCTCAAAGTACTCTAGAGTCATAAGCAGATCCTTCCCATCCTGGTAGAACAAATATGAACTTCATGTCTGGGGAACAAACGCCCAATACATTTGTGGCAATTGCTCCATTTCTTGTCCGATACCTTGGCTTCTCACTTTCGGCGACACGAACATCAATATAAGTACCGTCTATGGCTCCCAAACAATTCTATATAACATATTAACACTCGAATTATTATTTGAATAATAAAAAACAATTAACATTTTTCATGAAGAAAACTTAAAATAATGTATACCTTAAACCGTTTCCATCTCTCATCATTACAATTTGCGTGTACCGAAGTTGCTGCTTTAAGTAGACAACCTTGTAGTCATAAAACTCTATGTAATACAAAATTGAAATACCTACTTATGGTCTCCCCTGAGCGTTTGAATCTATTACCTATTGTACGAATCTTTACATGATGAGCAAGTATATGCAAGAATATGCACACTTCCTCCTCTAAAGTAACCAAGCCATCCTTTTTCACTCTTCTATCATTATGAAGTAATTCACATAAGATACCAAAGGTTCTTCTATCCATTCTGAGTTGATTCACGCACGATATATCACTATCTCCTATTATACTATCCAAATAATGTAGTCGTGTTTCACGATTAGTAAAAGTACGATAAGCTAACAAATAAGTTTCATAATGCTTCTCTGCCATATCAAGTATCATCCATAGTGCCATCATGAACATACTCATCATTTCTAAATTTCACATGTCCAATACAAGAAACATCAAAAGCTTCCTCTTATCCATCTCTATTCAAAACAAAAATATTTTAGCTAAATAATTCATATCAATTATCACAAAGCCTATCAATGTTATTGAGCAAGTCATCAAGACACCAGCTGTGACATATTCAAAAGAGTGCCTATTTTAAAGAATTTGGACTTCTCCTACAGAAGGAGTTGAGACTGAAAATGGATGCTTGAATCTCAGGAAATATATTTCACTAAATTTGAAAGAAATACTATCTAAAAATGACCATTTCTGATTAGCTAATCAACAAAGGAATTGGCATCATAATCTCTGTAGAGGTACCACCTCTGATTAACTGTTAAAATGACCATTTACTATAATCTGAATTGATAATTGTTCAATCAGTAGAGAATAAAAAAGAAAAGAGATTTATCTACAGTAACAGATTCTAATTTATGCCTTCTTATCAATCAGAGGTGAGTTTCAGTGAAAATGAATTGAGATCTCAACATAGTATCAATTAGTTAAACCAAAACTCTCACAAAGCCAACAAAAAACACAGAGAAACAGAAGGTCTGTCTTCGCGGTGAAACAGAGAAGAACATTACTGAAACACACATCTGTCTTCGTCGGTGAAACAGAGAAGCTATAATCGTTCAAAGCTAAAATCAGATCCACAAAACATGAAACAAGCACAGTTCTCATCAACCAGAACGCAAATCTAAGAAATAGAGAATAATCATGGAAAAGGAAGAGATACTTACCTCGTGTGGGCAGAAACGAAGAAGTCTTCGTCGGTGGGTCTGAGCAGCGTCAGGGTCTGTCGTCGAGGGTGTCTTGGGATGTGTCTTCACGTCAAGGGTGTGTTTTATTTTAGTCCCGTTTAGTCCCCTCCTAAAGGAAGGGACTAAGTCATACGGTGTGGGTGAGACTATTTAGTCCTACCGTATTAGTTAGTACGAGTCTTATGTTTTTACCAAACATCAGACAATACTATTTTAGTACTATCCTGATTTTAGTACTGTCTGATACGGGCTGCCAAACAATCCCTTAATGCCTAAACCAAAATGGGGAGGCCTACTTACACTACTTACAAACAATCCTACACTACACAAATAAATTAATCTAAAATTATAATAACCACACACCTCATTCTTCTCCATCCTTCTAACAATATTTGAAGTTACCGAATGATTTACATGCACAATTACCAAACTCTAGAAGATTCTAAGTAGAAAGCTTCTAGTTTTGGACCTTGATTATGGACTTCAACTCCAATTGGATTGGGTTGGGTTTGGACTCCCATAAAAGATGAAGTTTATGATCCAATAGACTCAGTAAAAAAACCTCTGCGTTTCCCATCCCCACCAATTAGTTCTACCTCTTCGCTACCCCGCATGGAGATTCCAAGCTTCCTCTCTTTAACCAGCCTCTCCTTGCTTTTCCTATCCCTATATAAGAGCGAGTAGACTTTTGGGATGGTGATGCACGAATCCCTAGTCCATATTGCTCTTTAGAGAAATTTCATATAACAGAAATTCTTCCACACATATAACAGAAATTCGGTCATCCATCTCCTTAACCTTTTACTGATATCAATGATGATACGGATCCTCATGCATCTTCCCCAATATGGTCCATCCATACCTTCACCTACCTCGTCCACCTCGCTCACACATTCTACCAACTTTTTCCCCATAAATCGATTCATACATAGAAAAGGTATGTTGTGAAATTACACCCAAACACCACTAAATTAAAAGGCGTAGCTTCTGGATTCATACATACATCACGATATGCTTGATAGGAATAATAGCTAGTTTACAGAGTATCAGTCATTGTTAGTAAGTTGTTAGTAGGATAGAAATGTAAACATAAGTCTTCATCTTTGTATCAGTTAATTCAGTTAGTATTAACTGAACCAAGCTTATGTATTTAAACTCCAAGTCAATAAATAATTGATATCAAGGCATTCTTCTATCCTCTCTCTTCCTCATCTGGTTCTCTTCTTTTTTCTTCTTTCTTTATTATCAAATCCTCGAGCACTGATTCAGCTTCATCCTAAAGGCTTGAATCTCTTCATGATATCAGAGCCATTAAAGACAAATGTCTAATATGGCAGACTCTACAAACACAAGCAACTTCAACTCCAACTCTATCACTAAAGTTCATTTTCTCATTCATATTTACCATTCTTTACTACTACAAAATGAATTTTTGACGATGGTAGTTCTACCATGGTCTTAGAAGGCATCGTAGAAAATGAAAAAAATTTATGACGGTTAGGCTACGAACCGTAGTAAATAAGCATCTTATCTATGAGAGTATCTTTGGAACTATATCCATGACGGTGGTAACAGTCACAATTGTGTATATAAAATGATGGTTTGTTTACAAGCCTTAGTGAATTGTCCATCGCAAATATTTGCTTATTCACAACGGTTTGTCTACGGACTGCCTTCTCATATGGATATTAAAGTGCTTATTTACAACGGTCGTCTGAGCAATTAGAAGAAGAGAAGTTTTTTGATTTTTGAAATCATTAAGTTTGTCTCTTCCCCTCTAATAGAATGAAGTGACTGAACCCTTTTGGTGCTCAAAAGATGCAAAACGCATATCCTTTTCATTTGTCTCCAGAACTCGCCATAAGGGTCGGTTCCCATGTCTTTGCAATTGTAGTGGAGTTTCTTTCAACAATCTGAATTTGGGTCGGTTTAAATACGATGTCGTCTGTTTTCATGATGTCACGAGTAGTGTCGGCTGTGGAGACAACCAGGACAGGCTTGCTGCCAAAGTGAAGCAACATGATTGGGCCATGGAGGTGAACCAAGCGTTTGATTGTGACATGAAGTTGCAATTCGAGTCTAAGTAAGCTACCAAAAATCGGAAGCTTTGGTCTTGAAGGTGGTCTGATTTTGGTTGAAGATTCTTCTCTCGTTCTTTCTTGTTTTCTCTGTTTCAGACGTTGTGTTTTGGGTGTTTGAGAATTGTGGGGAGGATTGGAGATGACTAGTACACTGTTCTTTTTAAATAATTTTAGCAAAGCTTAATAAATATTTGCTGACAATTGGATGTGAAGGACACCATCTGTTCTTGTCAAAAAGTGGACACCTTTTTCTGCTAGATTTGGAAAAATATCCCCATTCATCAATCTATTTACGAGAAACGACCAAAGAAGATTTTTTTTTTTACAAAAAGGCCGGAGTGACTGAGGTAACTAATTTAATTAAGAAAATTATTCAAGTGTAAATAAATTAGTTACGTTTACATCTGTGTAATTTAGTAAATAATTTATTTACTTCGGGTAAGTTACAAAAAATTCGAATATTTTGTATTTCACCCATATTTTCCTGTCATTTTCATAGTTCTCCCATGTTGTGGTTTGTCCCGTTAAATTTTTTAATAAATTATTGCTTTTATTGAGAAAGATAATTTTTTTTATCATTTTTCTTATTATACTTCTATTATAATTGTCATGATGTTTTAGAAAGCTTTCTCATTCAAAAACTTAATGGGATTTATACAGAGATAGTCACATTATAGAAAGTTAATATAAAAATGGATAACAAGTTTCATGAACATCAAATATAGTCATATTTTATAAGTCTACCTAGTAAAACACTTCTCTTTGTACTCCTCTCTCTAAGTGAGAGCTTCTCTACTTCTTTCTTCTCCCTCCAACCTGGGGGGAGACTCTGGTGCTTAGGCTCCTAGTATGGAGAGTGAGAGGTTATTTGGGCATGGTGAAGGCCTGGAATCCATATCTAAAGGGGATGGTTTTGATAGCGTAGTGAATATGTGCTCTGACTATGGTTCCATGCAGGGTGTTAGTATGGATTTTGGACAAAGGAGGACTTGCTAAGTGTTGAGTTGGAGGTAGACCTGCTATGTATGGTCTGGATGAGCAAGAAGTGGAATCTATAGAGAATAACATGGCTGAAGCAAAGAGCCAGATTTTAAAAAATCTTTAGCTAATGCTTGAATCCTAACCTGAATGTTCTTGGTAGCAAGGAGTTCTTCATTAAGAAAGCTGCTAGACTATGGAGTGAACATATAGGTAGAGCTTCAAAACGTGCACACATGATAGCGCGATTGGGCATTCATGGCTTATCTTTATCTATACATCTGTGTCTCATAAGAATAGAGAGTTAAGGCTCACAACATGCAATCGTGAGCAATCATGGCCTCTCAAATCAAAGAATTAGAGCTCTTTGTTTTGCCATCTAACCGAGAGGTAGAGGACTTCATATTTCTCTCATCTAACAACTTAACAAAAAATTTCTCTCATTTGCTTAAATTTCTTAAGGGATTTAGCTTATTTTTCTTTAGAATGATAGTTCCTATATTATTCTACATTGATTGTATATTTACTGCTCAATTTCTTACCCCAAAAATCAAATGGCGCAGTGGCATGGCTCTTCATTTTTGTCACATATATAAAGCATTTATGGCTTCGTTTTCATCTAACAGAGGGAGGGTTTCTTCGTTTTAAGCTTGATCGCTAACCCACAGACCCATTGGCTCACATATTTGCTCTGATTACTTCATTAACTGGTTTATCCCAATAATTTTTTCTTCCTTTTTTTTTCAGTACTTATTTGCAAAATTACAGGGCAAATATATTTGCATGAAATGAAAGGAATGGGTGAATCAATCTTTGGGTAAAATATAGTTTGAGCTTTGTTAGTTGTAAAATTGATGATGACTCTAGTACTCGTTTTGTTTGCCATGCCTACACCCTCAAAAAGCTAAACATGCATGCAGCCCCCCTCTCTCTTGGTTTCTATATGAAATGGAAATGGTTGTATTGAATTCATAGAGATAAACCACGAATCAATGTCTATTTTAATTTTCCTCTATAAAATTAATCAACATACTTGAAATTTTAGTATAATCTTGGTAAATTCACGTCTCTTTAGCATTTTCTGGCATCAAATTTTTGCATCAGATAAAAATAAATGGTAAATCTTCATTGTTTCATGTTCATATTTTTTTTCTGGCATCAAATTGTTTTGTGTTCTAATATCATATCTTTAATTAATGCTTGTCATTCTTCTATTTTTTTGTTTGTTTCCAGCTCAAGAAGTTGGCAGGGTTGTTTTCTCCATACTTTTCAAAGCTACAATTATAAATTCGGCTTTAACCTCAAGAATTTTTAACACGTTTGGACTTGAAAGTTGATTTAATCGATTTTTTTCCATTGCATTGTACGATGTAATTATAAATTATAAGTTATTGGTTAAACATTTTCTTGATCTGCTGTTAAACTATCTTTACAATACTTCTACTAACATTTTAGTTTAGTCTTTTGCTGGAATAATTAGTTGAACATAGTTCGCAATAGTTTATGTTTCTACCCTAGTTTAAAGAGCTTAGTGGGATGCCAATCTTACTTTAGAAGGGAGACTTTTCTTTTGCTAATAGATGTGTTTTCTGTAAAGAAGCTGAAGAATCCAATTCTCATATCTTCCTTCAATGCTCTTTCTCTTAGAAGCTTTGGGGATATTTTTTGGATAGTTTGTATATTAAGTGGACCAATCCTTTTTCTGTCAAGGTTTTTGTTTTAATTTGGAGGTTTCTCAATATTGGTCTTGGGGATATTTTCTGACAGCTTGCTCACACTCTTTTTAGATCGTTGAGGTTATGTTGTAATTACCCTGTCTCGGGGTTTCTTCTTAATACATATTACTTATTTATAAAAAAAGTTAGATCTTTACTAAATCCAATAAAATTGAAGTGTTGTTTTACATTGATATGTGAATTTTTTACTCCTGTGATGGTTTAGAAGTTGTGGTCTTGCATCTGTTAACTAATCTTTTACAAGATTTATGTGGAGTTTTTATGGTATAGTAATTTATTTATCATCACATCCATTCGGTGAATTTAATGTGGTCCTATTGTTTAACCATTGTGGTCAAATCTGATCATTTTACATAGTATTGTAGATATAGTTTTTAGTTTTATCTACATGGTTGCAATTGAATGTTAATAACTTTTATAGAACGAAAGCTTTGGTTCTGAATTGAAGGAGTTTCACAGTGTTTTCTAAATATATCTTATACGCATGTTTATGATTCTTGTGCATACTAAACAAGTTTTGGATTATTGCTTTGGCTGGTATACACATTCATATAGTGGAGAAAACATATAATTGACTATGAAACATCATTTGCAATTTGATTTTTGTATGGCATGGTTTCCTGCTACTTATTCGAGCTTTCACCTATTACATGATACCACTACAAAAAAATTGATCCTTGCATACAATCCTAAAAGTGAAGTTAACTAAATGTGTGGGATAATATGAATAAGAATAGCATATGACACTGGATGGATAGTCTCTCTGTTCTATTAAGTGGTACTATTAGCCAACTATAATTTCTCATCCAAGTTTTTTATCCTATAGTTATAGTCTTCCAACTATAATTTCTTATCCTAAAACTTAACTGAGTAATGTAAGTGACAATGATGAGTAGCTTAACATCGACCTAACCATATCCAATAAGGTTCGGTTTCTCCTCTCTACAACACTATTTTTCTACGGTGTTTTAGGTACTGTAAGTTAGGATAGGGTTCCACACTCCAGTAAATAATCCTTAAATTATAACTTCAAGTATTCACCAACTCGATCGGATCGAAGAGTTTTCAATGATTTACCTAATTACTTTTCAGCTTCATCCTTGAAGTCTTTAAATTTTCCAAAAGTTTTAGACTTTCGATGCATTAGGTAACTATAATCATATCTTGAGTAGTCGTCAATGAATGTGACAAAATACTCCTACTCACCTCTAGTTTGTAAATTGATCGGTCCACAGACATCACTATGACTAACTCAAGTGGTTCCTTGGCTCTTTGGTCCTTTCTTGTGAAAGGTTTCTTGGTTATTTTACCTTCTAGATAGGATTCACAAACAGAAAGACTTCTAACTTTTAGCTCTCTCAAAGCACCATGATTTTTTAACGTGTTTAACCTATCTAGATTACTATGTCCCAACCTAAGACACCATAAATATGTGTTATCATCATGAGAAACTCTTTGTCATTTGTTATTTTTAGGTTTTACTACTTTAAATTATTCATAATTATTTAACAGGCGTTCAGTCGGTTTAAGCATATACAGTCTTTTTATAATTTTAGCATGACAGATATTGAATCTATTCTTAGAAATAATAAACCTTTTATTAATGAAAGAAACTTCGAATAATTGTTCTTGCAAAAATGAAAGAGAAATCAAATTCCTCAAAAATTTAGGAATATAATAAACATAGTTCAAAACTAAGTAAATATATCCAAAAAGTAAATGGATTGTCCATAATGCTTTAGCTAACACGAGCGCACCACTACCAACTCATAAAATGACCTCGCCATCAGCCAACTCCTTTGACGAATCAAGCATCTGTGAAGAAGAACATACATGGTTAGTGACTCCTGAATCAAGTATCAAGGATGACAAATCATATTCTACTAAACAAGCTTCAAGTGCAAGTAAATCATATTTGCCTCTATTATTCTGCTCAGAGAGATGTTACAGTTTCTCTTCCAATGACCTTGAACTCCACAGTGGAAACACTTTCCTTTGGGCTTGTTGTCTTTCTTATTCTTATTGGCTTTCGGCGATGTCTTGGCTTTCTTTACTCTTCCGTTCTTACTCTTGTCCTTACCATTGTTCTTCTTCCTTTTCTTATTCTTAACAATATTGGAAGAAGGCTTTTGCTCGACAACATTTGCCTCGCCCTCTAAGGTCATTTTTAGGTTGAGTGACTCAAAAGTTTGTAATTTATTCAACAATTGTGTCATCCTAAATTGCAACTTGTTCATAACATAGTTGGTCATGAGTGACTCTAGTATGATGCTACCTTGAGTTCACTCATCAATGGTCGCCCTATCGCCGTCCATCACCGTTGCTGCCCGTCTCACCGTCGGTGGCCGCCTGCCGTGTCGGGCAGCACTGATCATCGCCGGTAAAGTACGGCTAGAACTGTTCTCCTCCGGTGGAACAGTAAATTTCTGGGGCGAACAATGTTTTTACGGAAGAACAATGTTTTCACGGTGAATAGTGTTTTCTCGTGAACAGTAAATTTTTGCAGTTCGTTTCGTGCGTTCTTCGTCTTCTCATGTTCGAAATAATTACAATAACATTCAAAA
Organism: Datisca glomerata; assembly: GCA_003255025.1. Taxonomy (NCBI): domain Eukaryota; kingdom Viridiplantae; phylum Streptophyta; class Magnoliopsida; order Cucurbitales; family Datiscaceae; genus Datisca; species Datisca glomerata. The sequence goes on along the minus strand of QANY01008723.1, from coordinate 1,380,139 downwards.
TAAAATTACAAAAAATTCCTACGCCTCAATTCGGCTTACACAAGATATAGGAAAAATTGAAACAATGCCTAACCCAATAATCACCATAGAATTAACGATCCATTATTTTTCATACATTGAAAAAAAACATAACCTTCTATCATCATACATATCTCATATTATATGAATAATGTAAGAAAACTCACACAATATTAAACATATAAATATATAAAGATCACTCTGATACCACTTGCTGGTCATCTCGGCGCGTGCGCGGCGGAAGCGTGGAAGTGCGTGACCTTTTAAAAAATTAAATTGTTTTAAAAAATGAATCTTTTAATAAAACAAAACTTGAGCAACGCCACGGTAACCAAATAAAAACTTTTATTGAAAACTCTTATTCAATCAGTCAAGATCCATTATATATTTATAACTTAAATTTACAACATATAAGGTTAGGAACCATATACCTCTTGTAATCTATATCAAATGTCCTTGCAAAAACCGATCGATCCTCCATTTCAACGAAAATTGTTCCAAAGATCATTAGACTCCGAGATCTACACCAAAATCTTCCAAGTCAATCTTCAACGCACTAGGACGTTGTGGCTCGTAGAATATTACAAGACACTTTTTCTGTCTTTAGATGTTCTCAACACATGTGATCTAGAGATTAAATGAGAAGAATTTTAGTGAGACGATTCTCTGAAAGAAAAGTGATTATTATTATTTTATAGATTTGATTAACGTTTAATCATAGAAACAAATCTATCTGACACCAATCGTGTTCTCAATTCGACTCTTGATCGACAAAATGATGATCTGATCAACTGATTCTCTCCTCTTCTTTCAACTACTTAGGCCATTAGAATAATAGTTGTATATATTCTAGATAATTACGTATCATACTTTTAGGGATAAACTGAAATAATATTAAATTATAAAATTACCAATTGCTATGGGACTCGCTGCAATTGTGCACAGCTGCAATCACGTTACACATAGTGCAATGTGGGACTACAGTGTTACCACTCACTCCTGTATAGCCACGTGGTACCACAGTAGTTCAGGTCAATTTGTGATACTCTATCAGTGATTTACACGTGTCAATTACTGCGAATTAAATATTTATTTTAATCAGATAATTATCTAGATATCAATTAATTTAAAAATAACATAACTGATTATCCTTATCAACTAATTTATCTGTTATCTCACAAATAAGAGATTTAGTTTATTTAAATTATTATCTAATAATAATTTAATTATCTAATTTCACAAATTAGATATTTTGTCTCATTCATCGATAATAAAAAATATAATTATTTATATATATAATTTCTACTATTGAGTGCTTTTGATGTTGGAAACTTTGGTGTTCTATAGTTGTCTGCATATTTTGATATCCTCTTAAATTTCCATCATAGATGATAATGATACGCCTCTTCCTACATGGATATATGTTTGCATGTAACATGGATATGTAAATCCGTCACTTATCTACTGAAAATTATTATGTTTTGATAGTTGTGAAATACAAAGGATAATAACTTGTGGCATGTGTGTGTTGTATTCCTAATTTTGTTGCTTCAAACTCGACTATTTTGTATTACATTGGAAGATCTTAGGAACTCATTAATTAGAAATTAAAAGCAATGTTCTATTACTTTGGAAGATCTTATTATACCACAGTTCAATATAAAGTGAAATCATGACAATCATGAATTTCATGATTTAAAGATTTACCATCACCTTGGGTGATGGCTTTTTTTAGATGCTTCATGCTGTACTTTCATGTTAGGAAATACATAATTGCATAAGGGAGGAAAAACTATATTACATTTGTTTTCCTAATGGTAGCAAGCCTTCTTTGGGAAAGTTTTTCTTTCTCTTTGGCTGTTAAAGACTATACTAACCTATTCTTGTTTACCATTTAGTTACAGATGTGCTTCTCAACTTATTCAGAAAACTAAGAAGCATGGAGTTGGATTCAGCCAGCCTCCATTTACTACTTATTGTTATATTACTTTCCTTATTAATTAATGTATCGTGTTTGTTAATTGGAAGGATGATGGTTGTGTTTGTTTATTGGAAGGCTGATGGGCTGTGTACATAGTGTGTATAATATGAATCGTAGGATCTAGCCATGATTGATTTACATTTCTTAGCCAAATTAAAGCAAAATTAACTATGTTTATTTACAGTCTAGGGGGAAAAAGGAACTAATCTCATGCATATTTTTCTTCCATTATATTTATTTTTTTATTTATTAAATTTGAATTTTGAAGCTCCATTTATTTTTTCTTCTTCTTTGTTGTTTGTTATACTTGATGTTTTATTTTTCCTTTGTCAGAAAGTTCAACATGAATTATTGGCTACGATGCTACTCAATTGCTTGAGAAAGAACATTCATGATGCCAGGCATTGCTTAGAGATGACAATGTACTTGACTTGCCATGAATTTTGGACAAATTACGCACCATGTATATGCTAAAATCCTATCAAACTCATCCCTTTTCATCAAAGGTTTAACATAGCATTGTAGTTTAACGGATCCATAGGTGTCAACAAATATTGATAGTGATTCAGGTATACTAATAGCATAAGACACTTACAATTCTTGTTGGGGCTATGTTATATACACAAAACAATTATTGGACCAATTTTTATTTATTGAAGTGCTGAACATAACTAGGATTATTTCCCTTTTCTGCTACTATTTTGGGTGTTTAAAGATTGGAATTTATTAATATCTTAAATAAGATCAGCTAGCTTAATAATTCTTTTAGTACTAAATAAGCTAGCTTATAATTATTTTAACCAGTCTTAAGGAATGCGCTTCTGAGATATTTTGTAGTTATTCTTTTTGGTTCTGCCCTTTGTTTGTAAATGTCTCATAGGGAGCAAATTATTGAATTGAGGGAGCAAAAGTCAGATTGGATTTTTGGGGTGGGGAGCAAAAGCTCATAGATGAGTGTTGAGTTTTGATTTGTTCTTGTACGTTAGATTTATTAATCATTAATTTTTATGTGTTATTAATCATTAATAATTATTTTACCCCATTTATTTCTCTTTAGTCATATTATATTGAATAGTACATTTTCCACACTATTTTATAGATTCAATTTGTGTAAATGAATTCCTTATTCTTCTGGATTGTTTAAAAACCTGTAGTTACAATTATACTTCAAAAGAAAGTCAACAGAAGCAAGCAAGCCACATGTTGCCTCGACATCAGTTTCTAAAGCTTCATAATTAGATTTGGAGTCTTACTAGATTTTAATCGTTCTTTTAGGATATTACTTTTGCTTGTTCTATGTAAAAATCAATATGTATTTGTAATTTGAAACTATATTTTTTAGCGGACAATAGTTTGTAACAATTTTGAGTAATAAAATATAAAGTTATGTGATGTTATTATTTTTTTGATATTTTGTCAAAAATATTATTTTTTAAGTTTGTACAATGGCAAGAATAAGTAATACACAAAAACTTATAAAAACAAGATGTTGCACATCATATAGGATAAAAATGCTATGAAAAGTCTTTGACAGCGTTTAAAAACGTTATGGTAAGTTTTTACTATTGGTTTATAAATGTTATCATTTGTCTACCATAGCATTGAAAAAATGCTATGGTAAGTCAGTAATAACATTGGAAAAATGCTATGATAAGTCTGCCAAGCATTGAAAAATTACTACGAAAGATCTTTAACAACATTAAAAAAATGCTATGATAGGTCTACCATAGCGTTTAAAAAATGCTATAAAAAGTGTTTTGATAGCGGCGAAAAACCGCTATGGTAGAGTTGAGACTTTTAATAACGTTGGCAAACATAGCCTTTAGAAAAATGCCATGAAAATGCTACGATGACGTTCTTTTGCCGCTATCGTAGCGTTTTTTTGTTGTAGCGCTGGTTCTTTATTTTTGTCCAATATATTGGCATTGTTATAAAAAAAACACTTCTCTTGCTATTATACATTTCTATATAACATTTAATAATTATTTTTATAAAAATTTGAAAACCCCATATGCCGTTATCGTAGCGTTTTTTATTGTAGTGTTGGTTCTTTCTTTTTGTCCAATATATTGGCGTTGTTATAAAAAAACACTTATCTTGCTATTATACTGTTCTATATAACATGTAATGATTATTTTTATAAAAATTTGAAAACCCCATAAACCCCTAAATCTCTCTCCCCTTAAATCTCTCTCCCCTTAAATCTCTCTCCCCTTAAATCTCTCTCTCTCTCTATCTGTCTGTCTATCTATAAATCTATCTACCACACACACACTCTCTCAACTATTTTTATATTTAAAAACAATATAAATAAATAATATACAAATACATAAGATATTTATGTTATATATGATGGGAAGTATCTTGCATACATACAATACAAATATATATGTCATATATAACAATATAAAATATATAAGTTATATACAATATATAACACATAATTTTCACTATTGTATAGAAATGTGTGTGTGTGTGTGTATAATATATACAATATATGTACAAATATATATATTAAATGCAATATATAATACCTACTTTTATATATATTATATGGGCTATATATATAATATATAACGTGTGCGAGTGTTATATATATATATATATATGGGCTATATATATGAGTATATTAAACATTGATATATATATATATATATATATGGACTTTATGTATGAGTATATATAAACATGCATATAATACACTAAAACAAAATAAAAGGCTATGATAGCGGCCAAAAAATACTATCATAGGGTTTCGATAAGTTTATCTAAACAATATCTTGTAAGACCATATCAGAGCTTAAGTAACACTATATCATGGTCTTATAAGACAATAAAAGAAAATAGATCAAATATGAATTGCATGGAAGTATATGGATTACGTTGAAAAATACATACCATGTAATAGGATTACATTGCAAATGATGTTTCACAGTCAATTATATGTTTTCTCCCCTATATGAATCCGTATACTAGCTAAAGCAATAATCCAAAACTTGTTTAGTATACCACAGGAAGCATAAACACGCATATAATATATATTTAGAAAACACTATGAAACTCTTTCAATTCAGAACCAAAGCTTTTGTAGCTCGTTCTACAAAAGTAATTAACGTTAGTTCTAATCTACCAAAGCTTTCGTTCCACAATATTTCATTCTAATCTACCAAACATAAATGAGAGAAGATTTTAATGTTACCCAAATATAAACATAACTAATATCATCATCATCATCAAAAGAAACAAAAGAGGGAAGAAATGAAGTGGGATCATTAAGCACGCACAATTGTTTCTAGATGTCAAAATAGTTTTAAAGAGTACATTTTGAGCTTCAAACACCATTACAAAAGTCTTGGACTGGTTTTGGAAATGAAAACAAGCAATTATTGAAAGGTAATAAGGTCTTAGTAAGACAACAAAGGTACTATAGGTACCCAATCTCTTTGGTACACCTTGAAAGTAATTATCTCACGTGGTTCAACTACAAACAGAAGATAAAAAATTGAATCAAAATCCAATACAAAGGCCTTCGAATTGAACCAAAAACTAACAGCTTCTTTGCCATATACCTCCCTACCAATTTTGATGATGATTAAAGTAGTTTTGTCAGCTAAACCTGTTGTAAGAAGGGCAGGAAATCTTGAAAGCCATCTAGGTGCATTTCGAGAACCAGCTTTCTAAGTTACACACTTAAACTTAATCTAAGTTACACACAATCATTTTCCAGAAAGAATATTCAACTTCCAATTGTTGCCACTAAAATCAACCCAAAAAAGAAAAGAAGTTAACAATATGATGCAATCAGTCTCAAATTAGAATACCAAAGAACAATTTAAATACAAAAATGATTTAAGATATAATTCAAGATATTCTCATGCAAGCAAGAATATGCTCTACAACTACAACTAACAATCTCAAAGAAACATAACATTACCTTTGTAGAGATAAAACCGACTCCTTCAGCCAGATAAGTAGATGACCCCCCACCCTCTTCTCCATTCTCTTGAAGAATGGCTTTCTCAAAACATGAAAATGGGTTTTTCAATTTGAAATGCTAAGGAAACCATTTATGCATGTAGATATACATCATTAAGAGGCATCAAAACTCGTCAACCATTTTTCAAATCTGACATAGCAAAATATTTTAGCTCTAATAAGCAAATGGGAAATGGTAACAAACATCCGCTTACCAAAATTCTAGCACCAGGAAGATTTCCTCTTTTGACACGACTGAGAACTACTTCTGCATTGTTTAGCTGTTATGAACAAACAACTTCAGTTTTTTGAAGTAAGTAATAAATAGCTTAGGTGGGATATTGCATAAATGAGTCAAGTGTAAGCAAACCGCGTACATTTTTCTTATTTTCTAGGAAAGCCTCACAGTTTACTTTCCAATTACCAGTCTTACTGCAATAGAAACACTTGTCCTTACCCATGATCATTCCATTTTTCTTGAATTCCCCTTACTTAAAAACCCTATTCCTTTTCATCTTCTTGGGTTTAGATTTAGGCCCAAGAGAAATAGAAACTTACATCACATTCATGCTAGGGTGGACTTTAGTGTATTCTCTGCAATCTGGAGTTGTCTCATTCAATTTGGTAAAAAATGATTCATGCTTATTCATGACGTAATTAACCTTGAAATAGTTGAACGAGTCTAATAGAGGAGCCAATACCATATCAATTTTTGTCCCTCCATCGATTCCAACCCTTATGACCTCCATCACATTACGATAATCAATCAATTTCAGTAAATGATCTCTAATAGAAACTCATTACTTCATCTTAGAATTCATAAGAGACTTCATGCAATTGCCAATATAGACAGACGTTGCTGCTGGAACATATCAGCCACAGTGGCCAACATGTAGCAATGTGCCATTTCATCCTTCCTATTCCACAAAGAATATGCTTTCATCCCCTCCTACAACCCATTACTTCCTGCTTTAGAATATCCCAACAAGACATTAAATATGGCAATGTTAAAGCCATCATGCCATGAAGTGTGTTCGATGCTTCTTACTCTTTCTCAGTAAATGAGGTCTCAAAGTTCTTAGCCTCCACAAAGTTAATGGGAGAAAAAAGGGAAGTCTCAGGCTTAAGCCTTTAGGCTTTGTTCTCCATGAGCAAGTTCTCACAAAACTTCACAATGCTAAATGCAATATCAATCTCTTCATCATAATGCAACCCATCAATGTAGATGCTTCCAATCTATTTAGAGCTTCTGTGCACTTTAGCCACCCTATGAAAGAAATTATTTTTGATCTTCTTCATTGAGCTACAAAGCCCTAGATTTTGTCACCACGTCTTTTCTTCAGCAAGAATAACTCAACCAAGCTCACCTTTTAAGTTCTCCCTACGTAGTACCTCATCTTTGGTCCAATTCTGATAATTCTCCTTGCTTTCAGAAGCTTCTATGTCCACTAGAATGAAGTTTTGATGAGTAAAAAATACAATAATTCTTCACGTTCCACTTCTTGAGATCTTCCTTTAGCATCTTAAGCTTTTTCTCCATCCTTAAAGACAGATCTCTATCGACCATGTAGCTTGACCACCATCTGTTAAGTGGATCCTTAAATCCCTCAGTATGTAACCACATGTTTTCAAAAGGAAACGAGAATTTCTTATTGGAACTAAAACCGCATATAAGGAAGATAAAAGGTATTGTTTGAAGTGGTTCTCAGATGAAAATATTACTTTAATGTTTTGAAAGCCTCTCCAAGAGGTGGAAAAATGGAACATGTACATTCTGGACATGGAAACCTTTTCTCTACCACCTCTCCAAGTAAACAAAGAACCCTCCAAAAGCAGATTGATAAGGCTACTATTGTTAATAAAATCTCCACACTTAAACATATATTTGTTGAAACCTATACTTCCTTTCCACTAGCAACGACTCCTCAAACAATAAAATCTTCACCAATGAACCAAGAGAGATTTCGCCCATAAAAAGCAGTAAAGGTCCAACCAGAACATCTTTAGTAAATAGAAAAGAAATAGAGTGTGAAAACACTCCTTAACTACCTCGTGACACTGTATAACTCAGAAAATATGGCACACAAGTCATCGACGTCAGTGATATTTATTACTGGCATTCATGGGGTAGTTTCCGGTGTTTTGATCCTTCTTATGATGGTAGTCAGTTGCTCTATGTTTCGCTTTACAAACATCCAATACATGCCCTTAATACGCTTCCTAGGCTTACTTTTGTAAGCATCATTCAGAGCTTTCCTCTTTCTATTTTGTTGGTTTGGTTTACCTCCTCCACCACATTCGCCTTCATTCCCACGGTGGATTTAAACAACTTCTTGTCACTTTTACAGTTGTCCTCCTTGATCCTCAATCTCACCACAACATCCTCCATGCTCAGCTATTTTAGTTTGTGTTTCAAATAGCTTTTGAACTCCTTCAAGGACAATGATAATTTTTTGATGATGGTTGCAACTTAGAGTGGTTCATTGATGATCATTTCATCACTCCTCATATTGTTGATGATAATATGTACTTCCTTCCACCTAGTTGACCATGGTATTCTTGTCTTCCTTCTTGTACTTCAAAAATTTCTCGGTGATGACTTTTGTTTGTATTTCTTCTCCAATGCTTCCCACAACCCCTTAGATGTATTCAACGATGAATAGAATTTTTATAACGTATCTATAACCCATTCAAGATGTAATTCTAGGATAAGAAATTTTAGTGCATCCACGCCTCTTTCACCGATAATGTCTATGTTGTCTACTTGTTGATTGGAGTCCCGAGATAGTCTTCGTTCAATAAGTGAGTAGATTGGGAGTTGTAAGATAGAAAACTATCTTTTAATGCCAATGTTTAAAATCCTCCCCTTTGAACTTCCACTCAACATGAACAAACTTGATTGCAACTTACCCATTGATTTTGACTTTAGATAGGTAGTCGTAAAAGAACAATACTACATGAAATGTTTATATTAATACAGAGAATTATTACAAGTGACAACATTAAAATTAAAGAACAATTAAAGAGACTGGAAAGTTAAGTAAACAGATTGAGGCTTCTTGTAAGCAATGTCCTAAAGACAAATTCGCCCTCCATCGGTGCTAGGAGACTATGAGGATCGTCTCTGTAAGATACAATAATATAAAGTAACCTAAAAAATAAACAATAGAAGTTTGAACTTTGTTTGCCATAGGACATCCAAAATCAATAACATTTGCAATGGTGATAGTAACGTTAAAATCGTTCGTTAATACCAAATTTTTATCGAAGCTCTCCCATCTCTTTAGAATCTTAAAGCTCAGGATTAGGTCAGGGTCTCCTCCTACTCCGGGGGGAGGGCATTTAGCCACTATCACCGATAATAATGGTTAAAGAGGGTTATTTTGAAGCTCAGCATTTAGTCAGGGGCCCTTGTAGCTTAAGTTTGGAAGAGAACCCTAGCTCACCTGGTACTAATGGAATTTGAACAATCATTAATGAAGCAAAGGAACTTCAGTTTTAGGGGTTTAATGTCTTTAAAGCCCTAGATTCACGTCTTAATAAAGACTTTGATGGGACTATAAAGGTTAACATGCCTTCTCATTTACATTTAATGAGCAAGGAGAATGATGAAGTTAGGTGCAAACCACCTGGATCTCTGGGAAAGAGTAAGATTAAGGTTAATGTTGGAAAAACTAATACCCAACAGGTATTGCGTGAGGACTCCCAGTCAATCGTCGGTGACCAGGAGAAGATCTTCCCATTAACGGAGATATGTCAAAAATTAGTAAACGGTCACTGGCCAAGAGTGGTGCTCGATGGAGTGGCCGGAGCATTAATGAGAGCTCTTGTACGTTGGAAAATAATGATAAGGCCTCGGACAATGAGGACCACTCATGTGAAGCCACGTCCGTGAATGTACTAAAGTCTGAAATTGAGAGTGATGCAGGTAGCAAGCGAGTGGACAACATGGACAGCGAGGACCACTCAATTGATGCCACATCAACAAAGGTAATAAAAATCTTTCCCTTACCTGGCAGTGAAAGTGACATGGGAAGGACACTATTGGGTAGCATGTCATAGCCCATGCACGCTGACCAAATTAAAGGACAAAGGAAAGGACGTGGGGATAGAATTGTAAGAGAAGGGCTGTCCTCTTGTCTCTTCTATGCTTGGCATTAACCTCTACCCCCACCCCGTGAACACCAAAGTCAATGCCAAGGACAAGTAATCTTCATACTTTTCCCTTACAAACAAAATAGAAGCTTCTACCTTTCTTGAGTACAATAAGGCTGTAGAAGAACTTGAGCGTTATGCCTTTACACAAGGCTTTAGAAGGAACTGTGAAGTCACTCCACCTTCCTCTCCTTTGTCAAAAAGAAGGCCAATCCTCCTTTACTCGGGCACAATGCCGTGTATGAGAAGATTTGTAAAGCCTCTTCAGAACCTGCCAGAGCTGATAGAACCTGGGCTCAAAGAGTCAAACAGAGCCAGAAACAACGTCTCCATTTGGCATATGAGGAGACCACCAATTTTGGAATCAGAAAAGATCACAGTTATGCTTCTGGATGTGTGACTAGAGATAGCTTCACCAAATGGGACTCTTGCCTCGTGGGTTTCTTTATGGGAAAGACTCCTCCTTTGCACCTAGTTAAGAGACTTGCCCTATACTTCTTGAAAAATAGAGGCTTGGTGGACGTTTATGTGCGCAAAAACCTTTTCTATTTTCAGTTTCAATCAGATGAGGAAATGGAAATATTCATGGAGGATGGGCCCTGATATCTCCTTGGTAAACCTCTGGTACTTAAACCATGGCAACCAAATTTTATGTTTTCAAAGGAGAAGCTTGATACTATCACATTGTGGTTAAGTTCTAGAATGTACCAGGGAAAATTTGATCTGAAGAAGCCTATTGCAAATGCACTTGGGAAGCCTTTATATACTGACGCCTTGACTGTCAAAGGAGTTAAAAGAGATTTTTCAAAAATTTGTGTTGAAATCAAGGTCCAGACTAGAGTTAAGGAACATTTTAATATTGATTTGGGTATTGAGGGCTGGGAACCCATTTTATTTAAGGTGGATTATGAAGAATTACCTAAGAGGTGTCACAAGTGCTCCATGTTTGGACACGATTATGATTATATTCCTAACCCGAAGCCTAATCCACCCAACTTCCCCCTCATCTTCCCAACATGATTCCTAAGATGCCTCCATTATCCCTAGATCCCCCTCTGATCGCCCCCACTCCTAAATCAATCCCTGGATCCTCTACCCCACCCTAGTCTCCTCTTACTCCAACCTCTTTTGTGTTAGGGGTTATGCCCTCAAAGTATGTGTATTGACATTTTGACATAAAATTTAAAGAGAATTACATTTTTCTTATAATTGTTCTTTTAAATTATTGTTAAATAATTTATATAAATATCTAAAAAATTTATATTCATTAATGAGACTATGATCTTGTATTAGTACGGGAGGATTAAGATCATAGATAGCGAATAAAATTTGTCAACACCATAAAGTGAATAGACATCTTAGTGACGGTACTTTATATAATAAGATAATATATGACAGAACTGGTGTGATTAATGTCTTATTTAACGTGTTGTTTATCATAAAAATTTAATACACATCAATTCGATGAGCATATGTAGATCAGTTGGAATCATGAATAGTCGTGAACTCCTATGCATGTCTACTGGATCTTTTGATTCACTCCTTAAGGCCTGTTTACTAATCAGGCTAGTGACTTTTATTTTGGAGATATAGTGATGTAGATGACTAGGGATATGATCTTACAAGATTTGAAATCTATGCTTTCCTAATGGATCGTATATTAGTTCTCTTAATAATTAATTCTGGAACTGAATGGTTATTGAGCTCAAATTTATAATAAGATTATTGATTAGTCATTCACTAGTAGATTAATGGTACTTAAGGATCAAGAGGTAATTTGAAGGGTAAAATGGTAATTTTGATCAGTTCTAATTTACGTACCAATAATTGGAAGGCATAACTATATGAAATGATTATGTTAGTGGACTACATGAGAATACTCTGTAAATATATTTTATAATCTCTAAAAGTGTAATTTTATATTTATAGTGGAGTAATAATGGAATTAATAAATAAAATTATTTAATTAAAGAGTTTAATTAATAATCCGGTTTATTGGAGCTTAGGATTATAGGTCAATGGTCTCCAAGTCATCTTTATATTGCGTTGTCTAGAGTAAGAATATTTAAGGACATGAGAAAAGGACAGACTTGCAAAAAGAATTTTTATTTTGGGGCAAGTATAGTTATGAGATAATTATAGATTAATTAACTAAAAATTAATTTATTGAATGATTTATATATTTAAATATATATATAATTATATTTTTTAAATATAAAAAAATATCGATAAGTGAGACAGAATATCTAATTTGTAAAATTAGATAATTAAATTAATATTAGATAATAATTTAAATCAACTAAATCTGTTATTTGTGAAATAAAATATAAGTTAGTTGATATAGATAATCATATATAGTAATTTTGAATTAACTAATATCTAGTTAATGATCTGATTAAAATAAATATTTAATTCTCAGCAATTACCACATTTCAATCACTGATAGAGTATCATAAATTGACATGGACTACTATGGTGCCACGTGGCACTGCAGTACACATGATACTACAGTGGTACCGTGAGGCACTGTGCTGGCTCACACCACACTACAGTGCTATGCGACATTACAGTTGTGTACAATTGCAGTGGGTCCCACTAAAATTGATAATTTTATAATTAAATATTATTTTAATTTATCTCTAAAAATCTGATATGCCATTATCTAGAATATATACATATATTATTCTAATAGCCTAAGTAGTTGAAAGAAGATGAGAGAATTAGTTGATCAGATTATCAGTTCGTCAATCAAGAGTTGACTTGAGAACACGATTGGTGTTAGAGAGATTTTCTTCTGTGATTAAATGTTAATCAAATCTCTAAAAGAATAATCATCACGTTCTTTTAGAGAATCGTCTCTATAATACACTCTTTAGGGAGTGAATATTTCAGGATATAAGAAAATGACTGATTTACAAAAAAAATTTTTATTACATAATTATGAGATAATTATGTGTGATTGATTAATTAAAAATTCATTAATTGAATTTTTTGTATATTTAAATATAATCCAGTACTACTTCATAAGATAATGGAAACCCCAGTGCAACGTTGTAGTGGAAGGATTGTAAGACAACGAGTTCGCTACAAACTAGAGGCACATGTCCTAGTGTCAAACACTAAAAACGACGATCCATTATCTTATGAAGTAGTACTGGATGATCCTGAAAAGGAGAAATGACAAGATGCCATGAACCAAGAAATGGAATCTATGTATTCCAATTCCATCTGGAAACTTGTAGATCCACCTGAAGATGTCAGTTCCATTGGATGTACATGGATCTTCAAGAAGAAAAGAGGTACATATTAGAATGTAGATACTTTCAAGGCACGGTTAGTAGCCAATGGCTATACACAAAGAGAGTGAGTCGATCATGAAAATACATTCGCACCCTTTTGTCCATAGCCGCTAGTTTTGACTATGAGATATGGAAAATGAACGTCAAGATAGCTTTTCTGAATGAGTCTCTTGAAGAAAGTATCTATATAATGGAACCAGAAGGGTTCGTACGAAATGGGCAAGATAAGAAAATATGCATGTTGCTTAAATCCATTTATAGATTAAAGCAAGCATCTAGATCTTAGAATCTTACCTTCTATGAGATTATAAAGTCTTATGGTTTCGAGTAAAATGTTGACAAAACCTGTGTTTATAAATACACAAAAAATAAGATGGTGGTTTTCTTAGTTCTTTATGTTGATGATATTCTACTCATTGGGAATAATGTAGAAACTTTGTCAAAGGTAAAGAACTGGTTAGCTGAGAAATTTCAAATGAAAGAGTTGGGAGAAGCGAGCTATGTTCTAGGCATCCAAATCCAAAAAGATAAAAAGAACAAGTTTTTGACACTTTTTCAGGCATCTTATATTGATAAGGTGCTGGAGAGATTCTCTATAGAGAATTCCAAGAAAGGTCAACAGCTGACCAGACATGAAATTATCCTTTACAAGGAACAATGTCCTAAGACACCTTTGGAGGAAGAGGATATGAGAAAGGTTTCCTACGCTTAAGCAGTTAGAAGTCTCATGTATGCCATGTTGTGTATTATGCAATGAGAATTGTCAGTTGTTATCAATCGAATCCATGTTTGGAACACTGGATTGCAGTAAAGCACATTCTCAAGTATCTTAGGAGAATGAGAAACTATATGCTTGTTTATTCAAGTGGAGACCTGAACCCCACTGTATATATTGATTCTGATTTTCAATCAGACAGAGACAGTCAAAAGTCAACATCTGGATAAGTATTCCCCCTAGGTGGATGAGCTGTAGTCTGGAGAAGTATTAAACAATCCAGCATTATAGATTCCACTATAGAAGATGAATATATAGCTGCTTGTGAAGCTGCGAAAGAGGCGGTATGGCTTAGAAAGATCTATTCTGATCTGGAAGTAGTTTCAAATATGAACAAGTCACTGATCATGTACTGTGATAACAATGGGACGGTAACAAATTCTAAGGAACCGAGGAGTCACAAGAGGGGAAGGCACATAGAGAGGAAATATCATCTCGTAAGAGAAATCGTGCATCGAGGGGATGTGACTATTATGAAGATAACATTGGAACAGAACTTGGTTGATCCTTTTACAAAGACACTTCTTGCGAAGTCATTTGAGGGTCACATGCCTAACATGAGATTCAGAGAGATGCAACATTTACTTTAGGGAAAATGGGAGATTGTTGGGGGTTATGCCCTCAAAACATGTGTATTGACATTTTGATATGAAATTTAAAGAGGATTACATTTTTCTTATAATTGTTCTTTTAAATTATTGTTGAATAATTTATATAAATATCTAAAAATTCTATATTCATTAATGAGACTATTATCTTGTATTAGTATGAGAGGATTAAGATCATAGATAATGAATAAAATTGTCAGCAACACATTAAAATATAAAATTTTTAATAAATGGTTGCTCGTACGGTTCACTAAGCATTATAAATGCGTGTGATCTAGATCCAGATCATTGATGTGGATAGACATCTTAGTGAATGTACTTTATATAATAATATTATATATGACAGGACCGATGTAAATTAATATCTTTATTAACGTACCGTTTATCCTAAAGATTTAATACACATCAATTTGATGATCATATGAAGATCAGTCTCAATCTTGAATAGTCATGAACTCCTATACATGTCTACTGGATCTTTTAATTCACTCGTTAAGGTCTGTTTGCTAACCAGGCTAGTGACTTTTATTTTAGAGATTCAATGATATGGATGGATGGAGACATGATCTTACAAGATTTAGAATCTAGCTTTCCTAACGAATCATATATTAGTTCATTTAAGCGTTAATTCTGAAACTGAATGGTTATTGAGCTTAAATTTATAATAAAATTATAAATTAGTCATTCATTAGTGGATTAATAGTACTCAATGATCAAAGTTAATTAAAAGGGTAAAATGATAATTTTGACCCGTTCTAATTTACGAACCAATAATTGGAGGATAAAACTACATGAAATGATTATGACAATGGACTACATGAGAATACTCGATAAATACATTCTATAATCTCTAAGAGTGCAATTCCATATTTATAGTGGAGTAATAATAGAATTAATAAATAAGATTATTTAATTAAAGAGTTTAATTAATAATCTGGTTTATTGGAGCTTAAGATTATAGGTCAATGGTCCCCAAGTCACCTCTATATTACACTGTCTAGGGTGTGAATATTTCAGGACATGAGAAAAGGACAGACTTGCAAAAAGAATTTTTATTTTGGGGCAAGTATAGTTATGAGATAATTATAGATAAATTAATTAAAAATTACTTAATTGAATGATTTATATATTTAAATATAATTTTTGGAAATTATATATATATATATATATTAATTATCGATAAGTGAGACAGAATATCTAATTTGTGAAGTTAGATAATTAAATTAGTATTAGATAATAATTTAAATCAACTAAATCTGTTATTTGTGAAATAAAATATAAGTTAGTTGATAGAGATAATCAGACATAGTAATTTTGAATTAACTAATATCTAGATAATTATATGATTAAAATAAATATTTAATTCTTAGCAATTGCCACGTGTCAATCATTGATAGGGTATCAGAAATTGACATGGACTACTATGGTGTCACGTGGCACTGCAGTACACATGGCACTACAGTGGTACCATGAGTTACTATGCTGGCTCACGCCACACTGCAGTGCTATGCGACACTACAGTTGTGTACAATTGCAGTGCGTCCCACTGGAATTGATAATTTTACAATTAAATATTATTTTAATTTATCCCTAAAAATCTGATACGCCATTACCTAGAATATATACATATATTATTCTAATAGCCTAAGTAGTTGAAAGAAGAAAGAAGAGGAGAGAATTAGTTGATCAGATTATCTGTTCGTCAATCAAGAGTTGACCTGAGTTGGTGTCAGAGAGATTTTATTTTGTGATTAAATGTAATCAAATCTCTAAAATAATAATCATCACGTTCTTTTAGAGAATCGTCTCACTAAAGTCATTTTCAGTAAATCTCTAGATCTCATGTGTTGAGAATATCTAGAGACAGAAAAAGTGTCTTGTAATATTCTATGTGCCCACACATGTCCTAGTGCATTGAGGATTGACTCGGAAGATTTTGGTGTGGATCTCGGAGTCTACTGATCGTTGGAACGATTTCATGGATTGGAGGATCGATTGGTTTTTGCAAGGACACTTGATATAGACTATAAGAGGTATATAATTCATAACCTTGTATATTGTAGATTTAACTTATAAATATATAATAGATCTTGACTGATTGAAAAAGAGTTTTCAATAAAAAAATTTATTTAGTTATTGAGGCGTTGCGTAAGTTTTGTTTTATTAAAGAGATACGTTTTTATTAAAAGTTTAATTTCTTAAAAGGTCACGTGATGAGGATCCGGTTGCGCAAGCTCAAACGACATGGAGTATGACATGGATTATGGCAGCCTACATGGAGCATGGTGTGTCGTCCGACATGGCAGCCGACATGGAGCATGTCGTGGAGTATGATGAGCATCCGATTACACAAGCTCAAAAGGCGTGGAGCATGATGTGGATTATGGTAGCCTACATGAATAATGGTGTGAAGTCTAACATGGGAGCCCACATAGATATGGCGTGACATCCTACATGGCATTCCACATGTAGCATGATGTGGCGTTCAATATAACAGTTCACATGTAGCATGGCATGACATTTTAAATGATGACAAGGAAGCAAGACACATTGACAATCTTAACCTAGAAATGGACATCCAATAGGAGTCTTTTGGGTGGATTACAAGTTACTTATTTATTATAATTAATATTTTTTTATCTCTTAAATTTAGTTTAGGTTATTTAAATGCTTTAGGACTCTTTAGACTTCTAGTTTTTCAATTTAAGCATGGTTTCACAATGTATTAAACAACTTGGATGAATATAATTTCTTTGTGAGAGTTTTCTCTTTGGTTCTTCTTAGAACTTTTTAGACTTATCAAGAGTATTTTTATGGCATCTAAAACCTAGACTTATTACTCACTTTTCCTTCTTCTTCTTGAGTGTGGCATCTAAACCATACCTTTGGTCCTTTTTAAATCATCAATTTGGGTCTTAGGTCTTATACCTAAGGTTCCTTTTGAATCATAGAAAATGGGTTGAGGTTTCTTCTTCTTTGAAAATGATCATTGGGTTCTTAAACTATCATTGTTATTGGGTTCTTAGGACAGGTCGCCTAGTAGGTTCGTATCATCACGTGCCTCCACGCTTCCATCGTGCATGTGCCGCGGCGACCAACATTCTAAAGAGCCTTGGACTGTGGTCCCCTCTAGAAAAGCCAGGAAAAAGAATACCAATCTTGACTTGGCTATTATTCCTAGTTTGGATGAGGGTGAGATCTATTCACCCTAGCCATTCTAAATCATTTCAGGCACCTGTCAATGAAGTAATTACAGACTTATCTCCTTCTACACCGTCAACCCCTCCCTTCATTAAATCTAATGGTTCTGGGAAGAAGAAAAAGAAGAAAGGGAGAAACCTTACCCCTCATCCTGCTAAAATAGGTGAGACCTTTGTGAAGACTAGTGGAGGTACTCACTCATGACTATGTTTAATATAGCTGCATGGAATATGATGGGACTTAATGGCTCCCTCAAACAAGCGGATGTAAGAAAATTGTGTAGGGATTTCAACCTCTCTGTTTGTTATGTGGTTGATACCAATGTTAAAGCCACAAATTTTCAGAATTTTGCTTATGACATCTTTCCCATTTGCTATGATAAGGCCTAAGGGGGTCTGGGACTTAAGGATTTGGTTGTAAAGGTGGCAGTGGCTAAGCATTTGTGGTTCTTGGTATTGGTTTCTAAGCATTCTCTGTGGAAGAATTGGTGTCAAGTTTACCTAATTAGAAAGAGCTCCATATTTATTACCCATGTTCCAGCTAACTCATCTTGGGTCTAGAGGAAGTTACTTAAGCTTAGGAATAAGTTCTTATATTTCTGTTCTATGTGTATTGGGGATGGAGCCTCAGTAAACCCTCTTACGGATAACCGGCATCGCTTGGGCCCCCTCCTTCCAAAGCTTGGACAGAGGTTCATAACATGTACAAGATGGAATTTTGAATCCAAGGTGAGTGAGATCATAGTGGATGGCTAATGGTGCTGGACTCCAATCTGCTCAAAGGCACTCATGGAAATCAAAGATGTTCCCACCCCCCCTCAACCACATTAGTGCCAGTAGTCCATGACCATTTATCTCCCCATAGAGACCCTGTGATATGGTCCTAACTCATTTGGTTCTCCCTCTACATTCTAAGGTGCAACTCTTGGTTAGCCCTTTTGAACAAGATAACCACTAGAGATAAAGTTTCTCAATGGGGCTCATATTTAGTTATAAGCTTGGATTGTGTGTTCTGCGTAGGGCATTCTGAGACAGACCGGCACTTGTTTGTTGAGTGTATATTTGCCAAAGTAGTATGGGAAGAACTCATGGCCAAATGTGATCTAACATGCCTTGCCATTAACTGGAATCAACTAATTTCTTGGCTACTAGTTAAATCTAGGGATAGAACCTTTCTGGGGGCCATCCTAAGAGTTGCCTTCTCTTATTTCATATATCATTTGGAAGGAAAAAAAAACTCTAGGATTTTCTGTGGTAAAATTCCAGACAAGGTGGTGCTTATCAAGATGATCTCCCAGAATGTTAACTTCAGACTGTGGAGTGTTAGAGGTTTTTGTATGTCTGAGCTTAATTCTGCATTAGTTGAAAGATAGAAGCTCAATCCTCAAATATTTTGTGAAAGATAGAGAGCTCAATCCTCAACTCCCCCCTCCACCCCTTCCACTACACGCACCTTTAATTTTCTCCATCTCCCCCTCATTCTGTCTGATGTAGCTGTATACATGTAAATGTAGTGTCTGATCTCTAAACGCCCGACATACGCTTGTTTCCTTGTTTTTTCTCTAATCTACATGGGCATACATTTTTGGAAGGACTACATGCATGAAAATGATGATACCTTGGTGACTTTGATGATGTGTGACCTTTGATGTATTTAACTTTATTATCATCACATGGAATTGTTTGATATAGATGTTTGTTATTTTGTTCTGTTCAGATTTGATCTAATGATGTAAAGCCATCATGCATCTAATCTTACTTCTTCTCTATTTTCTCTTCTTCTTCTTCACAAAATTAAATATACTCAATCATCTCTTCTTAATGCACTTATCAAATCCACCACAGTCTCCATATTTGCTTCCTTTTCATCTTGCTTCTTCTCAAATTTATCTTCTTCTTCTTCATAAAATTAGATACGTAATAATCTCTTTTTTCCTTCTCAATGCACTTATCGAATCCACCATAGTCTCCATTTTACTTCCTCTTCATCTTGCTTCTTCTCTATTTTCTCTTCTTCTTCATCAAAGAAGCTTGTTGCCTAAGTGGAAAATTATGCTTCTTTTTTTTCTTCTCCTTCCTCTTCTTCAGTGAGACCATGTGATTCTTCAACAATATGGAGACATGTTCTTCTTCTTCAGCGAGACCCATATTTCTTCTTCTTCTTCACTGAGACAAACCCATTCTTCTTCTTATTCTTCAACAAGACACACCCGGGTATCCATTCCTCTATTTTTTGGATATAGAAAATGACTCATGTAGTTACCTGGTTACTTACTGGCAAAATAAAAATAACTGCCGGAAGGGTTCAAGTAGTCATAAACAACTATTTGATGAGTTCAAGTAGTCATAAATAACTACTTGAAGGGTTCAAGTAGTCATAAACAACTATTTGAACTCTTCAAGTAATCACCCTAGTGTCTGGGTTGCTGACTGATAGGGAAAAATAACTACTTGAAGGGTTCAGTAGTCATAAAAAATTACTTGACCTTTCAAGTAGTCGTATGATCTCTAGGTTTCTGACTGACAGAAAAAAATAACGACTTGAAGGATTCAAGTGACATAAACAAATACTTGAAACCTTCAAGTAATAATATCCCTTAGGGGTATTGTGGGTTAGGGACATGCATCTGGAAGGGATATGCATTGAAAATGAAAATAAACAATTTATTTGATTTGATTTTATGGGTCAGAGATATACAATTCTTAATTTTGAGAAATGAGTATATATTTTTAAATGAAACTTTTAAAAGTATATTATTACAAATAATCCGAGTGGTATCTAGTTTGTGATTACTAAAACTCAAATATTGATGCATCTAAAGAATAACAAAAATTAGTAATTATGCTAAAAATATTACATTTTACGAAGACTTCTACAGATAAAATATGAGGGAAAATTAACTGTTCCATTATTATTTTCTACTTTGTTGCTACTGGAAATATACATACATGCGGGGTTTCAAACGGCCCAGCTCGCTTTAAGAAAAGTACAAGATCACTAGATGAAAATAACAAGATTAATAGACTGAGAGCAGCAACATCCAGCGGCAGCAGCCAGCACACAGATATACTCTTTGTGAGCCTTTTCCCACCCTAGCAAGAATACGGAGTGGGCACAGCTAGAAGAGGAAACATTCGGTGTAAATTTATGCCAGGGGCTACACTCATGTCCAAATATTCTCCTTTCACACCATCAGGCAATTCCCAATCGAAGTCATGTACTAGTTTTGCTAAGGCAAGCTCCATAACGGCAGCAGCAAATTGAACCCCAGGACAACCTCTTCGTCCAGCTCCGAATGGGATGTATTGGAAGTCATGTCCTTTGTAATCAATTTCACTATTTAAGAATCTTTCAGGTTTAAACTCATCTGGTTCTTCCCAAAATTCTGGGTCTCTTCCTATAGCCCATGCATTGATTAAAACTTGTGTTTTTGCTGGGATATGGTAGCCTTTTATTTTGATTTCTTGTGTTGATTCCCGAGGTAGTAATAAGGGAATAGGAGGATGTAAACGTAGACTTTCTTTGATTACCGCTTTCATGTAATGCATACTTTCCAAATTATTCTCAGTTATATGGGTTTTGCCACGTCCAACTATTCCTCTCACCTCATTCTGCAGTTTTTTCATTACCATTGGATTTTTTATCAGCTCCGACATTGCCCACACCAGTAATTTGAATGTAGTGCCTGTTCCACCAGCAAAGATGTCCTAAACAAAGATAAGAGAGTGTGATTATTTATTGAGGAGACTTGGAAATATAAGGTTTCTTTGTCTAATTCAATGGTCCTACGATACCGTGACTAGTGCTACATCCGGGATTGATCCATCACTCTAAATCATTACTGTCATGCGTGGAACTAGACGTACCTTAAGGTGGCACCCCCTGAGTTTTTGGTATTACACCAACATATACTTATTGAATGAAATAATTAAATGGCATCTAAAGCGAAATTCTGAACTCCGGCCTCATTGGCTCATATCCTATGGTAGAATTTAAAATAAAAATCCAAACAAATAAATATTGTTTTTTTTACTAAGATCCCATAGTAATCTCAGCAGTGAATGTTGGAAAATTGGGTAGTAGACAAAATGGAGGATGCGTTTGTTAGAGGCTCTTTGATTTATAATGACTAAGAGAATTGCTCAGAAATAGTAAAAATCCAATAATAAATGATCTGCACGTTTTGGAAAAACAAAAGTTCCCAAGTTTGGTTTGATTAAGCTAACATATAAAGATAAACAATCAATTTTTTCAATCGCTAATTTCACAGACACACACATACACACACACACACACACACACACACACACACACACACACACACACACACACACACACACATATACACACACATACACATATATATAGTGTATCTCAATTATCAACAGTGGTACCTATGCATAAACGTTAAGTTTAAAAAGATTAAATTTGTACACTCCTCAGAATATAAATTATGGTTTCGCCTCTAATCTCTACATGGGTTCTACATGGGGGCGACTCAATAGTAGATCAACCCCGTTATCAATATTGTTTTGATATGGCAGAAAAACTCCTCATTTAAACATGTCATGTAGAATTAATGGTTTCAAGAAAAGGAAAAGAAAAAGTTATATAGATTAAACCCTTGATGTCTGAACTAGGATGTGGATCTTACCAAGATTAAACCCTTGATACTAAGCATATCAAGAGGAATGGTGGTCAAGTTTTCTCTTTGTATCCGAAGCAAAACATGGACAAAATCCTCGTGATCCAAATCAATAACATCAGCACTATTTTCTGTGTTGTCATTCTGAATATGCTCTTGAATTACTCTGTTGAAAAAATCATCAAAATCTTTTGCGACTTTCTCTGCTTTAGCAGCCGAACCATTGATTTTATCCACCCAAACAAGCCAAGGCATATAGTCTCCGAAACTGAAAACACCCATTAACTCGAATAGGTCTGCTAGAAGCTTCTTGAATTTATCCCCATCGTCTCCTACACCATACTTCATCCCTAATGCTGCCCTGCATATCACATCATTGGTAAGCCTCATGATAATCTCACTCAAATTCACGGATGAATTAGGAGAAGAAGATCTAAGCTGTTTGATCTTCCCAACCATTAAGCTAACTTCCTCTTCTCTGATTGCCTGAAATGATTGAACCCTTCTGTTGCTCAAAAGATGCAAAACACATATGCTTTTCATTTGCCTCCAATACTCTCCGTAAGGGGCGGTGGCCATGTCTTTGCAATTGTAATGAAGTTTATCCAAGAGGCTCATCTTGGGTCGGTTTGCGAAGATGATGTCGTGGGTTTTCATAATTTCACCAGCAGCATCAGGTGAGGAGACAACAAGCACAGGCTTGCTCCCAAAGTGAAGCAACATTACAGGGCCATAGCGCCGAGCTAAGTCTCGTAGTCCCATATGGGGATTCAACCCAAGTTGGTGTAAGTTCCCAATAAGCGGACGCTTTGATGGAGAAGGTGGAAGATTCTTTTTTAAATATTGTTGTGAAAACCACCATTTCAGGAGGAATATAACGAAGATGGCATAAAGTGTGTAGGAGTAGGGATGGAACAGCAACAAAGTTGGACTCTCTGTTTGTGTTATCGTTTGCAACAGAGCAGTCGACATAATTTCTCTCTGTTGTGTTCGCTATGTGTTTTGGTTCCTCCAGGATTATGGAGATGAGTGGCTACTAAACCAATGGTTTTAAATAATTGTGGCACCGTAACAAATTTTGTCCCATCTATTTTAAGGGAAGTTCCACTTAAGAGTACTCTAATGGTGTATCAAGCTTTGAACCAGTATCTAATCATGACCACACATTTCCGAAGTCACTTTTCTATTTAGTTTTATATATTTTGTATTATTGTATATATTTTCGTCTTTTAATGTTTTTATTTTGTAGACTAAGCTATTGTCTATTTTATAAGTGAAAGTTTACAAAATTATGTCATCCCAGAATTAATTCTAATTATAATATAGATAAACGAAAATTATGTCATCTGAAAATTATTTGATATACTCGAAGATATCTCTATTAATAATTATCTAGTAGAAAATGATATTATAGATAGAAAGAAAAAATCACAACTCAATCATTTGATTTAGATATTATACACACAACACGCGCACGCACTAATATATATATAATGTTAATTGAGTATTCAATATGTCATGTTTTCATTTTAGTTCATATGTTATTTTTTCTGTAATATTTTAATTATCTAGATTAGAAGATGAGAACTTGATTAAAATCATGTTAAAAGTTTAATGACTAAATTGAGTTAAAAAGTTCAAGAGCCAAAATAAAAAATGTTTCATAGTTCAGGAATCAAAAACATATTTTAACCTAAATATTCGCAGATATCGTATGGTGAAACGTAAATGCAAATTGGCAAAAACTTATAAAATGAAATGATTTCTTTATTACACCTAAAACTTAATGAGTCACTAAGCTCAAGTAAAACAAATACGTTGTCGCTTATGTGAACTTTATTTGAGTTGACTTTGAGGCAATTACAACTCTGCCAGTAATTTGAAATTAGGGGTTGAAGTATATGAGGGCTGTTTTAGTCTTTTTGCATCATGTAACTTTACGTGGGAGTTGGACGTTAATATATTCATGTATTATTGTTTGTTGCCAATGAAAGACAGACAAATTAAACAAAACAAAATACCGAAAACAAGAAGGAATCATAATATTACAGTAAGAATTCAATTCACGGAACCGGAAAGAGATTCCAAAAACAATGTGGAACTATAAAATAAGTTTCGAAGCCATTGTTAGGTACAAGGTTATGAGACATATAGTGAAAGAAAATTGCAAAAAGGACAGTTAGAAGGGTTCCGTTTAAAAATGGCCCGGAATTTTTCATATTGCATAAATGGCCAAAAGCGTAATAATTTTATATTATATATCAGGTGACGTTTGAAACTTAATTAATAAGTTGTATGCATTTGTGATGGTTCATTGACTGCTAATGATACAAAAAATAAGTAATCAATCAACCAATATGAGTAATGGGATATTTAATACAAGTAAATAGACATATACATCAATGACGTATTTGCAGTTTTTTCCTACCACATTTTAATTATTTTTATTCTCGAGATATTTGTAAAACAGGCTTTGGTTTTAGTCATTTTTGTAGTTCTCACAGACATCTATAATAACTTGAGAAATTATATTTGCACCCAATAAATCTCTCTATACACCACCAATTTAATTAGTTTTTTTATATATTTTTTAATTTATCTTTAGATGAAATTACAACAAAACAGAGAGACAACAAATGAAAATTATAAGGTATTTCATTAAATCACGGGACATGGATCCTCTCTTCTTGTCTTTTTCTCTTCCTGCATTTTCTTGGCTTTTTCTCACAACCATCCATCACTATAATAAACATTCAACGGTTATTATTTTCATTCCATGTAATTAAAATTATGTCATCTCAATCTTATATGTATTTTCAAATCATCAACCTTAATTATTTATTGTACATATTATCTTTTCACAACATATAATATACCTGGTAATAAAAAAAAAAGAGAAGCTTTCATATTTTAAGTGATTTTATTAGCTTTTTTTCTTTCCAAGCGTATAGGTAAATTCTGAAATGAGAATCGATAAATTTAGAAGAGTTACGGTCTGATTTTTTTGGGATAACATGTTGGGTTCTTAAGAATTAAGAGACTGATTTAAAGTGTTTATACAATTAGACTACAATAAGTTAACATAAAACTTTTTTTGTTTTTATCTTATCGTTTGTTTTGAAGTGTGAAGCTTTGTAAATAGATGATTATTTATTAGATACCTCTTAAATTTTATTTATTTAATTAAAAAGATAATAATGTGGTATCATAACATGCTTAGTTATGTTCTTAAAACTTGATACTTGAGAATAAAAGGTAAATTTTTATGACGTGAAATGATGACAATCGATGGATATGCACTACAACGATTTCACTTTTCGACGACACACATTAAAAAAGAGACAGGTTGGGGAACTAAGACCCTGTCGTTTTACATAATATGAAACATGAATTAAGACAACGAGGTCTTGTGACCCCATCATTTTGTACTAAATTAAAGAAAAAAATGACGGCATCTAGTGACCCCGCCATAAGTGAGACAGTGAAAAACACAACAGGGTCTCGAGACCTCATTGTTTTGTTCTTTAATTAGAACAATAAGGCGGGGTCTTGAGACCCCATCATTTTATTAGCGACACGCACGATGGGGTTTCGATACCCGTCGTGCTTGGTGACTTTATATATGAAAACCCTAGAAATTTTTAATTCATCTTCTCCCCTACCCCATACCCGAAGCTGCTACCCCCACCATCTTTGTCTTCTAGCGCCACGTTTCTTGCCTCTTTCCACCGACGTATTCTTGCATCCACCATCGTCTCCTCTCTACCACTGTCGTCTTTATTATTTTCAATTCATGTCTACCCTCAGCCGTGCGCCACTTCTGCCATTGTTCGGTATTATGGCAGTGTTGCTTTAATTTCTTCTTTCTTTATTATTTTTGCCCGACTTTGATAATTTTGCAACATTATTTCTGCCATTGTCTTCTTTCTCTATGTTAGTTCACCCCCCGGGCCATAATCTTAGTTGGTAGAATGGTTGTCATTGATGCATTTGTGCATTGTTTGATATTTTTATCATATTATTTCTGCCATTGTTTGATACTTTTTCCATGATCTCTGCATTATTTTATCCCCCACGACTTTGTTTACTTAAATTTGTTTGGTTACATGAATTGACTATGAACTTAAGAAATTTAATGAGTTTTCTTGGGATTTTGTGACTACACAATATTTTTGCTACTACTTATATGAATTTCCTTTTGAGTTATATGAAATAACTGTTAACTTGATGATCAATATTTCATACTGTAGGTGGACCTTTGATTAACTCATTCATTCAACTTTACCCTATTGGGGTTATGTAGTATATTATTTTACTCTTTTCTTCCTTTCTCATGTGTACTTGAGTGAATAATTAGTATATTATGCATTTTGTAACTTGTAGATATGGATCGAGAAGACTCGAGTGATGATAATTTGATTATCGATAACTTAGATAGATTGAATATTGATAATAATACTAGTACGACAAAAAGAATAGTGAAAAGAGGGCCGACTTACCTCACTTCCTTGAAAACTAATACAATGAACTTTGAAAAAAAGGTTATCACAACAAATATTAAGGGACAACATGTAGGCGAGAACGTTCCCAAATTTAAAAGTTATATAGGAAGTTGTGCACGTTCAATTATTGTAATAACTTACAAGGATTGGGACCACCATATTTTAAAAGAGCTGAAAGTGAAGGTGCACAAAGCTATTGAGGTATTTGCACGTTTTAATAAATTATTTTTAGTTGTTATTCGCGATTCCAAGCTTATTTAATCTTTATTAATTACTTTTGGTGTAGACTCAATATGTGATAGATCTAGCACTCAAGGCGAATATCTTAATGAATGTTGGTGAACTATGGCATAAATTTAAGTCAAGCCTCAGTCAAAAATTTATTTTCCCTTATTTGGATGACCCTGAAAAATTAAGGCAACGACCTATCAAATATAACTGCATCGAGTAACTACATTGGGATGAGTTTGTGAAATCTCATCTTACTCCTGATTTTTTTGGTAAAATTCTTTACTTTGCATTTTAGTTTCACGTTCATTTTTTTAACTATAAATTTTGACATAGTTACTATTAATTGTTCAACTGCAGAAACTAAGGGACAAAAAATAATTATGCAAAAAATAAATATAACCATAAAATCTCTCGTATGAGATTTGCAAAAGTAGAGAAAATGCTAGTAAGGATTATTAAACCTCTTCAAAACTTAATATTTATTTACAAATTACTATGTCTTTACTACTAACCGTTATGACAGCAAAAAGAAAAAAAGGTACTAACAAGCCAATAGGTCAGACAACGTTGTGAAAGTTCACCCGTAAGGATAAAAAAAGAAGACGGTTACTACAAAAATGATTTTTAACGCTATAAGGGACTTCACTACTACAAAATTATGCAAGTATTGTATCATTAAATTCCATGTAAATCTATCATGAACACTTCCCGATCAAAAGCAACACGCAACCTGAGGTTCACTGACATTCTCCGTGTCGTCCGTCGCTCGTCGACACTCACCACTACCAGTTGCCATGCGCTGTTTGCCGCATTGTCACTAGGGTTTAAGGAAACCCTAGGGGGTGGCACTAGGGTTTACGAAATCTTAGGGTCTTGGAAACCCCAGCGCGTCTAAGCCCAAAAATTAAATTAATTTAATTTGATAATTTTTCAACACTGATTAATTAGTATTTATTTGTAAGTTATTTTTAAAATAAATTAATTGATTAATTTACTTGGTAATTATTTATCAAAGCAAAACTTGTTGAAAAATTAATTTTAATTAAAATTTGAATTTTAAAAAAATGAGATTAGATCTTGGTAAAGGATTACATGGAAGTGGGACATCCTAAAGGAGAAGGAGATAATTACATACGCTATGAAGACTAACATTTAAATTATTATAATTAATTATTATTCTTTTTATGGGTTGTAATTAGAAATGAGCCATAAATATGTTAGTTTTGAATGTATGATTTATTATAATCTCAAATCCTCATAAATCATGCCATATAGGAATAGAGATATGCCAATATCAAATTACCATGTAACATGTACATGCATCATTGTAGCTTACATTTATAATGAGTAATAATTTTAAATACAATGTGAATTTTATATAAAAATATAAATTTTAAATTTTATAAAAATTTATAATTTTTAAAAATTTATAAAGAGTTATGTTTTAAAAAGAAAAGAAAAATCTAATTTTTCCAAAAACTAAGTCGGATGGTCGTTTACGTTAAAACCTTTACAAGGTCCACAACGCAAACTTGATTATGATGTGGTTTAAAGCCGCCCTAGCAGTCCTCTATTCAGTGAGAGAAACTTAAGAATCGTGTGCTTTGAGTCATCGAGTTGCTTGCGAAGCTAAAGCTTGTAAATGAAGTGGTGAGGTGCGACCGTCCCTAGATAGACCGTTAGTTCATAGCAACCTTTAAAGTCGATGTGTTGGTTAAACACCTAGACTGAAGCACATTGAAATCTCTCATGGGAGCTAGTCAAATTGGCTAAGGTGACCAAAATGAATGGTGATTGGTTGAGCTAGATGTAGTACATCTTGAGAAGTGTTAACCAAACGAGAAGAGTCTCGATGCGATATGAGATAGTTCGGGTGTTGTCCCTAGATGAGACAAGCTATCATTGTTGATCGTAACATCATGGAAAAAGTATATTTTTATCAGATTTTAAATATTTAAGTATTTGCATCACACATCATACTTTCTTAAATGATTAAATATTTATTTTACACCGCTTTATTTATTTTTTAATAATCATGTCATTATCCCCCTCTCTCAACAATTTTGAATAAAAATAAATTCATTGGTGAAAATTTGAGTCATCGAGTTGCTTGCGAAGCTAAAGCTTGTAAAGGAAGTGGTGAGGTGCGACCGTCCCTAGATAGACCGTTAGATCATAGCAACCTTTAAAGTCGATGTGTTGGTTAAACACCTAGACTGAAGCACATTGAAATCTCTCATGGGAGCTAGTCAAATTGGCTAAGGTGACCAAAATGAATGGTGATTGGTTGAGCTAGATGTAGTACATCTTGAGAAGTGTTAACCAAATGAGAAGAGTCTCGATGCGATATGAGGTAGCTCGGGCGTTGTCCTTAGATGAGATAAGCTATCATTGTTGATCGTAACATCATGGAAGAAGTATGTTTTTATCAGATTTTTAAATATTTAAGTATTTGCATCACGCATCATACTTTCTTAAATGATTAAATATTTATTTTACACCGCTTATTTTTTTTTTAATAATCATGTCATTATCTCCCTCTCTCAACAAACTTGAATAAAAACAAATTCATTGGTGAAAATTATGTGTATTGAAATGTAATCTTGATATCGTATTGACGATAGAAAAGCACAAGTTCATGCTTACCACCCCTTGTCCCCTTGAGCCTATTGATGAATCGAATTAAGAGGAAAATGATGCATATGCTTCTTGGTTGTGTTCAAATGAGATCGCCATATGTTACATCTTAGCATCGGTTAGCAATATGTTGCAACAAAACATCAAAACGTGGAGACCGCCGCTGATATGATGTTGAACATCACCAAAATGTTTGGGGATCAGGGTTGTCAAGCCAAATAAGCTACTATATGAAATTTCATGAACTATCAGATGAAATCTAAAACTCCTATCAGAGAACATATGATGTTGATCATTAGTTATTTGACTGAGATGGAGATTATGAGAGTTAAGGTTGATGGTGGGACGCAAGTTGATATGATACTTGAGACCTGCAAGACACTTAATTATTCATTGAATAAGTTTAGGTACTCTCTTCCAGAACTCATGAAGGAGTTGCAAACTACTGAGACCCTATTTTCTGAAGGGCAGGCTTTACTGAAAGTAAGCCTTCCACATGGCGCCAAAAAAGAAATATGAGAGATGTCCGAAGAAAGCTAAGAATGTGAACTCAAAAGCTACGAAAGGTAAGGGCCCTACAAAAGTGGACAAGTTGAAAGACAACTGTAATCATTACAGATTCGCTAGTCATTGGAAACACAACTACTCAGATTATATCATAGAGATGAAATCCAAAGGTAGATTACTTGTAACCGAAGCATGTTATATGGCCGACTCTACTTTTTCATGGATTGTGGACTCTGCAGCCACTGACCATGTTTGTTGTTCCCTACAGGGGTTCAAGGAAAGCATAAGGCTTAATGAGGACGAGTTTGGCTTCTGTTGGGGGAATGGAGCACTAGTATAGACAGTATCAGTTGGAACTGTTAAATTATTTTTTGAAAATAGTTATTTGGTTTTGCAAAATATTTATTATATCATAGTTTTTAGGAAAAACCTTATTTCAATAGATGGTTTAATTGAGCTTGGATTAAAACAAAAAATGTTTCAATGATATATGACATTGAGGTAAATATTGATTTACAAAGGGATAGTAAAAGTTTGAGGTCTGACTCAATCGATCTAACTTACTTGTGGCACTTGCATCTTGATCACATTAGCCTAGACAAGATTAAAAGACTTGTAAAGGACGGTCCATTACAAACCTTAAGTGTGGGATCACTATCGACGTGTGAATCCTGCATAGAAGGAATAATGACCAAGAGACCATTTTCAGTGAAGGGTGAAAGAGCCACTCAATGCCTCGAACTCGTACATAGTGATGTATGCGGGCCATCGAATATCCAAGCAATAGGAGGTTTTGCATATTTTGTAACTTTCGCAAATGACTATTAACATTTTGGACAAGTTTATGTAATGTGCCTAAAGTCTAAAACCCTTGAAAGTTCCAAGAATACAATGATATGATTGAAAAGAAATTAGAGAAATAAGTCAAAACATTATGCTTCGATCATGGTGGAGAGTACTTGGTAGGAGAGTTCGAAGACTATCATAAGGAAGAAAGTATTCTATCTCAGCTTACAGCACCTGGTACTCCAGAACAGAATGGTGTGTAAAAGAGAAGAACTCGAACTTTTTTGGATATGGTTAGATCCATGATGAGTCACTCATCCCTCCTAGATTTGTTATGAGGATATTCCTTAAAAATAATGATATATATTCTGAACCAGGTTCCATCAAACATGGTGCCTAGTACATAATATGAAAGATGGAGTGGACGAAAGTTTTCCGTAAGTCACTTTAAAATATGAGGATGCCCTACACATATTGCTCGGGATTTCCCTTCAACACGGGACAGGACGTGACTTAAAAAAATTGTCCTGCCCCGATCGAGATGGGACAAAAAGACTTAGAAACCCTAACCAACTTGGTGATGGCTCTTTAGCATTAAAAGACAATTTTCACTCAAGGACAAAGCATATTGAAGTTCAAGTCCATTTTATGAGAGAGAAAGTACTTAGTAAATAGATTGACGTAAGATACATTCCCACGGAGCAACACATTAATTACTGATATTCTTACTAAGGCTTCGTCCAGTAGCAGGTTTAGCATATTGAGAGACAAACTGGGGCTTTTTCAATCCCCCTTTCATTTGAAAGGGAGTATTGAGGCTTCTATTAGTTAGTTTCTTTGCTTATTGTAAAGTTAGTAGTTAAACTAACTTACTTCTATGATGTAAGTTGTTGAAAGCTCTTAAGAGCTTCTCTTTGTAACTATAAATTGAGGTAATAAGAAAATAGATACTCAGTGTTATTGAGCTCAGTTCAAATAGTATTCTATTGTTTCTCAACATTCGTGACTCTCTCTCTTTATTTGCCCTTGTTTCATGAGTTATAACAATCTTATGAATTTCATTCCTTTATTTCATTTATAGTTTCTCTTGTTCCCTTTCTCTCTCTTTATCTCTCTATCTCTCTTAATTTTGTTAATATTTTAATGATTGAAAGGGACTTATTAGGGAATCAGTAATGGTTCTTAAGAGACATTTCGAACATTCATAGCTATTATAAAAATCTGAAAAAGAAGAACAAAATTCTCATGGAATCTCTCGAGTTATTGTGAAAGATGTTTGTTCTATGGTTTCTTGATTACAGTTAAATGCAGGGAAAGGAGAGAGAAAGAAGAGTGAGAGTGAGCGCGTAATGGAAATGTCAAAATGGGGAAGAGAGAAAAAGAGATAGTGAGAGGGAGAAGGGGGAGAAAGAATAAGGGTAAGAAATGACATGAGAAAGAGGAGCTTGTGTGGAAGCCTTTTAGTGGCTAAGTATAGATGCGTAGGTGCGACATGTGTATGGTGTTAACGAGCCATTTGTTTCTGTGATTGAAATAGTGATGTAAGGTTTAACATGAAATTATTATGACACTATAAAGCGTGGATTTAAACTTTTTAAAGTATGTTCAAACAAAAAAGTGAAGCCAGCTTGCCTATGAGGGTGTCATTTAGTTTAGTAGAAGTTATGTGGCAGATCAGGTGAGCTTTAATGGCGTTTTGATCACTAATCTATTTTCACCCTAAAAATTGAACTTCAAGCTCACGTTCATGTTTGTTCGTACCAAAAATTTTAGCTGAGTTTGCATGTAATCCTCCTTTAGCAAAGAACCCGAAGGCGAGGAGAACCAATGGTGGTTGCCTCGTTTAAGGGCCTCTGATGCCTAAGTCAGTATTCTAGAGTTATTTTGACATAGTTTCCTTAGGGAGAAAATGGCATAACCCTTTCTCTAGTAGATGGGGATATTTGAACCTGAAACCTTGTGGGAGTAAACGTGTCAAAGAAGTCTCGAGAGCATTCAAGAGAAGTTTCCCAGGACATGAAGGCTACAACGGTTGACCTTGATTGGATGAGAGGGAGACGTCATTTGACATAAAACAACTAGCATTAAATATTGATGTGATTTCAAAGTGACTAGACAGGGCTGATTTGACACTCTACCATAGCGATTATACTCGTTAGGCTTTTAAACCTATGAGAAGGTGCACTTGGGATGTTACTTTCAGCGTATAATAATGTCTGTCACTGATAGTCGTCCGAACTCCTTTCGGGGGCCTTGTCTTCCTTCATGTGCTCAGGTCTGTGTGACTTGAGCTCCCTCAGTTCCTCTCCTTTGAAACTTTCCTTTGTCACGAACTTATTTCGTATGACATGACACATGTCATAATGTCATTGGTGGTTAGTGAAACACTCATAACAGTTATCCCCATTCGAGGACTTTGGAGGCCTTATCTATCCAAGTCTGAAGAATTCTTCATCCATGTACCTTATCTGCACTAACACCATGCGGTGTGGGGCCAAAGGCTCTGTTCGTCCTGGGTAACTGATATTTTTGGTTGTAATGTATTCGATTAGGAGGCCAGTATCGAATGGAATTAATTTCTTGACCATATTTTGTTGCGACTCGTCCGTGTACGTCATTCCAAGAATTAAGGCAACTAACGTCTTGGGAATGGGGGCATTAATGGCATGTGGGAGCGCGTAAAGGAGTAAGAGGGTCGATAACCGTGAAACCTGACTCCTTGATGTGTCACTTCATTCCTGTAGTCATTTGGTCTTTCGAAACTTTTTCTTATTAGTCCGTGAAA
This sequence comes from Datisca glomerata, assembly GCA_003255025.1. Classification (NCBI taxonomy): domain Eukaryota; kingdom Viridiplantae; phylum Streptophyta; class Magnoliopsida; order Cucurbitales; family Datiscaceae; genus Datisca; species Datisca glomerata. The sequence continues at coordinate 1,346,034 of QANY01008723.1, read as the reverse complement.
CGGCCTTTCATTTGGCGTAGAATCGTCTCGATGGTTGCCATCATGACCCTTTCTAATGATAATTAAATGAGCAGTTTCCTTCTTCAAGGCCTATAAATAAGAAGTTTTCCTCCTCATGTTCTTCATCTTTGCTTCCCTGAAAGAGTTAACTTTTGCTAACTCTCATTCTCGGCCCCAGCTCCTTCAGAGAACAGTGATCCTTCCCCTTATAAGGCCTCTTCCATTTTGGAAGCTTCCTCTTGATATCCACCTAATTTTCCTTCTCATGGTTGTTGTTTCCTTCTCTACATCTTTTAAATGATGTGCCTCAAAGTCACTGATGTCCTATTTGCAAAGATTTTCTTGTCGTGGAGACTTTAATCCTTCCTTTGTTCATGTTTCTCTATTGCTTTGAGTTGTTAATGTTTTTATTAATTCCTGCCCACCTGAGCTGTAGGGGTTGCTCTGACCCTGGGCTTGAGTGGGCCCTCAAACAGACTTGGTCTTTTCTAGTGGGCTGCCCTTTTTTACGAAATTTTCAAGTGTGCTCCCATTCAGGAGGTTTGGTCAGGTGGACCTACCTCAAATTAGGAGTTTACCTTTTAACGTTTAGTCGAACATCCTTCCTCTTGGCTGAGACTTTTCCTAGCCTGGCGAGTCAGAATGCAAATCATACTCTTTTCCTTTGATACTTGGCCAAAGGACTTTTCTGAGCTGAAGCGCTGACTAGATTACTTTCTTTTCTTTTTTTTGGCGTCTAGTCAGGCTTTCCTACTCTAGCTAGATCTTTGTTCTCATTTGGCGAGCTAGAGTGCTCCGCCAGATATCTCTTACCCTTAGCGTCTAGCCAAGTGTGTCTGCTCTGGTTAGACCCTTAATCCCATTTAACAAGCTAGAATACTCGACATACATCACTTTTTACCTTTGATTTCTAGCTAAATGTTCCTGCTCTTGCTAGATCCTAATCTTATATGGCAAGTTAGAGTGCTTGGAAGACATCACTTTTTAATCTTTGATACCTAACCAGATGTTCCTGCTCTAGCTAGATCTTTAATCCCATCTGGCGAGCTAGAGTGCTAGAGAAACATCACTTTTTTCCTTTGATAACTAGCCAGTCATTCCTGCTTTAGCTAGATCATTTCCTTGCTTCCTCTGTCACCTGGACATGCAGTCATGCTCTAGTGAGGGCATATCCTTGATATCATCTAGTGAACTAGAGTTCTCTTCTAGACATCACTTTTTACCTTATTGCGTCTAGCCAAGCGTGCCTACTCTGGCTGGAGCCTTTCCTTAATCCCGTCTGGCGAGCTAGAGTGCTTGGTAGACATCATTTTTTAATCTCGACTAGTTAGCTAGATTAATATATCAGTCCTCACTTTTTAATCTTGACTTGTGAGCTAGATTTCCACACCTATCATCACTTTTCAATCCCGACTGGTAAGCTAGATTGCCACACCAATCATCATTTTTAAATCCTAACTGGGAATCTAGATTGACACACTAGTCATTACTTTTTAATCTTGGCTGGTGAGCAAGATTGTTACACCAGTCATCACCTTTTGATCTAGACTTATGATCTAAACTGTCACACCATTCATTACTTTTTAATCCTTGCTTGCACTTTATGGAAGAGTCAGTCCTTTTATTTGACAGATTTTACTCGGTATACACGGTTTATCAATGCCAACGTTCTTGGTGTTGGTTGTTTAAAATCGAGATCACTTCAACTGCTCTGACTGAGGGAGGGTCGAGGTGGAGCGCAAAAATTTTTTAGGTGTCTTGCTTCCCGAGCTATAGCTCCCCATGCTTTATATGAACCCAGCGCCCCTTTCCTTCTGAACCTCATCGTTCTTCTCTAGGAGGAACACCCTGAGCTACCCATTTTTTCTCGGGAGTAAGTGTCAATTCGCCTTGAACTGCTTTCTTCGTCCGCTCTGGTGGGTGATTAATTAATCAAGTGCTTAGTTCATCGATTATAGGCTCCTCTATTCTAGTGGGTTCATCCTCTTCATGCTGGAGCCGAGGATAAGCATACTCATGTGTTCCACAAGTAAAACTTGGTTCCTTCAAAGGATGGTGTAAAAAGTCTTGGCCACCCTCGGGATTGAGCTTGGCCTGTGAGCTCATGTACCGATTTTTACACGGTCCACGTCCTTCCGTTTCACCCAAGGTGGGATGTGAGAGGGGGAGTTATATAGACCAGATTCGAGAAACGTGGGTCATATTCCCCATTTTTTTGAGAAGGGTATGTGGTGGATGATTGATGCGAGGCTCTTTAATTTAATTGGGAATGATCCCATGCCCGTTTATCCCTATAATGAGGCTTTCGTTTACGCGGGAGCCTTGAAAAATTATTTGTGGCCAAAAGGACATTAAGGAGTTGGACGAAGGGTGGCCCACCAATATTTTCCTCCATCTTCTGGAGTTGCTTACGTATTTCCCTTTAGTGATCTCCGCCTTCATTCGTTATTCAACATCCTTGTTTTCCTTCAAGCGACATGGTGAGCAGCCGTAAGCACAACTGAGATTGTTTTATAGGGTGCTCTCCCTTCAAACTCTTCTCATTTTGTGGCCTCTTCCTTTGTCTTCTTAAGATGACCCCAACCAGAGCCTCCACCATTAAGGGGGACCTTTACCATATGAATCTTGATTTAACTTTGGTCCCAATTTCTTCAAGAGGTGGCAGTTTCTCTAAGTCAAGGTGTTATCTCGCCCGTTCCCGAATAGTGTTCCCCCAAAGTTGTGCGAGGGAGTGACGACTTTGGCAATGAACCTTTAAGTTGTAGGGGATGATCATTCACATGCGAGAGACCGCTACTATTTAAACGACGACTAGCTTGTCTTTCCTCACTTTTCTGGTTACGGCCACTGTATCCTTCCACCTTCATCGTGTAATTGGCAGAAGGTCCTTCTCCCACTAAGGGGAAGGGTGAATCATCCCTCTCATCCATTACTTCGTCGACGTAGGATTTGAAACTCATCACCTCCTTGTGGGAGAGAGTGGGTTTCAAATGCTTTGAATCAAAATGATTTTATCATTGTCTCGACAAACGACGCCAACTATTCATACTAAAAAGTTCAACAGTGAGTTTACATGTAATCCTCTTCTAGCATAAAACTCTCCTCGACCTCAGAATTTATAAAACACAAACAAAGAATCTGAAGGCAAGGAGAACCGGGGGTAGTTTCCTCACCTAAGGGCCTTCGATGCTTAGGAAAAAAATGGCATACCCCATTCTCTAGATGGGGGTAGTTGTATCCGAAGCCTTATATGATAAAGCGTATCGAAGAAGCCTCAGGATAGTGCAATGGAAGTTTCCTGAGACACGAGGGCTGCAACGACTACCCTTGATTGGATGGGATGGTGGCGACCTTTGACATAAAATGACGGACATTAAATGTTGGTGTACTTTAAAAGTGCCCAGACGGGGCTGATCTGACACTCTTCCATAACGATTAGACTTGTTAGGTGTTTGAGCCTGAGAATGCGCCACTTGGGATTTTACTTTCGGCGGGTAATAATGTCTGTCACTGATAGTCGTCTGAGCTCTTTTTGTGTGCTTAGGTATGTGTGACCCAATCTCCCTCGGGGCTGACCAGGTGAGGTCGGTTCCTCTCCTTTGAAACTTTCCTTTGTCATGAACTTATTTGGTACAGCGTGACACATGTCGTCACGTCATTGGTAGTCGGTGAAATACCATAACAATGTTTATCCTCATTTTCATCCACCTAAACTTTTTCTCTCTCACTAAGGTAAATGTTGTACGGAAATATCAAAATTTTCAGTTCCGAGCTGAATATCCATTAATGAGAAAAGATTTTTTTGAGAGATTTCCATTATTAATGAGAAAAGATTTTTTTGAGAGATTTCCATTATTAATGAGAAAAGATTCGGTTGGAGAGGAAGAAAAATGAAAAAATGATGACAAGTTTTTTAAGGAATCGGCGCAGCGGAAAATACAGAATCTTAAATTATTCGAGAAACAACCTATATAAAATGGATTAAAAAAATATCTCTTGAAGCGTGACGATCCAAAATCAAAACCCCATAATTTTTCTAACTATTTCTCGAACCATCACCAAAAATACGAGCGGGTGGGCATTCGAATAAAACCGAAACAAAAACTAACTCATTTACTTTTCTTCTAAAATTTTGTTCGGCCATGGCATTTAAACTTCATTTCTCCATAAGCCAGAATTTTTCAATCTCTAGAAAAAAACAACTATACACACACATCATTTAACTTCCTGGAAAAAACTGCTTTTTAAAAAAGTCCGTGACAACTCTTCACATGGGTTACAACACATGGGTTAAAATTGTAACCCATGTGGAGACACCAACGGTTGGGAACAAATTCCCAATTGTTTGTGTATTTAAAAAAAATTAAATTAATTAAATAAAACTAAATTTATTAATTTCAAATAATCATTTGCCTTTTTAGAATAAACACTGAGTTGGTTTTTAGACCACTTGATTGACTATAGTGTATCCTGTTGAGACACTTGTTTATTAAAAAAATCTTGTCACAACGTAATCCAAATCTGAAGTTAGTACCGGGACCATAAGGATAAATATAATTTGACTACATATTTAATAAACTCTATCAATTAAATCTATAATCAAATTTATTAATTATTAATTAGGGCTAACTCCACTATGAAATCGTAATTGAATTCCAAGTATATTTCATAGTACTCGACGTAACTATCATTAACCAATTATTCAGTATGTAATGTCCCTCCATAATATAGTATCGTATATAATTAGGTTAATTACTATCGACCTAATATTTATACACATCTTCGTATCTTTAGGTTTCAAATTCATTCTACTGGTCATCTATAATAATTTTCATATTTGAACCTCAAATGAAATTATCAAATCTCTAGTATCCATGAGAGATACTAAGCGCTTAGTTAATTGTGACCATATAAATAAATTACCTAAGAGGTATTATGTCACTTAATTAAAGGTCTATATAGATTCTACTATTGAAAAATCTATGAACTCACTATCCAATAACTAAGTCATCAAACCTAGGGAATATGTTGACTCATAGAGTCTAATTTTTAATAGATCAAAATAATTAAATTATTAAATATAAGCTCATAATTCTCTCAAGATTGAGAGCACTCATAAAGTAATAGCAATGAGTCCTGATTTTCAGTCGATGGTAATTTACTGAAAATCAGACTCATTAGTCCTTTAAATGCATTCCAAATGCACTAGTACATTAACTAAGTATTCTACCTAGTGACCAAGGTAAGTCACTCTATATAATAGAATTAATGTACTACAATATTCTCTTAGCAAAGCTCAAAGCTTCACTAGACTATGAAATTAAGTATTTACAAGTCATAAATGACTTTTAGTTAAATACCTTATTCTCATGAGCTAAACTCCATAGGACCCATAAGCCAAGTACTATTATGCTTGTAGACTTTTTACAAGAATGCATTGCACATAATATAAGAATAACCTATTTATTATTAATTAGAATTAAATATTTCAATAAAGATAATAGAATTCCAGTACTTTTAGGGCACAATTCTAACAATCTCCCATTTGCCCTAAAGCACGTTTATGACCAGCTTAACCATCATGTTCTCTACATGTGACCCAAAGACATTGTGGCTAAAATCTTCGTAAACTGGTCTATTAGGTTCTACCGCTGAAGTAATCTAATTAAAAATTTCAATCCATTTACCAAACTGGTATGAGATTCTCACCGTGATAGACAAACACATAATCTCTCATTCTCTTAACATACTTGAGTATATGCTTCCCAAATATCCAGTGAAATCCTCTAAGATTTAACTAATATCTGTTGGCTAAGCCTACTATGAAACATACATCGATGTACAATATAACATACTTAAGACTTCCCACTACCGAAAACAATGGAACTGTCTTCATGTATTTATTACATACTACATCATAAGACACTGGAAGAATAAATAGGTTCCAAACCTAAAAAGGTAACGAGCCATTTCTTGGAATATGTGATTGTATATATACACAACATATTATTATCTACTTAGTTTAAGATAAGTATATCATTCTACGTATAAGTCTTGAAAGAACTTATTTCTTAGAATGAAGACCATTTTTCTAAAGTCTTTGATATCATAAATTCAAAAAAATAGGGTTTTATCATTGACATTTCATTCTACATCATTCCTGAGGATAAAATATCATCTATATAAATCACCAAGAAAATCATTATGTTTTTTTCCTTTCTCTTGTACTGACATAGATCATTATGACCTTGATCAAAATCAAAACTTGATTACATGATCAACATAATGTTTTAAGTCATTAATGCATACTTAAGTCCATGATTGGGCTAATCCATCATGTATATCATCATTCTTGACCTTTAGCAACAAATCTAAAATTTGAGACATAAAGATATTCATTTCAAGATCGCCATACAAGATAACGTTCTTGACATCCATTTGTCAAAACTCATAAATGAGATGAACTACAAAGGATACAATATCTATATAGACATGTGCATGACTATTAGTGAAAATGATTTGCTATACTTGATATCCACTCTCTAGGTATGCCATTTCTCACTAATTTTAACCTTGTGTCTATGTCTTGCTTCTGCTTTTATATTTTCAGCATCCAATACTTTGGGGCTTTTACAAGATTTCATACTCCATTAGAGTAAATGGAATCATTTTTAGATTTCATTGCTAGAAGCCAATGATTTACTTTACATCATTTACAACCTCTATGCAGTTTCTGGGATCTTAGTCATGTTCTTCTAAGATGGACTTGATAGTACACATTTGAACATGAATCTCTCACTTTGTCGTGATCCTCTCCCACGTAGTGATTGGGATCTAGCTTATGTTCTACCAAGATTAGCATATTAGACTCTCCTAAGAATATATACTTCTCATATGAATGAGAAACGCTCCCACTAAAATAAGGTTTTGTACTACTAAGATGTACTTAATTCTTATTCCCTTGACTTACTAGATTCTCACTAACTTCTAAAATTTTCTATTACCAAATGGATTGCGTGACATGCATTATCAGAAAATTCTTTTAAATTTATATTACGCCTAGATATTCTTTTTGAAATATAGTCTTCTTCCAAGAATACAAATAATCCTTTTTTTTTTGCATAGCCTATAATTAGATATCATTTTGATCTACCATCTAACTTGGTAGCATTCTCTTTTATCATCTGTGCTTGGCAATGACATATGTGAAGGTTAGGTAAACTAGGTTTACTAATATTCCATAATTCTTATGATGTTTCAAGAACAGCCAAAGTTGATGCTAGATTCAAAATACATAGTGATGTTTCAAGAACGGCCAAAGTTGATGCTAGATTCAAAATACATAATCTATAAAGTTAACCCTCAAAAAGAAAATAGATCAGTTAAATAACTACACATATATCTCATCATGTTAAAAGAAAATATTTCTCCTTAATGTTACACTATTCTCTGGGTGACCCATATGTAACCAACTAGGATACGGTATTCACCCTGTAGTCAATGAATGTCATTAAGAGGTATTTACTTCTTCGATCAAATCGAAGAGTCATAATTTATCTCTCCAATGCCTTCTCGACTTTAATTCTAAACTATTCAATTTCTCAAAAGTTTCAGAAATGAGAAGCATAAGACAAACATAGTCATATCTATTGTACCTGTCAATAAAATTGACATTATACCCATAGTCATCCCTCACCTAGAGTTTCACTTGTCCACTCAAGTAATATACTCCAATACTAACGTCATAAACCTCTATGTCATTCTGTCTCAGAAAAGACTCTTGGTCATATATTTATCAGTAGTGAATTCGCTTACTTGTAATATTTTTAAATTTCCCGTCACTCCCTGACACGTCATATTGAGCCTCAAATTTTACAGGGAAAACATCCGAATCTGGTCTTTTTAGTGAACATAAAACTATGGGTCTTTGAGTTATATTTCTATAGGATTTTGAATCGTATTAATCCAATATCGGATCTGAAAGTTATAATCCAAATACCAAGCATGTCTATGCTGTGACATTCTACGCTGATTGAGTTTTCATCCGTTTTTCAATTCCCTTTTCGCGTAATTTTAATCTCCACCCGATACAAATAATTACATCAGAACAATCCTAATTTTCTCGAAGAAATTTTATAAGAATCTATGAAATTTAAATACGAATCCTAAAGGAAAAAACATTATCTTCATATATTTTCTAATTACATAACCAATATAAAATTACACAAAATCTATATAGTTATGCAATGGAATATTGAAACCAATCAAAATCATCAATAATATTCGCAAGTCATTTCTTGAATAACTTAAAACATTTGTTCTGAAATCAATTGAAGGAATCGACGCAGTGGAAAATACAAGATCTTGAATTATTCGAAAAATGACCTATATACAATGGATTAAAAAAATAACTCTTGAAGCGTGACGATCCAAAATTGAAATTTCATAGTCTTCCTAACTATTCCTCGACCGTCAACCAAAAACACAAGCAAGTGGGCACTGGTATAAAACTAAGAAAAAACTAACTCATATATTTTTCTCCTAAAATTTTGTTCAGCCATGGCATTGAAATGAAGGAATGAGGAGTGGAGGTGGTGGTTGAAAGGGCGGAAGGAGGGGGGCTGTGTTCTTCTATTTCTCCTCGTTATTCGTCTAAACCGCTAAGTGAGGCGGCGTTGAGTTGAAGCCATGTATTCTAAGTTTGTTTAGTCAGATTTGTTGAACTATATGGTGTTGTTGTGGTTCTTGATGGTGGTGATGGTGAGAAATTGATGCGGCGGTTGATCTATCAAAGCCATTAGAGAAGGAGAAGTTGCCTTGGCCGTGAAATTCTGGTAATTATTATCCACTTTTTGTGGAAGAAAAGCTTCTTTTAATTTCGCTAATATTCCCATTTCAGATCAATAATAAAATTGTTCACCTTCTTCACCTTCATTGTCTCTCTCTCATCTTCTTGCTTAATTCCATTGTTCTATTCTCTGTATGATAAAAAATCTATCACAAAAGGTTAAAAAAAATATGAAGAGAAATTGAAAATTAAAGTAGAAAAAGAAAGAAATTGGGTATACTGATTAATGGAGCAGAGACGAGGAGAGGCAAAGATAACGCTGAGAGAGAGTGAGAGAGAGAGAGTTGTTTGGTGGTGCAATGAGTGTTGTTTATGCACGTGTATGTATTTATGTCATTTTCTTATTTGAAAATTAATTACGATGTGAATTTTTCATAAAACAATTAGACATAAATTTCATTATGTCAAAAGGTAGAAATATAAGACAATAATAAAATGAAGTAAATTAGACATAAGCAGAGAGTGGATTAAACACACTTTATTAACAACTTACTTAATATATTTCATAATATTTACGTATATTGTACAATAACAAAAATCTACAAATAGGGTAAAACTTCACAAAAAAGAGCTAGCAAGCACGTGTTTGATTGTAATAATATGTTCTGACGCTATTAATAACACATACATAATAGATTTAAGATAGATTACCATCATAATTCCTAACAAATTACGTGAAGATGTAAAGTAATATATATTTCATAATATTTACATATATTATACAACCTACAAAAGTATTAAATTTTATTCTATTTATATTATACATACATTATTTATTTATATCTATACTCTCAAGTTTTTTATTGGTTAGTACGCTCCAATAAGGAGAAAGCAGTCTCAATCTTTCAATTTGTTACTCCGCCAACATAGGATTTCCCGAGGTTCCATGAAAGGATGGTTAAGGTAGTTTTTTCCAAATGCTCTTCAACCAGATGATGAATGGTTTTGATGGCTTGTTGTTTCTCATCAACACATGATTCATTTGTTGGTAGTGTCATATTGAATAAATAAGAACTAATAACCAAATACATAATATGAATTTGTCTTACAAAATCAAAATAAATAAAAACAACTAATATCAAAATAAAAAAAATCAATATCAGAATTCAACTCATCATTCAAAAATATTTTAAACTACCATTAGAAACATAGACAAATAAACATATAATCATAAACTAAGCAAATAACAGTAACTCAATTTTTTTTACCAACCTTCACAACAGAAAACTAAGCAAATATAAAAACATATGATGGAGAATTTAAATGTCAATAATAACCCCGCCTACTTTATACATAAAGAAACAAAAAAATAGAAGTTACCGACCGACATATCACGACCAATTGGAATAAAAACAAACACCACCGATTATCAAAAGAGGAAAAAATTTCAACCAAGACGCGCTGTAGATGTCGTATTTCGTCTGCTCCAATACTTTAAAAAAAAAAAAAAATTGGTCCATTTTCTAGTCTAAGACTATGTGTATGATTTGAAAAATAATCCAATGCCTAAAAATAAGAAGATTTATCCAAGGAACAAAATGACTAAAATTAAAAAAGTGAAGGTCTAAGTTTGCTTATAAATAGAGGGGATGTCTTCACTTGAAGGGGAAGAGGTTTGGAGAGTGAGAAAGAGAAGGGATTTTAGAGAGAGAGAAAGAGAGGTCTTGAGAAAATAGTGAAAGAGAGAAAGAATGAGAGTTTTCATTTCTATTCATCTTCCATCTTCTCCTTTTTTTTATTAAGGTAGTTCAAATCTCTTGCATTTTAACTTACAATATATATTGTTCATTCTTATTAATCATATCTCTTCTTCGTATTCATGTATTTGATATTTCTTTGTTTCATTTTCCATATATAAGTTTGTTTGCTCATTCTTCAATATTTCTCCTACTCTTAATCTTAAGTTTAATTTTCATGTATTGTTTATTTCTCTACAAGTTTGATAATGAGATTTTTTTTTCATCAACTCAATCAATGAGAATGAGGATAAAGATTTTGAAGGGTGTAAAATTAACTCAATGTGAATCAATCATTTAATGGGTTGAAAATGTACATTTGATGAAAAGATCTCCTATGATAATTTATCATACATAAAAATGCATAAAATAGAGAGCCTCTATATAGGATTATGCAAATATTTAAATTTTGATTTTTTTTATGTTATTACAAGTCTTCTCTTCTTTTATTTTTTAATTTTTTACCATCATTTTTGTGACACTTGTTTAAACTAGTTACCATCCATGATCATTCCTAGCGATGAAGAAAGAAAGGAAAAATGGTAATTAGTGAACTAAGTAGTCCAAAATAAAAAATGGTATATTTATATCCCAAACAAAAATTATTTTATTTTGAAAGTTTTATTGATTTTTTTAGTGACACTTGTTTAAACTAGTTACCATCTATGATCATTTCTAGCAATGAAGGAATAAAGGAAAAATGGTAATTAGTGAACTAAGTAGTCCAAAATAAAAAAATGGTATATTTATATCTCAAACAAAATTATTTATTTATTTTTAGTGACACTTATTTAAATTAGTTACCATTTATGATCATTCTTTTGCTATTTGATTAGCATTGAGTGAAGAAATGAAAAATTATAATCAATAGACTATGTAGTAAAAGAATAGCATGCTCAATATATGAAATTAAGTATTTTTTCATATATTAATTTATTTTACACATAAAAAATTTATTTTACTAAATAATTATATATACATATATATGATTAAAGAAAAAAATAAAAATTAAAAAAAAGACAGAGAGTGACCTCACCCTCTGTTTAACAGAGGGTGACCTCACCCTCTGTAAAAAATATATTTTTTTCTCTGCATTTTATTTTTTGTTTTTTTGTTTTTTTTGTGTTTGTTTATTTTTTTATTTTTTTAGTAGATATTATTAGTTTGTTTTAATTTATTTTTATCTATCGTTTTAATTATTTCACGTCTTATTTCATTATTTTCACTCTACATATTCTTTTGTTAAATTTATCATACATATTTATCATTTCTAATATTTCTTTCCATTATTCTTTCTTTTTCTTTATAGTTATTATCTTTTCTTATTTATTTATGTATTATTGTCATATGTCATGGTTGTATGTGATTATTACTTCATTCTTTTATCATCAGAATTGACACTCGTAAACTAAAACCATAATAATTTGATTTAATTTTGTTAATTTCTTTATTAGTTTTCACTAAAAAATCCGATGACGGACTTTAGAATTTTTGAGATACCAAATTTCTCGAACTACCGAGGTGAGGAGAAGAATCACATAAATTGCACAGAGGAGTATGAAACATAGCTTGGGAGCAGATGAAAAGTAACTATTGCCTTACCAGTTGAGGATTTACAATCACACAAGTTACCGAAGCTTATTAGGAGATTGTTAACAACGGGGAGCGGGATGAGTTATATGAGGAGCTTCAAAAGAATTTAGCTCTCTTGGAAGAAAACAGATGTCTAACAGTCAACATGAATTTTTTTGGCAAGCACAGGATCGAAGCGAAAAAACAACTCAGAGATTTGAGAAACAAGGTTAAGGATCAAGAATATCTGAAGCGAAAAAACTTAGAGTTGGGAACCGACACTCGCAACCTAAACAATAAAATTAGAAGGATGGCAGAGTACAACGAGAATTTGTGAAAGAGGATTGAATCATGAAGCTAGAAAGGAAAAATAAGCTTGTACAAGAGATTTTAGAAGAGGTTAAGGGGGTTGTCGATAAGAAGAAGGCGCACATCGTTGAGCTAGAAAAACAACATGACTCACTAAGACGAGTCACTGATAATTTATAAGTTGATTTAGAGAATCAAAAAGTTAGGAAGACTGAGTCACCAAATGATAGTGAAGAACTATTGAAAGTCATTGCAAGCCTTGAGCACCAAGTTAGACCGTATTAGAACGTGGCAGAGAAATTGGCAAGAAATAATTATGCTAATATCGACGCACTGAGATATGATTACCAATTACTACAACAAGAGCACGACTTGATTTGACAACGATCAGGGCAGGCTATAGAATGGCTTAAGGTGTGGCTGTGAGAGCGAGTAATTTGGCAGAACAAGCATCATTTTTGAAAAAAAGTCTTTTGCCCATCAATCCTAATGGGGAGAACTTGTCTAAGTTCTTGGAAGAAATCAATAGAGATTTAGGTCATTTTGGTCATTTTTTATAAGCTCATATTGCGGAATAGTGTAGTTTGACTTCTACATACTCAAATGTAGTGGATGGCTCTACTAATTGAATGAAATTGAGTACTTTTGTACTTTTACTTTGTGCAATATCATTTCTCATGCATAAATTTACTTTCATTATTATTATTATTGTTATTATTATTTATTCTTCTTCATTAGCAAAATCTAACATCTCATTGTTTTATTTTTATTTTAAGAAAACATTTCAAAGATAGCCCGTCAACTTCGACATCCTTATCGAACGCGAGCTCAAATTAGGGTCATGGATGATCAAGAAAGAGAACAATCGCGAGAGGATAAGAAGAAATTAGAGAGCTGAAAGAGCAAATGGCAAGAGTCCTGGAACTCCTCGCCGTGAGTAAGGAAAAAGCTTGTCTTGAAAATCCGCAAGGGGATCAATCATCATAAAATCAACTGTCAAACGATACTCCACCTTACCCTCCTGGGTTCACTCCAACCTATCAACGTCATCAGACTGACCAATTTCAGCATGCTTCACCACCAGTGAATATCCAACACTATCCATTTCCAAGTGTCCAAGAAATGATGCAGACAGGGAAAAGTGGGTACAACCCATCAACAACGGCACCTGGCCACAACCAAGCTTTCACCCCACAAGGCGAACTCGCTAATGAGCCAATCATCATACCCAATGTTGTTGACCCAAAGGAGCGGAGGCTTGTTACTAAATCAAGCGAAGACCCGCTGTCAAAAGATAAGCTGGACTTTTTAGAGGAAAGATTGTGCGCCATTGAAAGGTCAGCTGTATATGATACCATTGATGCCACTCAATTATGTTTGGTCCCAGATGTTACCATCGCACACAAATTCAAACTACCTGAGTTTGAAAAATATGATGGTAGTACATGCCCGAGAAGTCACCTTATTATGTACTGTAGAAAGATGGTTGTTTGGGAAAATGATGATGATAAGCTGCTGATTGATTTCTTTCAAGATAGCTTAACAGGGGCTGCTTCTCGCTGGCATATCCAATTGGATAACCAACATATTCAGAGGTGGAAAGATTTAGCTGATGCTTTCTTAAGACAATACAAGTACAACATAGACATGGCTCCTAATCGTCTAGATCTACAAAGGATGGAGAAAAAGTCTACTGAAAGCTTTAAAGAATATGTGCAAAGGTGGAGGGAATTAGCTGCTCAAGTACACCCCCTTGTTAGAAAAGGAGATGACTACAGTATTTATCAACACCTTGATATCTCCATTCTACATTAGGATGATTGGAAACGCTTCAAACAACTTCTCTGACATTATAGTGATTGGTAAAATGATTGAATATGGGGTAAAGAATGGAAGAATTTTGGAAGTCATATCTGATGCATCATCCGTAAAAAAAGGGCCGTTGTTGAAGCAAAAAGAAGAGGATGTACAGACGATCAATTTTGGGTACCCATCATAAGCTGCAAACCCAAGGCTAGGATTTCCAAAGTATAGTGAAGGCCCCAAGTTTGTGATATCATATGTGACAAATACCTCACAAATTCCGTATAATTATCACTCTCAACAATCATCATTTCCAAAAGACCCGAGACCTGGTTTTAGACCACCGACTCACCAACAAAATGTTGGTCAGGCTAATAAGCTTCTGAGGGGAAATAGAAATAATCAACGTTTTATCTAATATGATTCAATCCCTATGTCATATACAGAACTCTCACCTCAATTGATACGGAATAATCAATTGGTGCCAATTCCTTGTGAACCACTACAGCCACCATAACCAAAGTGGTATGATCCGACTGCTCGCTATGATTATCATGCTGGGGTAGTGAGACATTCGACTGAGAATTGCACGACAGTAAAAGGTAGAGTACATGCATTGATCAAGGCTGGGTGGTTGAATTTCAAAAAGGCTAATGATAATCCAGATATCAATTCCCACCCTATACCAAATCATGGGAATCCTACCGTAAATGCAATTGAGGATTATTTTTCAGATGGAAAGAGGGACGTGGAAGATGTGAGCACGTCAATGGAAATACTTTTCCATCTTCTTTCTAGAACAGGGTTATATTTAGCCAACACACTCAAAGGATGAAGGCATTTCTAGGAAGCATATGCATGCTTTGATTATTTGTTTCATAAGAATGTGACGGGGCATACAATTGAGGAATGTGCTGATTTTAAAATGGAAGTGCAAAAGTTGTTGGATGCAAAGATACTTACAATAAGTCATAAAAGAGAAAGGGAATACCAGGAAGATGACTATTTAGTCCTCATGATTAAAAAATCATCTGAAGTTAATGTTGAAGTGTCTTCCTATATCCCAAAACCTCTCACAATACATTAAGAGAAAAAGTCAACTCACACCACTACGTCTTATGCTCTAATGCCTATCACCATTCAAATACCGGGTGCGTTTGCTTACAAGGATTTAAGAGCAGTACCATGGACGTACGGATATGAGGTCATTACAAGCGATACCGACATAACTCAAGCGCTAAATCCACTGACCTCGATCTCCCCATAACTAATATTTCAGGAGTAGGTGAGATGACGAGGAGTGGTAGATGCTACACCCTAGAAGTTTTGAAAATGAATAAAAGCGATGAGTTTGAAAGGAAAAGGAAAGGGAAAGCCAAAAAAAGAGACAATGGTCATGAATTCCAAGGAGAAATGCATGGCGGCCAAGTGATAGACCTGGATATAATAAGAGGTATGGAGAAAGAAATAGCAGTGTCTGAAGAAGAAGTATGTGAATTTTTGAAGCTCATCAAGTAAAGTGAGTATAAGGTGATAGAACAACTTAATCGCTTACTTACTCACATATCTTTACTAGTCACTCTTTCTGAATTCTGAACCACATCGCCAAGCATTATTGAAGGTTTTGAATCAAGCATATGTCTGTCATGACATTACGGTGGAGAAGTTGAGTGGAATTGTGGGAAATATTACCACACCAAATTTTATCACTTTCACAGATGATGAAATCCCTGCTGATGGTACTGGGCACACTAGAGCTTTACATATATCCGTGAAATGTAGGAATTATGTTGTTGCAAAAGTATTTATTGATAACGGCTCATCTCTAAATGTAATGCCAAGATCCACACTAGCAAAGCTCCCTGTGGACGTAACACATATACGACCAAGCATGATGATAGTAAGAGCATTTGGCGATAAATGAAGAGAAGTAGTCGGAGACATAGAGATACAAATGCGGATTGGACCATGCCTATTAAATATTATTTTCCAAGTGATGGGCATAAATCCAGCATACAATTTTCTTTTAGGTTGACCATGTATTCACTCTGCTAAGGCAGTACCGTCTTTATTACATCATAAGTTGAAATTCATAATGGATCATAAACTCATTTGTATATATGGGGAAGAAGATTTATTGGTGTCCAAGCCAGCTACCATGCCATATGTTGAGGCGGAAGAAGAAGCATTGGAGTGCTTATTTTGGTCATTTGAGATTGTAAACACCACATTTGTTACTAGTAGGAAACTCGCTCCAACATCAAGCCTATTAAAAGCATCTCAGTTGATGGCAAAGTTGATGATAAAAAGGGGGATACAATCCAAGCAAAGGACTCGGGGGTAAGCATCAAGGCATAAATAAGTTAATCGAGTGGGATAAGAATGAACAAAGGTTTGGGCTTGGATATAGACTGCCCAAGGCTGATAGAAGGAGAGTGGAAGCTCAAAAGAAAGAAAATAGGATTTCTAGGCTCGAAAATAGAGAATTTGATATGTAAATGGCGATCATACCCCATATTTCTGAATCCTTTAGAAGTGGGGGAATTTCATTCGAAGAACCGGTTATAGTAGAGCAGTACGACATTGAAGATGATATCGCCCAACTTTCAATATCCGCAATCTTGGAAAAATCATCAAGTGAAAGTACAGCGTACTTGATTTCTCGATACGATTCAGATCACGAGCTTAACAATTGGGACGTAACCGAGCTACCAGTGCTTCTTGGGAATTTTCAAGAGTAATGTGTTCATGCCAAAATTTTAATGATTCTACCCAATGCCTTAGGAATTTCGTTGTTATGGGCCTATGTTCTCGTCTATTTCATGTCATCTTTTTGAATGAAAATCTAAAATCTTGTTTCGTCTTCTTTTGCTAATGATAAATATAATTCCAGTTCTTTTTGTTCTTCCTTTTATGTCTACTTTTTCCATTTTTGAAATGTTGTTCATACTCATGCATTGTTTATTTTCTTTTCTCACCTTCATTTCATCCAATAATCTGATTCAGGTTCGAGAATGGTGATTTTGAAAATAAGAGTATAAGCAATTACTTTGACAATCCCTTTATTAACGTAGAGTTAGATGAAGGTGACGAGGATAATTTCGAACCATCTCCGGAAATGTTAAGAATGGTAGAAGGGGATGAAAAAATAACTCAACCATATCAAGAGTTAACGGAGGTGATAAATTTGGGAGTGGAGGGAGAGATGAAAGAAGTCCAAATCGGCACTTCTATAACAAGCCAAAGCCGCCGAGAAATAATTGACTTACACAAAAAGCATATCAACATCTTTACATGGTCTTACCAAGATATGCCAGGTCTAGACACTGATATCGTGGTTCATCATTTACCACTTATGTCCGAAACTAAACCAGTGCGACAAAAGTTACGGAAAATGAAACCAGACATGCTGGTACAGATCAAAGAAGAAGTTAAAAAGCAAGTAGAGGCGGGGTTTTTAGAAGTAGCAAAATACCCTGAATGGGTTGCTAACATAGTTCCAGTGCTGAAGAAAAATGGGAAAGTAAGGGTGTGTGTTGATTATTGAGACTTAAATCGGGCAAGCCTTAAGGATAATTTCCCATAACCCCATATCGATATCTTAGTAGATAACACTGCAGGACATTAAACCTTCTCTTTCATGGATGATTTTTCGGGGTATAACCAAATCAAAATGGCTCCTGAAGACCGTGAAAAGATGACTTTTATAACTTTGTGGGGTACATTTTGTCATAAGGTTTTTCCATTTGGTCTAAAGAATGTAGGGGCGACTTACCAGCGGGGAATGGTAACATTGTTCCATGGTATGATGCATAAAGAAATCAAAGTGTACGTTGATGATATGATTGCCAAATCTCATCAAGGGGAAGATCATACAGTCACTCTGCGAAAACTATTTGAACGATTGAGAAAGTTCCAGTTAAATCTTAACTTGACAAAGTGTACATTAGTGGCATCTTGAGGGAAACTACTTAGTTTTGTCTTGAGAAATGAAGGAATAAAAGTTGACTCTGACAAGGTTCGAACCATCATTGATATTCCACCACCTCAAGCTTAAAAGGAAGTTAGAGATTTCTTGGGGAGATTAAATTACATGGCCCGGTTCATCTCATTGCTAACTGCAACTTATGAACCTATCTTTAAACTTCTCCGCAAAAGTGATATAGAAGGATGGAATGATGATTGTCAAATTGCTTTTGAGAAGATCAAACAATACTTACAAAATCCGCCTATACTTGTTCCTCCAACTCGAGGGCATCCACTCATTTTGTATCTTACAGTAACAGGCAAATCCATGGGTTGCGTACTTGGTCAACATGACACCTCTGGAAAAAATGAACAAGCAATATACTATTTAAGCAAAAGGTTCACAAACTATGAGGCTAATTATTCAAGGTTGGAGAAATCATGTTGTGCATTAGCCTGGGTTGCTCATCAGATTAGACAGTACATGTTATACCATACCACTTGGTTAATTTCAAAGATGGATCCAATCAAGTATATCTTTGAAAAACCATCACTTTCTGGGCGAATCGCTAAATGGCAAAGTCAATAAAAGGAAGTGTACTTGCTGATTATCTGGCAAATCATCCAGTGCAAGATTATGAGCCTATGAAGTTTAATTTTCCTGATGAGAACATATCATTCATATTAAAATATGAAGGAGAATCTGGAGCCAGAATTGTGGACAATGTTATTTGATGACACATTTATTGATGTAGGACATGGAATTGGGGCAATCATCATATCTCCTGAGGGAAAGTTTTTCTCATTCACGGCAAAACTATGCTTTGACTACACAAATAATGTGGTAGAATATAAGGCATGTTCCATGGGAATTCAAGCAGCTTATGATATGAAGATAAAAAAGCTTTGAGTGTATGGAGATTCATTATTGGTGATACGATAACTAAACGGAGAATGGGAAGCTAGAGACTCCAAGCTTGTACCATACAACAAACATGTAAATAAATTAAGCCAAACTTTTGAAGTGATCTCATTTGACCATATACCTAAAGAGAATAATCAAATTACAGATGCACTGAAAACTCTAGCATCCATGTTTACCGCAGACTTTAAGGAAGAAGTGCAACACATAAAAATTGAGAAGCGAGATTTTCCTACTCATTGTATGAGTATTGAAGAAGAGCCAAACACAAGACCATTGTATTATGACATCAAGCAGTATATAAAGAACAGGGAATATCCATCCAAAGCTTCTGAGAATGACAAACGCACTATTAGAAGATTGTCCATGGATTTCTTCTTGAATGGTGAAATACTTTATAAAAGAAACCATGATATGATGTTCTTAAGATGTGTTGATGCATGAGAAGCGAATCAAATCATAGAGGAAGTTCATGAAGGAATTTTCGATGTTCATGCTAATGGACATATGATGGCCAAACAAATCTTGAGAGCATGATATTATTGGTTAACTCTAGAATCTGACTGCATCAAGTACGCCAAGAAATGCCATAAATGTCAAATTTATGCAGATAAAATTAACGTACCAGCATCCCCTTTACATCTTATGGCCGCGCCTTGGCCGTTCTCTATATGGGGCATAGACGTCATTGGTCCCATCACACCAAAAGCCTTTAACGGGCATTGTTTTATTTTGGTCTCTATAGATTATTTTACCAAATGGGTGGAGGCAAGTTCTTATTCGAGTGTAACTAGAAGTGCGGTTGTTAAATTCATTAAAAAGGAAATAATTTATCGATATGGTCTACCTGGAAGGATCATCACAGATAATGGGACAGATTTAAATAACAAGATGATGAAAGAATTATGTGAGCAATTCAAAATTAAACATCATAATTCATCTCCTTATCGTCTGAAAATGAACGGAGCAGTGAAAGCTGCCAGTAAGAACATAAAAAGAATCATAGAGAAGATGATGAAGGTTTATAAGGATTGGCATGAGATGCTCCCGTTTGCACTACATGGGTACTGCACATCAATCCGAACATCAACTAGGGCAACACCATTCTCTTTGGTATATGGTATGGAAGCGGTCCTTCCAATTGAGGTGGAAATTCCCTCCCTCAGAGTCTGAATGGAGGCGAAATTAGAAGAAGCAGAGTGGGTACAAACACTATATGAGCAATGAAATTTCATCGAGGAAAAAAAGATTGACTGCATTATGGAGAGGGCAATTATATCAAAGAAAAATGATGCACGCATGTGACAAAAATTTGCGTCCCCGATGTTTCTGAGAAGGAGACTTGATGTTGAAAAAGATACTCCTATATCAAAAGGACCTTTCATTGTCAAGAAGGCCTTCTCTAGGGGAGCTCTCATGCTAACAAACATAGATGGAGATGATTTACCGCATACAGTTAATTCTGATACAGTCAAGAAGTACTTCATTTGGCTGCTCTAAGTATGAAAAAAACGAAGTTACGCAAAAAAATGTTTTTTAAAAAAAGAAGAAGAGTTGTCTTGAATATTGGAGAAATTCTTATTCCATATATTTTTTTTCCAAATCATTGTTTGGAAACATTATTCATCATCAATGAAGAGCTTTTTTTTTCTTTTCTTTCTCAATTGACAAATGCATATACTCCATCTTCTCCTTATTTGCATTATTTTTTATTCCTCTCAATTCTAAGATATCATTAATTACTCTTGAAATAACTCAGAAGCATAAACTTGAAAGATAATTAAAAAAAGAAAAAAAGAAAAAGAATAGGAACTAAGAAAGACGGTCTGAGTGCGAGGTGAAATCTAAAAAGTCATAATGAAAAAGTTAGTATGCACATAACGAAGCCTAAATCACGATTGGAGGATTGCAATTAAAGTACAAAAATGTGGAGAAATTTTTCACTTTTCTTTATCATCGACGTGAAGCCGAATACTGGGGCACAAACCAATGAATAAGGATGCATCATTTTCTTAAAAATATGCCCGATACTTCATTGCGAGTCCATGACTATAGGCCAAGTGATTGATTTGAAGGGTGAAGGATATGGCGACACTAGTCAACTTTAAAAAAATTATCAAATAATTTTCTTACAAATGTTTTCAATCATGCATAACTTGCACGCACTCAAAATCACTACTTTGTATTTATATTCAATAATTACAACCCATAGACATGCATCATTTTGATATGTTTTGATGCATTTCGAGTGCATGAATCATTTCAAGATATTTTTTCGAAATCTATACATGACTTACCAACATTTAGAGCTTGCATTGGTCTAGTTCTTGTACCATATGAAACTTGTAAAAAACAGATCAAATATCATTTCAACATCTTTAGTTAAATCAAACCTGAATTAAGGCGAGGTCGAAGCCTACATCTATCTACGTCCGTTTCCTTTCAAATATCTTGGTTAAATCGAACCCGACTTTGTCGGGGTCGAAGCCAGATGTCAGTGCCTAGTCCATTTCAATTAATGTGGTTAAATCAAACCCGCATCGACTTGAGGTCGAAGCCGACGTCTATCCAGGTCCACACCCTTTCTTTATCTTATGTTAAATCGAATTGACTTTGTCGCAATTGAAGCTGGTGTCAGCGCCTGGTTCAATTAATATAGTTAAATCGAACCTGCATCAAGTCGAGGTTGAAGCCTGCGTCTATCCAGGTCCATGTCCTTTCTCTATTTTAGGTTAAATCGAACCCGACTTTGTCGCGGTCGAAGCTTGGTGTCAGCGCCTAGTCCGTTTCAATTTATAGGGTTAAATCTGAATTGAGTCGAGGTCGAAGTCTGTGTCTATCTAGGTCTATTTCATAAGTTTCGTCATTTCATAAAACCCAAATAAGTCGAGGTTTCTATTCCCCTTATCTATATAGTCTTTTCTCGATTAAAATACTTATCTACACATTTGTACACATTCTAAGTTTAGAAGTGTGAACAAAGGGGGCAACTGTAGATACCGTATTTCATCCGGTCCAATACTTTAAAAATATAAAAAAAAAATTGGCTCATATACTAGTCTAAGACTATGTGTATGATTTGAAAAATAGCCCAATGCCTAAAAATAAGAAGATTTGTCCAAGGACTAAAAATAAAAAAAGGAACAAAATGACTAAAATTAAAAAAGTGAAGCTTTATGTTTGCTTATAAATAGAGGGGAGGTCTTCACTTGAAGGGGAAGAGATTTGGAGAGTGAGAAAGAGAAATGATTTTAGAAAGAGAAAGAGAGGTCTTGAGAAAATAGTGAAAAAGAGAAAGAATGAGAATTTTCATTTCTATTTATCTTCCATCTTCTCCTTTTCTTTTTATTAAGGTAGTTCAAATCTCTTGTATTTTAGCTTATGATATATCATGTTCATTCTTATTAATCATCTCTCTTCCTCATACTCATGTATTTGATATTTCTTTGTTTCATTTTCTATTTATAAGTTTGTTTTCTCATTCTTTATCATTTCTCCTACTCTTAATCTTGAGTTTTATTTTCATGTATTGTTTATTTCTCTACAAGTTTGAGTATGATATTTTTTTTCACATCAACTCAATCAATGAGAATGAGGAAAAAGCTTTTGAGGAGTGTAAAATTAACTCAATTTAAATCAACACTCTAATGGGTTGAAAGTGTACATTTGATGAAAAGATCTCCTATGATCATTTCTCATACATAAAAATGCATAAAAGAGAGAGTAGAATTTTTATACAAGATTACGCAAATATTTAAGCTTTGATTTTTTTTATGTTCTTACAAGTCTTCTCTTCTCTTTTTTTTTTAATTTTTTACCATCATTTTTGTGACACTTGATTAAATTAGTTACCATACAT
This sequence comes from Datisca glomerata, assembly GCA_003255025.1. Taxonomy (NCBI): domain Eukaryota; kingdom Viridiplantae; phylum Streptophyta; class Magnoliopsida; order Cucurbitales; family Datiscaceae; genus Datisca; species Datisca glomerata. Next base: position 1,323,019 of record QANY01008723.1, on the reverse strand, counting down.
GATCATTCCTAGCAATGAAGGAAGAAAAGAAAAATGATAATTAGTGAACTATGTAGTCCAAAATAAAAATGGTATATTTATATCCCAAACAAAAATTATTTTATTTTGAAAGTTTTATTGATTTTTTTAGTGACACTTGTTTAAACTAGTTACCATCCATGATCATTGCTAGCAATGAAGGAAGAAAGAAAAATGATCATTAGTGAACTAAGTAGTCCAAAATAAAAATGGAATATTTATATCCCAAACAAAAATTATTTTATTTTGAAAATTTTATTATTTTTTTAGTGACAGTTGTTTAAACTAGTTACCATCCATGATCGTTCCTAGCAATGAAGGAAGAAAGGAAAAATGATAATTAGTGAACTTAGTAGTCCAAAATATAAAAAATGGTATATTTATATCCCAAACAAATTTATTTATTTATTTTTAGTGACACTTGTTTAAATTAGTTATCATCCATGATCATTCTTTTTCTATTTGATTAGCATTGGTTGAAAAAATGAAAAATAGTAATTAATAGACTATGTAGTAAAAAAATAGCATGCTTTTGCCAATTATGTATGAAATTAAATATTTTTTTCATAGATTAATTTATTTTACACATAAAAAATTTAATATTAATTTAATTACTAAATAATTATATATACATATATATGTTTAAAGAAAAAAATGAAAATTGAAAAAAAAAACAGAGAGTGACATCACCCTCTGTAAAAAAGAATATTTTGTTTTCTCTGTATTTTGTTTTTTTAGTCTTTTTAGTTTTTGTTGTTGTTTGCATTTTGTTTTTTTTTTGTTTTTTTTGTGTTGGTTTATTTTTGATTTTTTTCAGTAGTTATTATTTGTTTGTTTTAATTTATTTTTATATATCTTTTAATTATTTCACGTCTTATTTCATTATTCACTCTACATATTCTTTTTTTAAATTTATCATATATATTTATCATCTCTAACATTTTTTTTCATTATTCTTTTTTTTCTTTATGGTTGTTATCTTTTCTTATTTATTTATTTATGTATTATTGTCATATGTCAGGGTTTTATGTGATTATTACTTCATTTTTTTATCATCAGAATTGATGCTCCTAAATAAAAATGATAACAAATTGATTTAAATTTTGTTAATTTCTTTATTTAGTTTTCATTAAAAAAAATCTGATGACAGACTTTAGAATTTTTTTGATACCAAATTTCTCGGATTATCGAGGTGAGGAGTTACTTTTAGGATACCGAGAGTAGCTCCAATAACGCTTTGATTTAAAAAAAATAATTTTTAATTGTCTTTGTACCATCCATTGAAGGTCATTTATTTGCTCATTTTTATGATGCAAAATGTACCAAATTGGATATTCAAAATTGAATTTTTATAACATTATTTTAAAAAAATAATTTGGATAGTATTTGATTAAATTTGGTAACCATTTTTCATAATGGGCGTTGTCGGGTGCTAATATCTTCCCTACATGCAAATGACTCTCGAATCAACTTTAAATTTTCACAGACCAAAATATTTGATTTTAAAATTGGGTGGCTAATCATGCTTTAAAATGATTGGTGGCGACTCTGAATTTTTTTTTTTAAAATTTTTTTTTCAATCGCCTCTCCGCATCGCATGCATGTTTCGACACACATGAACAATGGCACAACAAATTTACTAACACAAACTCTAAGAACACACATCATAATAGCTTCCCATACTGCATACAAAGATCAAAAGAAAATCATTTTTTCATTACCAGATCCTAAAAGCTCCAACTTCCACTCAACTATGATGAAGAAACTAATTGTTTCATTTAATCTGCATACTACATCAATTTAAGAAAAACTATTCAACTTGCTCAACTGTATATAGAACATCAATTAAAAACTAAAGTTTGGTCAAGGTTGGTTATGTATGGCAATAAAAAGTGCATATACTGCACATTAAGCATTTGTCCATAAAGGCCTTGAGCAATGCATGTGCTGCAAAAAGTGGTATTTGCCACTATCCTATAATGAAACATTCAATTTAACATGAGATATACCAATACATAAGAAGGTTTTCATACAACGTAACTAACACCTTCAATGTAGCTAAAAATCACCAATATATTCATAAGCTAAAATCACGTGCAACAATCTATAATAGTGTACTAATATAATTTATATGATGAGTGCTTACCAACATTCACCATAAAAAATGTGCATTCCCCTATCATGTAGAAGCATCACTCATAATTTGTCAAAAATGTCATGGGTATTGAAACTGTCACACTTTTTAGTAGAAAATATAGTACAATAAGTTGATAACAATCATGATCCAAATTCACATTAAGTCTGAGCACAGAAAATTACATGAAGAATTTAGACAAAGCCAGTAACAACCATAACTATAAATTCTTATGACCAAGAAACAAAAAGTTGAATAGTAACTGAACTCCATTTGTAGAAATAAAAGTCAGCAAAACAAAGTCCATAAAACACATGATCCACAATTGTAAAGTAGGGAAATTTTTATAGCGTCAAACTCAAAATTGAAATAGGAAACAACCAATCGATGTAACAAATTTTCAAACAATTAATCTAGCAAATAGAATGTAATAAAGTAAGGAAGATAATAATGTATAGCAAACTATACAAACAGAACAACCATGTAACATTCAAATGTTATGGCATCTGCAGAAAATGGAGAAGACAATGCAAAACATAGCTAGGATCTAAACAAATTCATGTGGTTTAAAAACACGCAAGAGATAAATCTCACAATCTGCTCAAGTTGCGTTAAAAAAATATCAAACGTAAAAGAACCCACAAATATAAAAGACAAAGGTCTATCACAAAGGCTCTCCCTATCCTGTCTTTTTTAACACTAAAACCTACTTGCAAAATTTAAAATCACAAATAAAAAAATCGGTCACATGAATTGTAAGATACATACATTACATGTTTTACTGTGATCATCACATATATATTAATCATATAAATTGTTACACACAAACATATATATACATGCTGAGAAAGGAAAGCATTAACAATAAGGACAATCGTATGATATGTACTAAAATCAAACTAAAGATGATTTAAACTCTGAGGGAGCTAAATAATTTTATTTAAAGAAAAACATATAAAATTTCTACAATCATACCCAAACCAAACACTGCAAAGCAGATAAAAAATACTTCACAGAACAAGAGACAACAATTGACGAATAAATATAATAAGAAAAGAATATGTCAAATGAACTAGAAGAGGACAAGGAACCCGCTGACAAGGAAGTAAACGAGCCTCTAAATCACCGGCCACAAACATCTAATAACATAACGAAGAAATGAAAGGAAAAAAACAGAAGAACCCAAAGCACAAAGTGATAAGTCAATGGGGTTGGAGATAATGTGAAAGTAAAATACTAATATAAGATCACACTAAGAAATAAAATAAAAACAAAATTAAAGTCAAATTACCCTCAATGGCGTTCACTTATTCTCCTTAAAATACAAATAGATTCTCTGCAACCAAGAAAAAATGAGAATTGTTGAATTTATCTTGAAGCAGATAGTATAACTAAGAAATCAATATTTATATTAGAACTTTTATGCTGCCTACAACATGAGCACAATTACTAACTCTTTTAAAGACTATACCATGAAAAAGATAAGAACAAACAAGCATAAACAATTTCATGATAAAATCAATTCTATCCACACCGACCGATGACCTAAACACACAAGAAACAAATACCGAAAACCCTCACTCTACGACGATTCGAAGAAAAATAGATAATCAACTGTTTAGAGTATATTTCCTACCTTGTTTAACTAAAACCTCTACAAAAGTGTAATTTACATGAATTAACTAAATATTCAAAGATAAATAGACAAGAAAGGGAGAAATTGTCGAGAAAATTGAAAAACCTCACTCACGGAAATACATACCATGGACCAACTCAGGCAAAGAAAAAGTAGGATGAGAAAGAAACGAAACCCACCACCAACAATCCACCATAGCCGAACAACCAACTCAGGCAGAGAAAAAAAATAAAAACAAACACCATCACTGAAAAACCCCAGGCCATATAGTGAACACTGAAAATTTTACATACCCTTAAACCAAAAGTCAGCAATCACAAAAACAGGATGAACATATATATAGAGTTGAAAAACAACAGAAGAATTACGTTAAATTAATATGAACATCAACCTAACACTGAAAACGTCATATGAAAATCAACTTAACACTATCATGAAACATTCCATTTAAGATGGCATATACCAATATATAAGACGGTATTCATACAACTTAACTAACACCCTTCAATGTAGCTAAAACACAACAATATATATATATATATATAT